>CM021102.1:158846613-158918000 GCA_007115665.2 Sequoiadendron giganteum
GGCTAAAAATAGTAAGTCCTCGAAACTCGTTCTTCTCTGCTTGCAAGTCACACCGTTGCGAAGCTCTCGAAAAACCCATAAAGAAAAACCCGACATGCGTTGAAAAACACTGCATGCGAACCCTAAAAATAGCCTCCGAAGGCTGAACTCTGAAAGTGGTTGTCTCAGTTTGCATGTTACATCACTGCGAAGGTTTCGGAAAACCCAGAAGGATTCTCCAGACATGCATCTGAAAAGCTCATGTAGAAACCCTAATTTGGCTCTTAAAGCCTGAAATGCCAAAAATAGTAAGTCGTCTGATCTGGCTCAAAATTTACGTGTAGACAGCTTGATGTCACTCGAATGCAGTGGAACTGACAGAATTCCAAAATCTCAATAAAATAGTCCCAAGTTGAATACTTACTAAAAATAGTAAGTTGCCAGAATACAGTGAAAATTTAGGAGGACTCTGCTGGAAGTCTTCTGACTGCTGCTCTAAGCTTAGATTTCAATTTTATAACTCAGTCTGACCTTAAATAAGCCTGAAGGATGAAAACCCTAATTACACAGACTTAACCAATATTTCAACCTGGGTCAAACAACGGGACATCCCCGGAAGGACCAGAGACCAGAGAGAGAGCGAACCAAAGCCAAAAGACCAGAATGGAGCAAAATTTAGGGGGTCCCCATCTTGATGGGGTGATGTGTGAAAAAAGGTCACAACATGATGGACTTAGGAAAATAGCGAAACAAGTTTTGGAGTTGAGAGTTCAAAGGAGAATGAAAGGGGGTATTGGAAAATTGAGGGTTTGAAAGACTTAGAAACTTTTGGGGTTTGAAAAAGGTGACATTAGCATGATGTCATGATGATGTGAGTAGGGGACTCTACAAAAATAATGACACTAGCAAGAATGGACCACCACATAACTTTGACAAAAGGGTGACATCATGATGACATCAACATCGAGGAGTTGGAGTTGGATGGAAGGATATGTCAGTAGGACCAAGTCTAGACCTTTGAAACACTTAGGCAATTCTCTCACATTGGTGGGGATTAGAAAAGTGGAGCATGGAGGGAGATGGTAATTGGGGATGGGAAAGACCAAAGGCTCGACACTAAAAGGCTTAAGGAAAACAAGGGGACCTAGGAGTTGTGGGGCAACTATGGAAATTATATGATGATTAAGGGAAACCTCAGTGCCGATAGACTTAGAAACTTTTGACTGCAAAGAAGAGGGTCATCAAGGTTAGAAGGGGAGTTGGACGATGGGATGACCAAGTTTGAAAGGTTGACAAAAGAGACTTGTCGTCAACAAACTGTCGAGAATTAGAGATTGGGGATGCAATAAGAGGATACAAATGGGAGGTCAAATCCAACACTTTGGTTATAGGAAAAACTATTTGGCACGACTAACTTTTGAACCTGAACAATTAACTTGACAACCATGACAAGACCTACAAATTGATAGGATCTATAATTAGACCACTTTTCAAAGGCTTGGACTAGATTTTCATTATTGGTAGGGAGGGTATGTTGTGGAGAGGAAGCCCGAAAACCCAATAGACAAGGGGGAGCAGGGAAGGTATGGATGTCATGCTAGTGAGGAAATCTCCGAAGGTTTGAAACTTTGACAACCTACAAAACCTAAGGAAAACAACCCTCTATAGTTGCATACTTAGAATTTATTGGAGTTTTTAAAGACATTGAAGCACAAAGTTCACATAGAGGATATCACATAATTGATTACAACAAAATTTTGACAAAGGGAAAACCCACTTATATTCCCCAAAATCAGTTAGCAAAGGTAGGTCAACCAAAGCCAACCTAGCACATGGACAAACATAAGTTTGCAAAATTTTGGACATGTATGCTTGGGTTTGAGCTCCTATAAAGTATAACAAACCTTGTTGTACCTAATGTCGTGTTATCTGGTAAGGCTCATACTTTTGCCCACTTTGATAGGTATTCTGTTGCCTACTATGATATATTTGCATCTATGTAGCTGACTAACCTTATGAGGACCTATAAAGTCCAATCCCCATCATTTGAACAATTATTGCAGTTTGGATGGTGAGAGTGACATGCAATCTCTTTTCAACTTCCCTACTCTCTAGCATGTCACATCCAAGTACTCACTCCTTTGCATTTGTATGGAGTGTTGGCTGCCATAGACAACTAGGATTGTAGTGGCATCCAACCCCATATGTCAATCCTTCACGTGCCTTTTCCAACACGCCTCACACCTCTTTACATCTTCCCACTTCAAACATCTTAGAATATGGTCTAGGCTCATTTTATATAGGATTTTGTTGATCAATTAAATTTTTTTTGCTTTGAGTTTTTTGTTTCCTTAGTTCTTCTAGTGGCATATCCTTTAAGAATGATGATGTTGAAATTTATTCTTTGTTGTTCTCGTACCATGGTGGTAATGCGGCTATTTGGAAGAAGTGAGTATTGAGGAAATCTTCATTTACACCTTCAAGAGCTTCTCTTAACTTGATTCTTGAGAGTTGGTCTATAATGACATGATCTTTCCCTAGCCAAACAATTATTATAAAAGTAAAATGACTGAAGTAATAGTAACCATCTATTTATCTAGCTTTGGATGATTGATTTGTTTACCAAGAACATTAATGCTTTGTTGGTGTTTCAATTCACACCTCTGGAATGTGGATTGGAAACAGACAGCTATGCACAGTTGAACTGCACTTCAAATTAGGAGGGGCAGCTCCCTCTTTGTTGAGGATGCTTAAAAAGAATACTAATTTACTTGCCAATCTTTTTATTCTTAGCTAAGAGCACAAGATTATAAAACTTTTTGCATCGTAGCTGAGGTTTTCTCTTTTCCAAAACTTTCAACTACAACTAGGCCTACTCTAATAACGCTTTTGACAACTCAAATAAACTCAGAGCTTGAGAATCAAAAGTAAACAAGGAATGATTTGATTCAACATAGAAACTTAAATAAACTTTCTCCCAGATAACACTTGAAGACTCATTGTACTTATGAGATGTAAGCTGAAATAAAGATTATGCAAGTAAATATGTAAGACAAAGTAATAAATAAGATTGAGATAGTAGATCAAAGCAAAATAGGCATAAGATTTTCTTCCTCAAATTTCCAACAGCAATTACACTAGACACAGATCGAGCATGAACTGAACAATAATTTGCAGCAAAGATAGGCTTGCAAACTTGCTCTTACACAAAATGAACAGACATTGAATAACAAAGTTGTAGGAAAAATTAGGCTCAACAATTTGTTATCACAATAATGGTTGAAAAGAAATGGGAAAGGTTGCCCTTATGTATACACAAACAAGGAGTAGGGAACCCTAAAATCTCCTTGCTTTTTACAACTAGACTTGCCAAAATGCAAGCTTTATTTGTAAAACTAAACAAAAGATAACTAACAACTAACCACCTACTAAAATCAGTTAATTGATTTGAAAGCAAGAAAAGCTCCAACTTCATCAGATATTTCACAAAGAATAGATATGCATGAATGAGAACAACAAGTTTAACTTGGAAAAGGCATCAAGTTAACTTCTGTTTTTCTCGAGTTCTATTCTTGGAAATCTTTGCTGCCCCAAAACGGTGACTCACTCAGTGATAATTTGAGAAACTTTATCCGCCAAAAAGCTGGTAACTACCTCTTTGTCATGAGCATTGATACTATCCACAACAATATTTTGTTTTTCCAACATCTCCTCACCATTTGCAATCAAATTCAGAAATTCTTTCATCTCTTCTGCTGCTGTATCAAATTTTGCCAACATCGTGACAACATGATTCATCTTGCTAGCAATAGGATCACTACCAAAATTGCCACAGACGAGATTTTGAAACTCTGTTTACACTTCACCGAGATCAAAGTACGTGCCATCATCATGAAGAGATTGACAAGGGATCTATGAAACAAATGTGCTTATGAATTTGAGGGTATTAGCAACCTTCCGTCTATATTTAGCCAACTCTACAGACATTCTTTCATAGGTTTTTACTTTGAAGAGGTGTTGTTCTCTCCAAGCAAAAAACTTCTTATGTTCTTCTATAAAAACTGAATCATAAGTTGTCCTCAAGTCAAAAATGATGATTTCATGCATTGGTTTCACTTCTTCAATATACTGCTCAAACCCCTAGATCCCTTGGTGAAGATCATTGGAATTATACCTCAATTGATATATCTTTGCAAGTATAAATCTGCCCCTGGTGATGAATTCCTCTATCTAGTCTCGCATATGCTTCCCGTATATGATCAACTAACTCAACTGATGCTGATCTATCGGTGACTCTAGAATCTGTGGAAGCAACAAAGTAGCTTGTGAAGTGCCATGAAGGAGATTGGAAATATATTGCCGTAGTTGCCGAATCTTAGCCTTGACGGCTGCCTTATCTTCTCCATCCTTGAGCACTCGTTCCTTTAGATTATCTTCCACAACCTCAAAGAAATTCACATTAGTACGCCGAGTGCTTCTACCGAGATTAGCCTTGACAAACCTGAAGTCATCAATCTCAAACTCATCAACGTTCTTGTCCTCCGGAGGTTCAACAATCTCAATGATAATCTCATCACCAGAATTCTTCTTCATGTGAACTTGCTTCTTAAGTTTCTTTACTGGTGTGTCTTGGTAAACACTATCAAGTTCTGCAAAGTTCAACTGATAAGAAGGCTTCTTCCTCTTCTTGCCCAAGATGTTCTCAAGCCAAGACGAGGAGTCTTTACTAACTTCTCTGGGAGGATCGGTTCTAGTTCTATCAACTCCTGATGAATGAATCAGTGTTGAGATGTGGACTGGTGAATCAACTTTTGAATCTATATGAATGGGAGAAAGCCTCGAAGAAATAGGAGATGAAGGCACCTCTTCAACTTGTGGCGCTGATTCAACTAGATCTTTGGATACATTTGCTTGCTGTTCTTGCTGAATCCCAATGAGAGACTTAATCTTTTCCTTTAAACTCCTTAACATTCTACTGATCTTTGTACTTTCTGGAGGAACGCTCATAGCTTTCACTTTGTTTTTTGGTCTAGAAGAAGAAGGTAGAGATGATTGAACTATTGGTGGCTTTGCAATTGGAATAGCTACCTTCCGCGTCCTTTTACTGTTTAGGAATAACCTACTGTTCTTGATAACTCGACTCGTTCTTTCCTTAGTTGAAGTGTTCTCTTTGTTTGGACCAATTAATTTGTGGAAGTGGCTATCGATCGATCTGATCTTGGGCGTACATGGGAAGTAGGACTTCCCCATCATCATCAGAAAGACCTACCACATCGTCTGATAGGAAATCAGCCATTTGCTGAAGAATAAATCTGCTGTAACTACACTTGCGCACTTCAAACTCATCCGCACAATTAACCCAAAAGTCTTCAACTATAGGCGCATGTGCATGATTTTGACCAACATGCGATGCAAAGACTCCATGAGGATCATATGAATGCCTTTGATTGAAAAAATTGAGTCCAAACTTTGACATTTCATCACCCATCAATTTGGCATCAGTTGATGATCTACATCTGTAAATGCTCATTCCAATTGGGAAACTGAATGTAGTTTTGCACGAGTTACACAAAAAGGTGTGAACTTTGTATACTTGCCTTAAAAATTCCATGAACACTACTTCATCAGTTGGATATCTCAGTAGCATGACTGGATCACTCGAGAAGCCATATACCTTGATGTAGGAGAACGTGGGAAATTGGATAAACCAATCAACCCACTCTACCATTGCTAATTTGACATCTGCTGAAATTCGTACATGCAACTCATTATCTAAATCTCGCACAGTATGCATCAAGAATACATCATTCACCCGCCAATAATGCTGCTCAGATTCGGAAATCTCTAACTGTGGGTAATGATCATACACATGCTGAACACCCAAAGTTCCAATGACATTCAAACCTCTAAACTTTCCTTGAAAGGCCATTAGGTATACGAGGTAAGATATCATATGGAACTCATGGGCTTTGAAGAATTCTGTCATCTGACGGTGCAGACTGTCACTGATCAAAGTTTGCCAGTCATACTATTTTGTTTTGTCAATAATCTGGGAAATGATGTAAAACATCCAAGGCTGAAACTTATTTGCCTCTGCTTGACCTGTGAGGCGATTGAGCAAAGTGATCATGATTGCAAATTCTTCCTTGAACTCACCACGCCCAACATTCTTTTGCAAAATATTCTGCTTCTCTTTCAACCACTTTTGTGCAACTCTTTTCCGGCATTTGTCTTTTTGCTCATACCATACCTTTTCACATTCTTCAATTAAAATGACAAAGTTATCTGTCCATGGTGGTATTGAGAAACATCTCTCAACATATTCCGGCTTGAGGCTGCAAATAGTACACCCACTGCGGATTGAATTTCTCATGAAGTTGGATTGTAATGCTTAACACAAGCAATTACGAATTCAATGCTCAAAATTGAGATGGGGATTGAAGCTACTGCAAGCAACCCGGAATGACCAAGATTCTTGATTGCAATGTTTCCCATTTCTTCAAAAGTACACAAATCAAGCACTGGAAACACATGATGCAAGTTGGTTTTGAAAGTTCTCAAGTAATCATGGAGCAACACTGATTTGGTTCTGATTTCTGTTAGAGAGTACTACATGTTTAAAAACTTGAATTTTGACTGTAAACACGCCTATGTTTGGAAAAGTTTTGCACAAACTGCTAAAAATAGGTTGCTGATTTTTTTCCAAAAAAAACATATTCCCTAAAAAAACCGAGGTCTGGGTTTTGTAAACAATCTCGTTTTGAAGAGACCTAGTTCATCAGATTTTGAAAAAGTTGAGGATTTCTCGAAAAAGCGTAATCTCCTAAAGAAAGGGGTTGAAAAAGCAGATTTTTAGAAAATTAAAATTTCCCAAACTTTAAGAGTAAAAAGCAAGTGGCCCAAATCGATGAAAATTGAAAAAGATGACCACTTGTTTCTAAAATGTGATGCCCTAGAAAATCAGACCATGAAAAAGCGTGCTTCTGTGCTTTCCAATCTCGAATCCATGAAGAACATTGAAAAAACACTCTATTTGAGCCTCCAAATCTTGATGAGAAGAAAATTTTATCTTTCTTCCTCTAAAAGCCAACCTGCAAATTATGAAGAATGAATGCTAAAAGCTTTCTTAATGGAGATGAAAAAGTGCTTTCATGCAAAACCCTATAATTTTGGAGTCTATCCATGAAGATAGAAATTTTGCATGCAAAAATTTGGCTTCGTTTGCATGTGCAACGGTGAATTCCTCTTTTATAGGGCAAAAAAGCATGCACGCATGAAGACATGTTTTAAGAAATAAATGACTAAAGTAGAGAAATGGCTAAGACATGAGATGCTAGGCGCCCTTCTTGGACAGGGGCACCCAAACATCCTAGACTTAGCCAAATTTTGATGATTTTCAACTTTTCCTCGCTTTTGCTTCCAATGAAGCCTACTTTTGACTTTGACGATCCAAAAAATTGGCACTACAAACTGATAAACTCTGTTTGACCATGGCAATCTCATGTTTGACCACTGCTGAAGTGATCTCCAACTTCGTACTAGCATTTGACGACATCTGATTGTGATTGCATACCTTGAAAACTGCAGATGGAGGTTGAATTGGAAGAAGTCACGTTAGGATAAAAAATTTCCTAAGGCTTGAAGACTTGGGCGTGCTTGGCTGATAGGGGCACCTAGCATCTGTAGAGTTAACCATTTTTTCATGATTTTGAACTTTATTATTACATTTTTTCGGCGGGAGCCAGTGACCCAAGTTTGATCATCGTTTCCGACCAATCGGTGAATAACAGAGACTGAAAGGCAATTGATCTGGCAAGCCTGATCATAACTGAGATGAATTATATCCTCTGCCAACCCCTGACGCTGCATCTGATTGATTTTCTGAGATCTAGAACTGGGTTGACGAAGAAGTTTTTATGATTTCCTGAATGAGCGGAAAATAAACTGTGTTGAGAAGTTGGGCGCCCTTCCTTGACAGGGGCGCCCAAGCATCGTAGACTTAGTCAAAATTTGACAATTCAACTTTTCCTTCATTTTCTCGCAAAAAGCCTCCGTTCGATCTCTATTTTCGGCTGTCTAACTGATCCTCGACATTGAATGATGAATCAATTGAGGAGCCTGAACATATCTGAGGCAATCTCTTGCTTTTCCCAGCCCTAGAAACTGCTTTTCACTGATTCTTGTGTGACTGAATAGAGCTGACTGGGAAATTTGAACATTTTCCGAAAAACGACAATATTTCACTGAACGATGAATGCTAGGCGCCCTTCTTGGCCAGGGGTGCCTAGCTCCTCCAAACTTAGAAATTTTTTCAACAATTTCAACTTTTTTATTTGCCTCCTCTGTTCACTGTTCTACGTGCTTCACTCGCCGATGTCGATGTCTGTGCAACATTTGAGACTTTGAATCTGACACCTAGCAGCTGACCTTCCTCCATTGATGACTTCGGAGCTCATGCTTTGCCTTATGAAAAAGCAAAATAGACCCACCAGAGAAATCTTGATCTTTTGATGATTCTGACGGAACTAGCCTGATCGGGAAGTATTTTCAACCAATCAAAATTAGTTAGAGCCCGGAAACAAAGATTCTATTTGCAGAAACTTTCTAAAAATATAAAATTTCTATGTTTAGAAATTTATGCCAACATCCATTTGACAACAAACCAAAAAAACCCTAAATCAAGTCTATTTTTATAAACTTTCTAAAAATAGAAAATTTATATTTTTATATTTTTTGACTTTTGACGACATTTTTTACAAGACTTTGACCATTCTTTACAAAATGCCTTAATGAAGCAAATTTTTTAATTCTGGGCATTATATGCTTGATGGTCCACATAGAACATAAATGGTCTTTCTAGCAAATAGCATCAAAACTTTTGCACTTAGTAGACCATGTCCAATGCTTCTCTTTGTGTGGTTCTATAATTATGTTCTGCTCTTGACATTAATCAAATTGCAAAGTATACCGAGTGATCAAGCCCTTGAGCCCAACTTGTGCTAGTGTGGCTCCAATAGCAAAATTAGATGCATCCACATGAGCATGGAACTCTTTATCCCAATCTAGGTACACTAAAATGGGAGAACTAATTAATTGTACCTTTAATTTGTTGAAATTTTTTTCGTGGTTCTCCAACCATGTGAAAGATACCTCTTTCCTTGTGAGTATATCCAATGGATGTGAGATTTGAACAAATTTCTTGAGAAACCATTGATAGCAGCCTACATGGCCCAAAAATGATTTTACTCTTGTGATGTCTTTTTGGGCTTCCATCTCCACGATTACCCATATTTTGTCAAGATTTGTTTTCGATCCATCTTTGTAGACAATATGTCTAAGGAGTTTGCCTTGTAGTACCATGAAATGACATTTCTTTGGATTTAAGGCTAGTCGTGTTGATCTACATCGTTCCATGCACTTAGTTAGCGCATTTAGATGTCTTTCTTCATTGTTGTAGATTAACCGGTCATCCAAGGATGCCTTGAAATTTCCTACAAGCATTTTAACAAAGATGTTGAGGATTATTCTTTGGAGTGTTGCATAGTTTGAACGACATTTTGTTATAGGCATATACTCCATCTTCTAAGGTAGTCTTGGTTTTGTCTTCTTTGGCTATGCTTATTTGGTTGTACCTAGAGAATTTGTCCATGAAGAAGTAGATCTCGTGTTCTGCTACTTCTTTGAGAATAAAATTTGTGAATGGGATTGGAAGTGGATCCTTAGTACTTAGTGTATTAAACCTTTGAAAATGGGTGTCACCTAGTCACTGGTTTGCACTTTGAATATGATTCCCACTTCTAACATTTTCTTTATTTCTTATTGAACTTTTTCTACATAGCTTTGATTCATCCTATAGGGTTTTTTTCTTACTAGTTGTGCTCTATGTATTAAATGAAATCTATGGATGGACAATTTTTGTGGTACACCTTTAAGGTCCAATCTGTGCAAAGATGTCCTCATATTTTAGGAAATTTTTGAATGTTGTAGCAGTAAACATTGGATTCCAATTGCGACCTATCTTTATGACTTCTAAATTACCTTCCTCTCCCAAATTTACTTTCTTGGTTGTAGGTTCTTCATATTTTACGTCCTTATTTCGTTCAAATTTATATGCAGTTGTGTCATCTATTCTTGCATTCCATACTTTGTATTCCCCATACTTTGGTGGAAATGTATGATTTGCCAGTGTCGAACATTACTCTTACATATTTTCCTTACCTTTCTCATCCTCCCCATTTTCCATGATTTGTATCATGTTACATTCTGGTTGAAATAACTCGTAATCTTCTAATTGCTAGTGGAATAATCCATTGAAGGAACTTGTTTCATCTTTAGAGTAATGTTGCAAATCCAAGACTCCCTCACTACTGGGATCCATAAAGCCCTTTTCTTCATCCAACCAAGTTTCCTGAGTTTGAGTCTAAATTTGAGGAAGTTGCTTCCTTAGTCATAGCTTGGTTTCTCAAATCTATTACATACTTCCCTTGTTTTCGATGGACAATGTGTTCTTCTAGTTATGGTCTGATTTGGTTTCTATTATCCATTCCTACCCCAATAATGCAACATACACCTTTTTTATGAAAGGAAATAATGACAAAATTCAAGATAAATGATTGAGTTCCTATCAATACCTTTTGGGCCATTAGGACCTTTAACACTTTAATTTCTTTTCGATCGGCTACACCAATTGGAAGGTTGGTGTTTAGATGGTAGCTTTATCGAGGCTCTTCCAAGTATCTTTAGGAAGTATATTCACTCTCTATTCTCCATCGATACATGTGTTCATTAATCGATACATGTGTTCATTAGATTCTTCCCAAGAATCTCTACATGTACTATAGTAGGTTTCTTTGCCACAATAGCCCAACAACATGGGTTCAATTACATAGTTGTAATGCAATTGAGTTTCTATTATTAAATATTTGCCCTTCTCTTGTTGTGGCTACTATCTATTATGGTAGCGATTGCAATCCTCAATTAAGGCATGCTTTGTAAGAGGTTTTCCATTTTGATGGGTATAGTAGTTTGCAATACTTTCCTTGCAATATTTTTATTTGATTTGAATCTCTTGAAAGAACTTGCATTTTCATTAGAGCACCATCATTCTCTTGTCATCACTTGCCCCACTTCTACATTTGTTTCATAGTCTTTCTTTCTCTGTACATGAGTTCAAATATACTGCCTTCTTGGTTTGTGCTTAGTTGCCAAAAATTTGTTATTTTGCTGCTCTACATAAATCATATTAATGTCAATATTCTCATGATCTTCTAGTCTACACCATTTACCAAATTGTCCCACTTTGTTTTGATTGTTTTGGCAATGTCTAGTGAAATTCCCTCATTTATTGATTGTTTGCATTGTATAATAGGGTGTCCTTTTGAGTCATATTGTATCCAACTTTTGTTTCCACTATTATTGTTATTGAATCTATTATTAGATCTATTTCGATATCCACCTAGAGATGCATTATTGTTATTTTTTTTCTTCAATAGTGTACTTGGTAGATTGAATTGATCGCCTTGTGTGAAGAGGAGTACTTGTGTACTATTGGTTCCAAATTAGTTGGGTATTCTTTGATTGAGTGGCCCAAAAATTGATAGATATCACGAAATAATTTCTTCAAACAATTTGTTTTAATATGTCCTTCACCTTTTCATTTGGCCCACCAGCGTTTCTTATTTATTTTTTTGCCTTTAATTTCATCATCATTCGCATCATATTTCTTCTCAAGGCTTGTATGGTTCTAGATTCTTTCTTGTTGTTATCCGTTGAATTCTCTTCTTCCTTTGTTCTTCTTTTGCCACCAGAGGACATTTTGTTCTCATTCTTATATGTCCATTGCTCGATTATGGGCTTTTGTATAGGACTAGGGTGGTTCTACCTTCATCTTTTTTGTAGTGAAGGAATGAGACCTTCGATGAACCATGTCTTCTCGAGGCTGTTGGTTTATTACTTTTCTAACTTTACTAGAAGTTCCTTGAGCCTATGATTAAAGGATTTGATATCTCGTGTTTGCCTTGCTTTGTGTTATAAATCTTCTCTACAATTTTTTTATCATCCCATAGCAGCTTGAACTCTTCAAAAGCTTTTACCAATATTTCTGAAGAAGTTTTGGAAGTTGGGTCAATTTTTTTGTCCCACTCAATCGCTATGCCCCTTAGAGTTGTTGGGAAGGATTGTAGTCAAAAAGATCTATTGTCCAAAACATTTGCTGTCCATATCATTTCATAGATTTTACAATGCCTTGGAGGATCCTTTGACCCTTTGCTTGTGAATTTGGGCAACTTCTGCCTTTTTGATATTCGGACTTGAGACAACTTCAATGCTTGGAACCTACCTACTTGAAAGTTTTGATTTAGTCACTTCAGTGCTTCTCTCGTACCATTGGCCATGTGAGAATCCTCAACTCGTCTTGCTTTATCATTCTTCACACTTGAGTTGTCTTTAGGTGCGTTCTTGTACACCTTTGGTCTAGGAGTTTTTGGCTCAGTTCCTTCGATTGCCAATTTTTCTTCAATCAGTAATTCTTCAACACCTCAAAGATTACTCTCGTAAGTCTCTATCAACGAGTCTTTAGATTTTGTCTCCCATTCGTCTTTGTCTACTAGTAGTTGTACTAGTTTTTGCTCTTGGTTGGAAAGATCTAACCATGCTTCATTGGGTAGAGGTAGGTGTCTTGCTATCTCTACGTAGTTTGCCCTTGTATAGTTTCTTGTATTTGGAAGTGTTTTTGTTTTCCCAATTAGTGCTTTGACTTCAACCCATGCTCCAACTTTGACTTTATTCTTGGGATGGGCTCTAACTTGGGACTTGTACAATTGGGTTTTCCTTGGCCACTTTTTGTAGTTGTTTTCTTTCATTCTCTTTGTTATACAATCCTCAAAGATTTCCTCACTTCTCGCTTTGTTCTTTGACCGCTTTTTGGTGTCTTCCAATTCTTGATTAGGTATAAGGGTATTAATTTTGAGGAATCTAATGTCGATCTGTATTTCGTTCCTCTTTATCTTGTTGGCTTCTATCCTTGTAGTGTTGCCTTGTTGTCTATGTGCTTTACAGTCCCGTTCGGTAGGCATGTTTTGAATTATTGTGAGATGTCTCACAAGGAGTCTTGGCATGGGATTGAGTAGTATGTCTACTTCTTCACTTGCTCTCAGGTTATCACAAATGCTTGAGTTTCCTTCGTTCAGCTTCCCTCCGTACTTGTTCCTTTACAAATGTCCCACAAGTGTACCAAGTCTATTGTGAGTTCATCTTCTCTTTCTTGATTTGATTGTATAGGTTCTATAGTCGGTTCTCTTAATTATATGGCCATTTTAATCCAACTTCTTTGAAGGAAATGGCGCCAAATGTTTACTTGTTATCTAGATATGCAATTATTTAAGCATAGTATACTAGTTTATACATTCATGATTGATTGATATGAGGATAGCAGAATATTTAGAAGATATACGATTGTTTCTTTTATTCATTCAATTCTCTTATACAAAAATGGGGGAATGAATAATTTTCCAACAACATGGTCCCTTTTCTTGACTACAAAAGAACTATCTAAACTTGGCAAAGCTGCCAAGGAATTCTTATCATTGGCAACCACCCAAAACTAATTCAATCAGCCAATGAGGCATAACCATTCTCACCAACTAATTGAAAGTGCAACAAAACTAATCTATAAATTATAACTAATTTGTACTTTATTCTATCTACAATAAGTATACTTGAATGAGAAGGCAATGCATGGTAATCTCCTTGATGCATTGGACTTGATATTTGATTGATGTTGTCAATTGAGCATCACAATAAATCTCAAGAAGTGCACTTTGGTGATGCATAGCATGTGATGTTTGATCGACTCTTGGCAAAAAAAAATCTCAAAAGAGCCAAAGTATGAAAGCAACTTTGAAAAACCATGTAGCTAGATAAGAATTCTTTAAAAAACCGTACTTGTATTCAAACAAAATCTTATGTTGTGTTGTACTCATTGTAACGAGACTCGCCCAGACTCGCCAGGAGTCAGCGAGTCCTGAGTCGAGTCACCCTAGCCGAGTCCTGGGGGCTCAGACTCGGACTCAGCCGAGTTTGGTAGACTCGCCAAACTCGCCGAGTCCAGGCAAGTCCCGTCAGCAGGACTCGACAATAGGCAGGGTTAAAGTGCAAAAAAATACATTAAATTTGTTTTTTTGTTTTTTCATTTGTTGTGAATGCAAAATGATGTATGCCATGGAGGTTTTTATGGTTTTGTAGGTCTTAATAGGCAGTGCCCCTCGACCCCGCTAGGGGCGTTGCCCCCAGACCCCCGCAAGGGGTGTTGCCCCCTAACCCCATTGGGGGCGCTGCCCCCAGACCCTCGCAAGTGGCGTTGCCCCTTGACCCCACTGGGGGCATTGCCCTTAGACCTTGCATATTTCCTTTGATCATGGCCCCGCCCAAATTTTAAGGACCCCATTGGGGGAACTGAACCAAAAACCCACGAGGGGCGTTGACCCTTGACCCCACTAGAGGCACTGTGCCTAAACCTCCACAAAGGGCACTACCTCTCAACCCCATGAGGGCAATTTCCCTGATACTTGAGATTATGGCTACTACATCATCTAGGACTTATCTTAGACACATTCATAGGAAAGATGCAGGCTCTTTTGAGCCATAGACTTCTAGTTATTGTTTTGAATCTTTTTATATGTCATATTTGTTTGGAACATTTGATGTCATGGATTTCATATTCCATGAGTTTTGTATACATTTGAGTCTTTGACTATATATCTAAGTGTGCTATTTGCTTGAGCAACTCAACTACAATTCATGTTTATAGTTATACTTATATGATCGATGTATACTTGTGCTAGTGATGAGGACCTTGATTGGGTTGACTGGGTAGATAGAGAGGTTGAGGCTATAGCCATGGCAGAGGAGGAGGCTAAAGCATGAACAAACACATCCAAAACTAATGTTGGTGAGGGTGGCATGGAGTCACAAGCAGAGACTATGGCTGCAATTGCTACATCATCTAGGACCCACCTTAGATGCCTTCGTAGGAAGGATGCAAACTCCTTTGAGCCATAGACTTGTAGTTATTGTTTTGATATTTCATATTTGTTTGGAACATTTGATGTCATGGACTCATATTTTGTACCACACACTACTAGTTCCCAACCGTCGCTTGAGAGTATGGGTTGGAACAAGGACGCACATGATGCAACAAAAAAAACAATTCCAGACTTTTGGTACTACTGCACCATTCCCTTCCATGTAGCCAGGTAATTCTTTTTCGTTTAATTGTTTTAAAATTTATATTTAAATTTTATTATTTTAGAATCTAGATGTATCTCATTATCGAATTCAAATTTAAAGTTAAAAACTTAAAACTTTTCATTTTACAATACTTATGTAAGTAACTTTTCATCATCCAGGACCCTTAGACGCCTTCGTAGGAAGGATGCTGGCTCAACTATGCCATAGAGTCATAGACTTATAGCTATTGTTTTGATATTTCATATTTGTATGGAACATTTGATGTTATGGATTTCATATTACATGAGTTTTGTATACATTTGACTAATTTTATATATCTAAGTATGCTATTTCCTTCAGTAGTGCAACTACAATTTGTGTACTTTATACTTATGTGATCGTTGTATACTTGTGTATGTGATCAAATTTGCTTTTATTTGTGTTGTATTCAATAAAGGGTGCTTGAAACAAGTTTTAAATCCTTAAAAATCTCTAAATTTCTAGGGTTTTTTAATTTTTTCAACATTTTTTCATTTTGCAGAGTCTGTGCCGAGTCCGAGCCCTGAGTCCCCGAGTCCCCGAGTCCCAAGTCGAGTCACCCTAGTCGAGTCCGAGCTGAGTCCGAGTCTCGTTACTATGAACTGTCCGAGCCGAGTTCGAGTCTCGTTACCGAAAATTGATTTTTTTACTTCATTAAGGCATTTTGTAAAAATAGTCAAAGTCTTGTAGAAATTGTTGAAAAAATAAAAAAATAGAAATTTGCATGTCATGCATGTTGGTGAAAAACTCTGATTTTTCAAAATCTGACGATTTGGGTCTCTTCAAAATGAAATTGTCTGCAAAACCCAGATCTTAGTTTTTTGGTCCAACTTTTTAGGAAAATTTCTATTTTTAGAAAGTTTCTAAAAATAGACTTTTGACAGGTTTTTTGGGTTTCTTCTCGAATGGATACTAGCAAAATTTTCTAAAAATAGAAAACTTCGTAAAATAGAATTTCTGTTTTCAGGGCTTAAACTGATTTTACTGGTTGAAAATACTTCCTGATCAGGTTGGTCCAATTAGAATCGTCAAAAGGTCAGTTTTTCTCTGGTGTCGTTTATTTTGCTTTTTCAGAAACTGAAATAGGAGCTCCAAGGTCATCATTGGAGGATGGTCAACTGCCAAGTGTTAGATTCAAGGTCTCAAACTTTGCACAGATCGATTAGTGGCGAAAGATGCTCGAGAAACAAAGAACGGAGGGGAATCTAAGAATCTTGAAAATTGTGAAAATAAAACTAAGTCTAGAGAGTCCAGGCATGTTAATTCAAGGAGGGTGCCCAGGATTCTTTGGCTTAGAATATTTTTAGTTCCCGACGTTTGATGCACAAGCAACTAGCAAACGTGGAGTGCAAAGAGCAAAGTGAAAAGTTGAAAAACTCAAAATAAAAACTAACTCTAGAGAAGAAAGACGCCCTAGTTAGCTAGGGGCACCTAGCATTTCAAGCAACCAAAAGTAGTTGTTAGGGTTTGCAATTTTGGGAATTCTTCTCACATTTCTTCAGGCTTTGCAATGAATCCATCAACAACTTCACTGGATTTGGAAAACGGCCATAATCTTGGATCGAATAGTGGTGTTGCATCAAAGAACAAAGTATAAATCATGAAAATCCTCAAAAATATTCTCTGGTGATCTTGGGCGCCCCAGTCAACCA
Organism: Sequoiadendron giganteum; assembly: GCA_007115665.2. Classification (NCBI taxonomy): domain Eukaryota; kingdom Viridiplantae; phylum Streptophyta; class Pinopsida; order Cupressales; family Cupressaceae; genus Sequoiadendron; species Sequoiadendron giganteum. The sequence continues at coordinate 158,863,509 of CM021102.1, forward strand.
TGGGTGCTTGGGGGTTTAAGTAGTCTAAGGCAACTTTTAGGGTTTGCAACACTAATCATCTTTTTTAGAATTTTTCAAGCTTTCCAATGAATATCTCAGCCAGACCAAAAGATTCATCAGTCACCGACAATTGCAGGTTAAACGAAGCACGGGAAACAAAGAAGGTTAATAGAAAGTTGAAAATATCAATTTTTTGGTAAGTTTGGAGAATCCAGGCGCCCCTGGCCAAGAGGGGCGCCCAACTTTCCATGCCTTGGATTTTTTTCCACGTTTTTCAAAAAATGTTGAAAACTTCTTCATCGGCCTCCTTCTGGCTTTCAAAAGATCGTTAGATGTAGTGATGAAGGTTAGCAGATGGTACCATTCAGCTCACATATGATCAGGCTTGCCAGATTGACTTACTTCCAGACTCTATTATTCATTGGCTGCCCGAAAACGAAGATCAAACAGGGGTAGTTAGCTTCACATGGAACAGAGAGCAAAATATTGAAAATCAAAGAAAAATGTTTGTCTGGCAAACATAGGCAGCCCAACTAGCTAGGGGCGCTCAAGATTTTGAGCACTCAAAAGTTGTTTTTAGGGTTTGCAGCCTCTAGGAGATTCCTCTAAGATTTGATCGTGTTCCTCAAAGAGTCCGTCAGTCAGTTCACAAGATTCATCAGACATCCAGAATTGAAGATCAAACAGAGGCATGTTATTAAGGAAAAGTTGAAAATCTTGGAAAACTTTCTAACTTTGGTGATGAAAAGCATGCCAACTAGCTAGGGGTGCCCAAGATTCATGCCTTAACCATTTTTCAATTTTTGTCATTTGTCATTCGAAAAAGTGTCTACATTCAACATTTCTGATTCCGTATTGACTTCAAAGTTTTAAAGCTTGGAGAAAAAAGCGCTTTTTCGTCCTTGAACTCTATTTAAGAAGGCTTTTGGCATTTATTCTTCATATTTGGCAGGTTGGCATCTAGAGGAAGAAAAATATCTTTTTCTTCTGATAAAGATTTGGAGGCTCAAAACAGAGTGCTTTTTAAGTGTTCTTCATGGATTCGGGATTGGGTAGCACAAAAGCACGCTTTTTCATGGTCCATTCTTCTAGGGCATCACATTTCAGAAAAAGGTGGTCGACTTTTTCAGCTTTTTCAAAATCTAACAAATTGGGTCTCTTCAAAACGTGATTGCCTACAAAACCCAGACCTCATCTTTTTTCCGAGAATCCACTTTTTGGAGAAAAATCAACAACCTATTTTCAGTAGTTTGTGCAAAAAGTTTCCGAACATTGGTGAGATTACAATCAAAACTCGAGTTTTGAAACATGCAATATTCTCCAATTGAAATCATAAACAAATCAACTTTTTGGCAGAGAGTGAGTCACCGTTTGGGGCAGCGATGTTTTCCAAGAATATAACTCAAAAAGCAGTAGTTAACTTGATGCCGTTTTCAAGTTAAACTTGGTTTTCTCATTCATGCTTATCTATTCTTTGTGAAATAGGAAAAATCAAATTGTAATAGTTGGAACTTTCCCTGCTTTTGTTTTTGTAGGTTGCTAGTTAGTTGTCTTGTTTTAGTTTTAGAAATAAAGCTTGCGAGTTGGCAAGTTTAGTTGTAAAATCAAGGAGATTTTAAGGGTTCCCTATTCCTTGTTTGTGTATAAATAAGGGCAGCCTTTTCCATTTCTTTTTAACCGTTACTGTCATAACAAATTGTTGAGACTACTTTTGCTTGCAACTTTGTTATTCAGTGTCTATTCGCTTTGTGTAAGAGCAAGTTTGCATGCCTGCCTTTTGCTGCAAATCATTGTTTAGTTTATGTGTAATCTATGTCAAGTGTAATCTGGTTTGATTGCTAAATTGTAAGCCTGATATTGCTACAAATCTGCTGCCTCAAAAGTGTAATTGTTATTAGAAATTTGAGAATGGAAATCTTATGCCTACTTTGCTCTAATCTACTGTCTTAGGTTTTGTTTTATATGTTTCGCTTATATAATTTTCATTTCAGCTTGCATCTAAAAGTACAATGAGTCTTTAGGTGTGCGTTGGAAGTGAGTTTATTTGAGTTTTTGTGTTGAATCATTCCTCGTTTACTTCTAATTCTCATGCTTTGAGTTTACTTGAGTTGCTAGAAGCGTCATTACTTTAGGCTTAGTTATAGTTGAAGTTCTAAAAAGAGAAAACCTCAGCTATGACGCAAAGAGTTTTATAACCTTGCTCTCTTAGCTGAGAGCAAAAAGATTGGCAATAGTTTAGTATTCTTTCTTTTAAGCATCATCAGCAAAGAGGGAGCTTCCCCTTCTAATTTGAAGAGCAATTCAACTGTGCATAGCTGTCTATTTCTAATCCGCATTCTAGAGGTGCGAATTGAAATGCCAACATGTTGGGAGATCCTGACAAGTATTCTCTTCAATATCACTTATATAGTATTCAAATTGTGTGAAAGTTCAGATTTGAAGTCAATTAGTGATCATGGCTCACAAAATTAGCTAGATTTTAATGCTTAAGAAATCTTGATCCTAAACAAAAGACATGTCGGTACCGAACACATAAAAGAGAGATTGTTACTCCTTTGTGCTCTTTACTAGCAGTAAAGAACTAGTATGGTAGTAACAAGGGAATATTTTAGACTATAAGATTTGGCACTGTGTTGAATTATGGACTTAAGTCCATGATTTATGAAAGAATAAACCACACAAGCAATAGAGAAGAATGATATGGTGATAGTGTTTGGAAACACCTAAGGAACATCAATCAATATAGAATATGAAAATGAAAGAATAAATTTGAATCTTATTACTTGAGATGGTAGAGGTATAACCTTATATTACTATATACATGTCATCGAAGATACAAGTTATGGCTGAGATAGAACCTAACCCCTGCCATATAGGAAAGGACCTAACCACAAATTAAACATACAAGGCACATATTCAGCTATACAAGTTAAACATGATCCAATGGTATACCATGGGTATTGGTAAAACAAAGGGAACTAACAAGATGGATTTTCCATTTTCTAACACTAAAGGTTGGAGATTGTTAACCATCAAATTTGTTAACAATATAATATATATGACCCAAACCATTGTACAAATTTGGGAAAGCAACACCATGATTATGTAAATGGATGTGAATGAATGGTTGCATGCTCAGAGGAAGTTATGATTTTCAGTTTGGTGAACAAAACATGCAAATATCCATTTGAAACTTGACTTATCCTCATAGCATGATTTTGTTTCCTGTTCAAGGAAACTGAGCACAATGCAATTGCAGATAAGGAGGTAAGCTTACAGAATGAGACCACAATTTTCATGCAAGTGCTCTATGAGATAAAGGCAAAGCAATCCTTGACAATGAAAGAAAAAGAAGAGGTAAAAAAGTTGCAGATCATAATAGTAGAAGCTAGTTGTTGTGACCTATTTCACACATCGCCCCATTGCAAATGGGGACACCTAATAGTTTGCTTTTTAGGGTTTTTTCGTAGCGTTACAATTTCATATGGCCGTTTGTTTTGAGAGTTTGGAGTTAGAGTTTTGAGAAATCATCTGAATCAAGTTGGGAATTCAAGCCCGCACTAGTGTCTGAACATCATCAAAGGGCTCAGAAGGCTCGGTAAACGAGGAACGCCATTGCTTTGAGTCAATTCTGACACTTCTTATTTTTTAGGGATTTTTGTTTTTTTTGCTTTTTTGCTTTTTTGCTTTTTGGCATTTTGGGACCAATCTAGGAAGCAACTTTTTTGGCTTGCTTTTTGCTTTTTTGCTTTTTTTGTTTTTTTGAAAGTAGACCTAGGATTGGGTCCTGCATGTCATGGCAATAATGGTCATACCTTCAAAATCAATAATTGATGCCTCTAAGTCTAAAAAGCAAGAAGAAATCTCCAGGCGGGGGTTTTGTCCAGATGATCCAGAAGAAAGCAAGAAATTCATGTAAGTGTCAAGGAAAGTAAAGCATGTCCAAGGCATTGGCAAAGTGCGCCCAAGAAAAATGGATGGAAAGCCAAGTCTAAAGTCCACCATGCTTCTTGGCAAGCCCATCATGAAGTCCGCCCAAGGAAATATCAGGAGATGGCAAGGCCATAGGCCAAGTCCGCCTAGCCATGGCACAAGACACATGAAGTCCGCCCACCAAGGTGAAAATGTCTGGGCCAAGGTGAAGTCCGCCCTTGGCATAGAAAACCCCAAGTCCGCCCAAGAATGGATGGCATAAAAAGTTAAAATTCTGCCTAGAGACCAAGGAGTGAATGTCCAAGCCAAGGCAAAGTCCGCCCTAGACAAGATGGCATGGAAAATCAAAGTCCGCCCTCCAGCAGGAAAGAATGGCAAGGAAGTTGTGAAGTCTGCCCTTGGATGGCATAAGACACTTGAAGTCCGCCTTAGACAAAGTAAAGGATGGCAAAGAGTTGATGAAGCCTGCCCAAGGAAGAGGTTGGCCAAGCAAGTGCAAAGTCTGCCCTAGGAAGATGAAAGTGTCTAGCCACCTGTGAAGTTTGCCCAAACATGGCATGAAGAGCTCCAAGTCCGCCTAGACAAATGAAAAATGGCAAGACAAGTATAAAGTCTGCCCTGGCTAAAGGAGAGAAATAAAATGACTTGAAAAATAATAAATTGGCTATGGGTAAGTTAAATTTTGCCATAATTAAATAATTTAAAGGGTTGGAAAATTTAATACTTAGGATATATTTTTATATTTTTCCAACACTTAGGAAAATGTTCAACACTTAGAAATTTTTTCAAACTCAAGAAAAATCTAGAGGATTTTGGGTGAGGATGGCGCCATGATAAAAAAATAGAAACTTTCTCTCAAAAATCTTCAGTAAAGATTAAATTGCCGTTTTGGAAGAAATAAAACAAGTCCAGATTCGATGAATTTAGAAAGAAAACATGAAGTTGCTAAAACCATCAACTTCTCTAGCTTTATAAGAAGTTTGACTTGTCGTTATCAAATCATTCTTCCAAAGTTGGATCATAAGAAGGTTTTAGCTCTTCCGAAGTTGCGAAGAAGATTGTTGGAGATAAAGTAACTTTTCGAAGTGGAGAAGTAAATTTTCTAAGCTGAAGGGCGTAATTTTTGGAGAAATAAAGTAAATTTCTGAGTTAAAAGGCCTTCTTTTTCTGAATTTCGAGTGAATTTTCAGAATTTAAAGTCGATTTACAGTCGAAGGATACTTTCACAGGTTCAAAAATGAGTTTGGCTGAATTCTTCTCTCCTTTCGTCTTATTCAATCATTTTGGTAGAGATTTGCTGAATACTTAGCCAAATTTTTCATTTCCAGTCTGATTTTTCATAGAATTTTATCTTTTTAACAGGCTGAAAGTGAAAATTTTGAATAAAGGCCTAGAAAAATCAGATTTAAAATCTCCAAACTAATGTTAATTCTTTTCATATTTATGGTAGGTTAATGACCACCAGAGGAGAACCTTCGAGAAAGGCACAGGTGAAGTTTGCCAACAAAGGATTGTAGCCGGAGTCAAAAATCAACTCCAAATGGAAAAGCATCACCGACACCAATCTCAGATATGTAGACTTTAAAGATTTTAAGAAGAGAATGTATGGGCAAGACGGACTCATGCCGACACCAGTTGCTCGTTGGATGATGAGAAATGGTATTGTCTAGGCAGCCGAATTTCCACCAGCTGTAGAGTGTGTTGAATTGATGGTAGAGTGCGCCATTCACTACAATGCGCAAGAGAGGCAAATTGTTGCACCGGATGGGAGAGTACTGGCTCATCTTGGAGAGTTGGCAATTCAAGAAGCATTTGGCATACCGAGTTATAACCAGACTTCTTACAAAACTAAAGAGGACGCCAGTAAACTCTATGAAGACCAGTTCGAGCTTTGCGCAACAAATATTAACAAGTCATGGTTAGAGAAGCTGAGGCCTACCGCCAAGAAAATGCCATAGAAATTGCTTCGAACAGACTTCAAGGAGGAGTATGGAGATATTATTTTTCTATTAAACAGAATAATGGGCAACCCCCAAGGCACACGCTTTGAGACCTAGATGTATTACTTTATTGACGAGATCACCTCAGGCATCAAGATTTTCAATTGGTCCCAAATGATTAGCGACAATCTTCATGAGCAGTTAGTCAATTTGGAAAAGGACAAAATATTTTTACATGAGTTCATTCATCGTCTACTTGTTGGCCAAAACTTACAAGTACACATGATTGATCTGCAGAGGCGTAGAAGGCAATGGTGAGAATGAATTCAAGTCCTATGATTGTTACCCATAGCTGCAACTCAGTGAGAAAGCCCATTTCAGACGGGTAAACGATGCCTTCCTGATGTACATCACTAGAATATTGTAGGGAGGAGCTCATCAGAGGCTTACTCATGAGGCCAAGAGCCTGATTAGCAAATATGGATCCTGGTTTATCCAGTTTCCTAGATTCACATACATAAGGGTTTAGGGATTCACTGGATGTCCTTACCGACTTCCAATTTATCCTACCAATAGAATGATCTCGCTAGAGGTCCTTAGGTAACTAGAGACATACCAAAACCTCTAGAGGTCGAACCAGAAGGCGGCTATTACCTTCCCATTCTTCATTGGAAACATGCTGGAGTCCTATCCGTCAACACAAGCAACCGAAAGTGCTAGGTTGGAGATGCAATGGTATCCGTTCACAACTTACCGGTCCAGGGCTGACTTTGATCCTCATAACCACATTGGGACCATGAATGGAATGAAGTATAAACATAAGGTAGACTTGGAGGACTTTTGGGTAGATGCTGTAGATGAATATGATATCAGAAAAAGGTTGTGGTCTAGATTGCCATTGAACCTAATTAGAATGACCGAGCTTTGTCGTGTGCCTGATTAGGTAGAAGACGATGGAGAATGTGTCCAACAACGCTATGATGAGAATTGGCCTCTTCCTCCTATGAAGTGGTCAGAACTTGAGCTCACAGATTTAACTACCTTAATGAGGCCAGTTGTCAAGTATTCACAGTGGTGGGTTGACCAAAAGGTCTAGGAGTTAAGGCGAAGAAAATTGACCCTCACCTATGACTTACTGGGCGAGATGGAATCATATTCCTTGAATGTAGGAGTATCTCAAAGTGTTGAGTTGATTGAAACACCAATTCTAAGAAGAGGAAGGAGGCAATTGATGACCCTATCAGGTCAAAAGGGAAGACAGCTATAAACGATGATCCTGTTCAGAAGAGGCAGAGACTGGAGCCATCCCATTCGGCCACATCCAGAAATGAGAATAGGGCGTTAATCATTGACGATGAGTCATTGGAAGACATTAGGATCCCTTCTCCAATTCATGAGGGGAATATTGAGTCAATCCAGCCAGATGATGATGAGCCTCCATCTCCTACAGGCACAAAGATACTTGAGTCCGAAAATGAGATGGATATCCTGGGTGAAGAATTTCAAGAGGGAATGATTTCTGCTCTTTGAGGAATTCGGGATATCCCATGTGGAGAAAATATTCAGGAAGTGGACGACACTGAACAACCTACAATTCCTGACTGGTTGAAGGAAAGATTGAAGATAAAGGTACGAGTTGACATTCAAGAGGAGGATGACACAACAAATTTCCTGGCCAGGTTAGAACAAGTTACTGCAAAGAAGCCCGCCAAGATATTCTCCACAATCCAGAAAGATGAAGTCGGCCGTCGTTTAGTGCAGATTGCCATGCCAATAGTGGATAAGACCAGGGAGGATATTGCTCCCCATGAGTATGCCATTACTACTATTGACTTGGGTTTGGCAACAAAAGGTCAAGAGGTTGAGGACTTAAATAATTCAGTCCCCACCATCAAGGCGAGGCTGGAAAAGGAAGTGGCAAAGAAAAGAGAATATAAAAAGGAGATTGAACGCCTGAAGGAGTACATTCAACACTTGACAAAACATCTCAATCAAGGCGATTCAACAGCTCCTCCACTTCTAAAGTCTTCACAGGAAGCGGTCAAGGACTTTGAAGAAGTGGTCACAGCTAAAGAAACTAAGGAGTGGATGGTGAGCAAAAGCGAGGAAGTGACTACATTTATGGAAGGATTGGCATTGGCCTATAGACAGACTTCTTTGCTCTGCAGACTCGCAGTCGTGACAAAAGCTTGGGACCACCTTTAGGATATTCAGGATAGAATCATTCCATGCCTTAGAGTGTTGAAAGGAGTCCCGAAGCAGGAGTTGATTGACGGGAAGATAATTGCAGCAGGCGCCGCGTATGATTTCCACACTTGGTGCTGGGCATTGACGACACAGAGTGAGGTCTTGGAAAGAGTGAAGGCTGATGGAGTCAGAATTGAAGAGCAGATTAAAGAAATTTAGAATAAGATTTTCCTCATAGCTGCGGATGTACTTGAGAAGGAGATCATCCGAGAGAATGACATGCAGTTGGAAAATCTAAAGTGCAGAGCTTAGGAGATTTTCTTCACCGTCACTGGACTGGTCCTAAGGTAGAATTTGACCAAAGTGGCGAGCTTCTTATCTATCCGAGATGCCTTCCTTAAATAGGAATTTGAGTGGGAGAGTGCTTTTGCCGGATGTGCTAAGGACTTGGATGAATTGGAGTTCAAGGTAAACATGCTACCACATGTCACGATGGAGGAGGTCATCCCGATCGTGTCTTGGTTCATTGAACATACTGCCGCTTGAGAGGATAAGGATGCACCCCCTTGAAGATAGCTCCTCGTGCCACTTGTCCTACATGCCTTTGTCGTTGATGTTATTTTGGGAAACCCTAATTAGGGTTATCATATCTTGATCTTGGCCATTCATCTTGAGTTGATCTTAGCCTTTCATTTGTTTTCAGAAACTCTATATAAACTCTTATTCTCATTGTTATTTTGTGAAGAGAGTTGTATAAAATTGTTGCGTATAGTTGCTTTGGATAATAAAAGTTCTTGTAAATGTAGTCAAATCTTTATCAAATAGGATCCTAAGAAATATAAGGAATTACTAAGGTCTGAAATTCCGTGTGAGAATTCTAAGTCAAAACTAATTTCCAGATTTCTTCTCTTATGCTAAATGCGCTGATTGCAGAACATTAATAAATTTCGATGTTTGCATATCAATGATGGAACAATGTTAAATATCTTTGGAGACCCGCCTCTAAGAGACGCATCTCATGAGAGGACTTGTCTCCACAAGTGGAGACACGTCCGCTCATGGGACGTGTCCCTTTGGGCGTGCAAGTTTCAAAGACAACCGACTAACACTTGGTTTAACAAACTTAATACATATGCCCTCACATACATTGCAGATATATATTATATGAGTTCCAATTTTATTCAATGCAGAAATTGATCATCATTTTATTATTTCGAATTTATGCATGCTTATAAATTCGTTTTACTTATTTTCTAGAAATATGTTTAAGGATTAAATTCGATCACATATAAATAATGATGATGATATTTAGCAATCATCATTTATATCTGACCGAAGCTATATCTCATTAACACTCCCTCTTAGCTAGGGAAGATATTTCAAATCAAATAAGTGGAGATATCACCTTCACACGTGATATCGAAGATATGATATGTTTTCTCAATATTGTCAAGTCACATGACATTCTTCATAACACATCTTCATTATGGTATGTGCACTGACATCAAGTCACATGATGTCTACCATAATTCATGGCATATCCACGGATATAATTATCCACCATGATTTATCTCTTAAGGATCACAATAATCTTCAGATGACATCAAGTCCCATGATATCCATCAAGGTGTCCAAGAGATACTATCATGACATGTCCACAGATATCAAGTCACATGATATCTATCATGATAGTTCAACTCATCATTGTAGAGTTGTCACTTTACAATGTCAAATACAAGTGTTCATTATTAGAAAGATCATCACCTTTCAATAATGTACACAGGGGGAGTAGGCCCATAAGGTCATGGAGTCACACACATGACAAAAGAGTTTACACATTAAACATCTTTATATATTAGTACAATTTATAAACAATTTGAATTTCAAACATAAATATCAAATTACATTTCAACCATACCAAGTTTCTTCCTGAAGTGCTCTACCTTGATTCGGGAGAGGGGCTTGGTGAGAATGTCCGCAGTTTGATCATTTGTACTAACATACTCCAACTGGATCACTTTCCTTTCCACCATATCTCTTACATAATGATAGGGGATCTCAATGTGTTTAGATCTATCATGGAAGACAACATTTACAGAGAGTTTGATGCAACTCTGATTATCACAATGAATAATTGTAGGATTCAAGGGCTCACTAAAGAGTCCCACAAGCAATTTATGAAGCCAAACTGCTTCTCTTGCCCCCATAGAGGCTGCAATGTATTCAGCTTCTGTTGAGCTCTGTGCAACTGAATACTGTTTTCTGCAAATCCAAGAGATCATAGCTGATCCTAAACTGAAGCAACATCCTGATGTGCTTTTCCGATCGGTTACACTTCTAGCCCAATCTGAATCAGAGTATCCATGTAGATCTAGTTGGTCATTTTTGTAAAGAAGACCATATCCAATAGTGCCTTGAAGATATCTCATAATATGTTTCACAACCATAAGGTGAATTTCCTTTGGCTCACACATGAACTGGTTGAGAGCATTCACTGCATAACTAATATCAGGTCTGGTGTTAACTAGATACATCAAGGATCCAATCATCTACCTATAAAGGGTTGGATCTGCACACTTGGATTCTGCTACTACTTCTTTCAGTTTGTGAAGGTCGGTTTCCATAGGTGTAGACATGGGTCTACAGTCCAACATTCCAAATCTCTTCAGAACATCAATAGTATACTTCCCTTGGTTTAGTATAATGCCCTCTGATTTCTGCCATACTTCCAAACCTAGGAAGAAGTGTAGAATGCCCAAGTATTTCATGTCAAATTCGGAAGTTAGATCCTTCTTTCCTTGAGCAATGAGGTGATCTTCTCCTGTTATCAGCAGGTCATCAACATATAATATAATTATTAGCATATCACCATTGATTACCTTGAAGTAGAGATTAGAGTCAGTATTATTCTTGGAAAATCCTAGTCCCAAGAGATAGCTGTCAATTCTTTCATACCAGACCTTGGGAGCCTGTTTAAGTCCATGGAGGGCTTTCTTCAGTTTGCACACATGTGAGTTAGTTTTATGTATCACAAAACCTTCAGGCTGTTCCAGATAGACTTCCTCTTCAATGGTTCCATTTAGGAAGGCAATTTTCACATCCATTTGATGGATCTTTGAAATATTCCGAGCCAATTTTTTTTTGTTTTTTCCAATTACAAATTACAAACCAATGCACCCGTTAAGGTTAGCAGCTAAACCAAAACATTGCCGAAGCAACTCTAACCAGAATGTACACCAGGATCCCGATGTGGGCAAGGTGTGAGCATTGGTCAGAGGATCTTAATCAAAATGCTTATGCAAGAACTCTAACCAAGAATGGCGCCGATGATGGCGAGCATATGGTCAGAGGGTCTTCTACACTAAGTACTGAAAGAGAACTCGACACCAAGTATGTGCTACCCAATCCAGTATGGAGTTGAGGCGACCATATGGCAGAGTGTAAGAAATTACAATGCTTGAAAGAAATAACTGAGATGCTGAAAGTACTCAACACCCAGAATGTGCTTTCTAACCAAGAGTGGGAAAGGAGCTACCATAGGGCGGAGGTAAAGGAAATACTATTGCAATTACTGAACGAACAAAGCCTTTAATGATTTCCTAACACCAATCCAAGAGGGAGAATGTAGATTTCTTCAAATCTGTTATGACAGACCTGCACTTTAAATTATATAACCAGCATGCCTGTAACCCACTAAATTGCTCATATATCACTCAAAACTGATCCCAATGACCTCAAATTTGATGCAATAGACCTTCAAAAGATGGCGCCTAGTTTAGTAATAAGAAATGGCAACTGAAAGTGGTTATTAATTATTGGCACGAATCCCAAGACACCCCAGAAAGTACGGCCTTCAAGGAATGACGAATTTTCTTTATAAAATCATAAACTTCATATTAAAATCTGCAAATATTAATGAAGGGTCACCTCCAACAGGGAAACACAATGAGACAATACCTAGAATGATTCTTTTTGTATTTTTTGACTTATGAATAAAAAGACAATCTGCTGTAATGAAAATGCAACTCCAGAATTTCACTAAAATGCAAATAAGCTGATCTACAAAACCACTCAATGAATAACAATGCAGAAATCCACTACAAATCACTCAACACTAAACTACTTCACCACTAGTCGCTATCTCTCAAGCGAGAAGCAATGCCAAGCTAGGAGGCTTTCATTCCTCGAAGCAATCCCAAAGCCAATCCGACAGCATAACATTTCTGTAGACAAAAGATCCTGAAAAGAGAACCCAAGGCTTTCTTTTATAATTTGCTGTTGACCTTCTCAAAACCCTAACCTTCTTTTTTCAGAGTCAAAACCCTAATCCCAAGAGATGGCGTCCCTTTCTTCAAATCTTCAAGTTGACTTCTTTTAATTAAATTCCTCACTTAAATAAAGGCGTCCCACTTAAGGCTAAATTTGACCTTAATAATTATAAAATAATCTTCAATGAAGGCGCCACCCTCAAAAGACCACTTTTCAAAACAACATGAAGTCAATAGACTAGGCCAAGGGGTACTATAACATTAAAATATAATGTTATTTAAGTGAAATGAACTTATCTCTCCGAAACTGCATCCTGAAGCCAAAAACTGAATAAACCAATTGAGACAACTGAAGAGGAAAGTCAACTGTGCTGAGACCAACAGGCCCACTGCCCGAAATAGAATTTACTAAAAATAGTAAATTCCTGAAGATGCTCAGAATGCCAAGAAGAACATACTACTGCGAAGCTCTCTGAAAACCCAAAAAGAATCCGCCATTGAAACAACCAACCTCGAGCAAGAGCATCCTTCAAAATAGGAAACCCTAATTTTACCTTCCCACTAGCCTACGGGTCTCCGGAATAGGCCAACGGTCACTGAAAAGATCAGGCTCGAGAAGGGGACATTACAATCTTCCAGACTTTAGCTGCAGCAATGGCTAACACTACTCTCACTGATGTGTAACAGGCAATAGGTGCAAATTTTTCTTCATAATCAATGCCCTCCTTTTGAGAAAAACCTCTTGCCACAAAACGTGCCTTATGTTTTTCTATGCTGCCATCAGCAGCATGCTTGATTTTGAAGAGCCATTTGGAAGAGACAACAGATTTCTCTTTCGGTCTAAGTACTATATCCCATACATCATTCTTTAGGATGGATTGATACTCCTTTGTCATTGCATCCTTCCATGCTTGATGTCTGAGAGCTTCTGTAACACTGACAGGTTCTGAATTTATGATGTTGTTCATTAGAGCAAGATAGCTAGAGAACCGTTTGGGTCTTTTACTTTCCCTAAACGTTCCTTTCGGTGTTGCATGATTCTCGGCTTCCTTGATCATCTTTCTAGCCCAAAGTGGCCTCTTTCTACCGTTGTCATCTGCATTCTCATTTGAAGTAGATAGAAGTTCATTTGGCATTTCCTCAGGATACTCCCTCTGAATCTCAAGAGCAGGTTCCATTTCAGGTACTCTAGGGGAATAGGTTTCTAACTCACTAGAACTTCTTGCCCTTTTCAATGCAATGTCTTCTTCGAAGATGACATCTTTGCTCAATTCAATTTGTTTCTGCCCGGGTACAAATATCTTGTAGGCTTTGGAGGTTTCACTATATCCCATAAATACCCCTTTCTTTCCGAAAGGTTCTAGTTTGAATCTCTTCTCTTTGGGCACATGAATAGACAGGACAATCAAAAATCCTAAAATGACTAATATCAGGTTTTATGCCGGTAAAGGCTTCTTCAGGAGTTTTGTTATCAAGATGAGAATGAGGACATCTATTTTGGATATAGACAGCAGTCCTAGAGGCTTCTGCCCAGAAAGAAGTTTCAATGCTTTGGTCAAGCAACATTGCCTTAGCAGCTTCTACAATGATTCTATTTTTCCTTTCAGCAACCCCATTTTGTTGAGGGTTGTAGGCAACTATGAACTCCCTTTTGATTCGAGCACTCATGCAGAATTCCTTAAAAATTTAAGAGGTGTATTCTTTCCCATTGTTTGTCCTTAAGGTTTTTATTTTCTTCCCGGAGAAGTTTTCAGTAAGGACTTTGAACTCTTTGAACCTGTTGAGGATTTCTATTGACTCTTTACACTTAAGGAAATAGATCCAGGTATTCCTAGAGAAGTCATCTATAAATATGACATAGTATAGAAGTCCTGCTTTAGAGGGTACAGACATGGGTCCACATAAGTCTGAGTGAACCAGTTCTAACACATTTAGGGTTTTGCTCAAGCTATTGTGAAAGGATCCCTTTGTATTCTTTCCTAGGGCACAACCTTTACAAGTTCCTTCATGAGATGGTTTTAACTTAGGTAAGCCTGTTACAAGTTTTTACATAGAAGGTAGGGCATGGAAATGAAGGTGTCCTAATCTTCTATGCCAAATCTCATTTGAATTAAAGGTGTCAAGAGTAAGGGCTTGTTTAACTTCAGTGCATAGTTTGTAAAGGTACCCTGTCTTACACCTATGGTTTGGGCTTTCTTGATAGTTGAGTTCTTAGGCCATGCTAGAACTTTCCCATCCATAAAGGTAACTCTATATCCATTGTCTTCAAGGGCAGAGATGGATATTAGATTCCTCTTTACTCTAGGTACAAATAAGACTCCAGTGAGTTGAAGAGAAAGACCAGATTTCAGTTTGATGGAGCAAGTTCCAACCCCTTTTACAGGGTGTGCAGAATCATCCCCAATGGTTACTTCTTCATCAGTCTTTCCAGTCATAGTGTCTAGGTGTTCTCTGAATCCTGTGATATGTCTAGAGGAACCACTATCAATTACCCAGTTGTGGGTGTTGTTAGATACTTGACTAGATAAGGCTGTATAGAACACAAAGTTCTCAGATTCATGATCTGAATTTGTCTTTCCTACTTTGGCAAAAGATGCTTGTTGCTTTGATCTGTCAGGGCAATTCATTGCATAGTGGCCATATTGATCACATCTAAAGGATTGAACTTGAGAGATGTCTTTCTTTTTAGAAGATCCCTTTCCATTGGAATTTCTCTTTCTTTTAAAAGATCCTCTCTTGTAGGAGTTTTTCTTATTCCTTTTATTAGATTTTGTGTTGAGTACATGAATGTCTTCATCTATGTTCTTCTTTTTATTTTCTTTTGTGGAGAGTCTTGTTTCTTCTTGAAGGCAGTCAGTTCTTAGCCTATCAAACTTGGGAAGTTTAGATCTCGCACTTATTCCTTGAACAAATGACTCCCATGAGTTTGGTAGGCCTCCTAGTGCAATTAGAGTTAACTCTTTGCTATCAATCTGATATCCAATTGTGGATAATTGATCCCTTAGTTCAATGATCCTCATGAAGTATGCATTAATTGACTCTCCCTTGTTTATCTGGGCATTGTTGATTTGCCTCTTTAATGCAAGAGTCCTATTGGTGTTGTTGATCTCATAGGTACTCTCAAGAGATTTGAACATATGATATGCAGTTTCATGTTTTGCTAGGATGGGCACTATATGATCCCTAACTGCATCTACTAAGATTTTCATGGCCTTTCCATTGTTTTCAATCCATTGAGTTTTCTCAGGATCAGCCTCTGGTTCCTTTTTGTTTTCTCTCACAAGTGAGTCTAATTTATTTTCTTTAAGGATCATCATGATTCTAAATCTCCATGATGTGAAGTTGTCTGCTCCTGCAAGACGATCTTCAAATCTGATCACACTTGACATTATGAAGAATGTGATGTGAATTCGATTTTGAAAAACACGAATTTTCTAGAGCAATCTGATATCTAGATTTGATTTGGATTCACACAACTTGGCTCTGATACCATGTAAATGTAATCAAATCTTTATCAAATAGGATCCTAAGAAATCTAAGGAATTACTAAGGTCTGAAATTCTGTGTGAGAATTCTAAGTCAAAACTAATTTCCAGATTTCTTCTCTTATGCTAAATGCGCTGATTGTAGAACATTAATAAATCTCGATGTTTGCATATCAATGATGGAACAATGTTAAATACCTTTGGAGACCCGCCTCTAAGAGACGCGTCTCATGAGAGGACGTGTCTCCACAAGTGGAGACACGTCCGCTCATGGGACGTGTCCCTTTGGGCACGCGGGTTTCAAAGACAACCGACTAACACTTGGTTTAACAAACTTAATACATATGCCCTCACATACATGGCGGATATATATTATATGAGTTCCGATTTTGTTCAATGTAGAAATTGATCATCATTTTATTATTTCGAATTTATGCATGCTTATAAATTCGTTTTACTTATTTTCCAGAAATATGTTTAAGGATTAAATTCGATCACATATAAATGATGATGATGCTATTTAGCAATCATCATTTATATCTGATCGAAGCTATATCTCATTAACAGTTCTTATGCATGATTTGCTTTGAATCCTTTGTGTTATCAAGTGGTTGCATAGTTGCATATCTCCTTCAACAATAGATTAGATTTAGAATAGAATTTTATTTGAGTACATGTTAGATGAATGAAGGATTTGATAGTACTGATTTATGGTGAAATTTTCACTCATACTTTCTTTGAATAGATGATTTTTATTCAATGCATAAAGTTAGCCCGAGCTTATAATTGTGGATGCTTAACTTCTGTCTGGATAAATATTTTTCGATTTGATGGTAGTTATTCCTGACGTGAAAATCATAAGCACACCCCTTGAAGATTGCACCCACTTTTTTGTAGTTGTCCTAGCATGGCTAAGCAAAGTGTGGTTATTAGTTTCACCTAGTCAACACCGTCTCTTGTGTTCCTAGAAGTAGCGTAGAACCTCTAAACCCCTATCCTTTTGCTATTTTTTTGAAATCCCAAGTCGAAAATCCAGAAAAAAAGAGCATTTACTGTCAAGTTTGCCTATGTCCTAACTTGTGAAAGATTTATCAACGTAAGTCCCTTTGTGTATTACCAATATATCACAACGCCCATTGAGCTTATCCACACGTCAAGACTTGACAAAAGAAACCTTGGAATCGCCATATGATCTTCTCGCAATCTTAGCATATGCGATGATTTTGTTCAAGAGAGGATAGAGTGTCTTTGGACATTTTATTCTATGTTCGGTGGGTAATAAAATGCACACCAACAGAATTGGCGCTAGAAGGAGGGCTGAACGAAGAAAACTCTCTGCACGAGGGCTGAATGTAAAAAAACTCTTTGCTCCACCACTTTTATATCATCCATATGCTTGCCTCCTCCTAACGCACCAACAAAATTGGCGCTAGGAGGGCTTGAAATAACAAATTTCTTACAAGTTGAGATAGTAAGCATGATGCAGTATGGTACTACCACATGAGTTTCCTTTTGACATACCTCTTGAACAACTAGAGTCAGGACAAACAAGTATTACTGATCAGTTGTATTCACTTGCTTGGCAGTCAAATACAAACCATGCTGAATTTAGACAAGTGAGCCGTGTTCTTGCTAGAGAGGAAGAAAAGGGACAACGAATTGAAGAAGTAATTGAAAAAGACTTGACAAAACAAAGAGTCTTGGCCCTTCTACGTCAAGTTTTGAAGAAATACAATGACAATCTCTTAAACCTGCCAATAAGCCCAAGCTTGATTAATATGATGAAGAATGGTACTTCCAGGCAGTGTTCCTAATCCGGGGTAGGATCCTAATCCAGTGGTACAACCAGACTTGGATCTCCACGACGAACAAGAAGACGTCATTATTGAACTGTTTAGCCTAGTGTGGAGAGTAAAGAGAAACGCTCCTGACTGGTTTCGGATGTGCTTTGTTCTCGAGGAAGAAGAAGAGAAAGCCCGATGTATTGAGTTCGCTATCCAAAGAGATTTGCTTATCCAAAGGTTTGAAGCCCTCCAATGATAGCAAAATCAGCAAGCAAATCAACCGACTCCTGAAGTAGGTCCTGCACCACCCCGACATGCTTGAAGAAAGACACGCTAGATCGAATCAATTCTTTCTCGCTAGACAATTTTCGAAGAATTACTAGATCCACTCCAGCTTCTTTCAAAGAATTTGTAGAACTGTCACCCTACAGATAGAGAAAGAAAACTGAAGCATCACAAGAGGGAACGTCAAGTGCAGTTGACCCTAGTGAAGAAGTACCAAGTGAGGAAGACATTTTCAGTTTCTTTTAAACCTCACCGCCGCAAACCCCAGTTCCAAGTACTACCCCACTGAATTATCAATAAGTTCCGGTAACGGCACAACTAGTTCAAGTAAACCAACCTAACGCTCCAATGGCGTGGCGTCCAGCTAATGCCTCACCCATGACATTTTCTATCTATCATGACATGCTGAAGAACCCAAAACAGTTTTGTTCCAAGTTCCGTAGTAGTGACTTGAGCCGCACTGCGGATGAACATATCAAGCTTTTTGAAGATCTTCTTCAAAATAGAGATGTCCAAGAAGATGTTGCTTGTAGGCTGTTCCCTTACACTTTCGATGAGGAGGCCTCTTATTGGTACATCCATTTTCCGGTAGACTCTATCCGCAATTGGCGACATATGAAGGAAGCTTTCTTAGAAAAATTCAGGGCACCAATTTCCCCAACAAATTTGTATAGGCAATTTGTGGAAGTGAAGAGAGTTATATGAAATTGTTGCGTATAGCTGCTTTGGATAATAAAAGTTCTTATGCATGATTTGCTTTGAATCCTTTGTGTTATCAAGTGGTTGCATGGTTGCATATCTCATTCAACAATAGATTAGATTTAGAATAGAATTTTATTTGAATGCATGTTAGATGAATGAAGGATTTGATAGTATTGATTTATGGTGAAATTCTCGCTCATACTTTCTTTGAATAGATGATTTTTATTCAATGCGTAAAGTTAGCCTAAGCTTATAATTGTGGATGCTTAACTTTTGTCTGGATAAATATTGTTTGATTTGATGGTAGTTATTCCTGACCTGAAAATCATAAGCACACCCCTTGAAGATTGCACCCACTTTGTGTAGTTGTCCTAGTGTGGCGAAGCAAAGCGTGGTTATTAGTTTCACCTAGTCAACATCGTCTCCTAAGTTCCTAGAAGTAGCGTAGAACCTCTAAACCCCTATCCTTTTGCTATTTTTTTGAAATCCCAAGTCGAAAATCCAGAAAACAAAAGAAAAACAGAGCATTTACTGTCAAGTTTGCCTAAGTCCTAACTTGTGAAAGATTTATCAACGTAAGTCCCTTTGTGTATTACCAGCATATCACAACGCCCATTGAGCTTATACACACGTCAAGACCTGACAAAAGAAACCTTGGAATCGCCATATGATCTTCTCGCAATCTAGCATACGCGGTGATTTTGTTCAAGAGAGGATAGAGTGTCTTTGGACATTTTATTCTGTGTTCGGTGGGTAATAAAACGCACACCAACACTAGTAAATGACTTGAGTAGGTTGTATTGTGCATACCCAAATCAACGAAAACATGAAAATACTCTAAGCAACGTGCATGTGAAAATAAATGAACTGAAATCCAAAGAATCAGAGGTAGGTGGTTCCATCATTGCAAACTACTGCAAAGGGTTTCAAGCTTCTCTTGGACCAGTCATGAGAGGTAGCCATCATCTACAAGTGCTTAACCTACATTGTCATCCCTTGTTAGATTTCTAATCACAGACAGTTAAAGAATCAGATTTAAACTAAAATTCTTCAAGCACCAAGTAAGTTAAGCATTCCCAAATGGTGCAGATGGATTGAAGGCCAGACTTGTAATTTTGTTTATTCTGAAAACCAAATAAATCTTCTCTTAGCAACTACAGTTTTCAAAGTTTGGGACATGTCCAGATCTTTCCAAGTGTGGGCAGTCCATGAATAGTGATCAAACTTTGTCGAAGAAGCAATTGCAAGTACCTCTAACAATCAGAGGTTAGTGAAAGGGAACATTTGTCAAGAATTGTAGTTGGCATATCCAGGAAGAAAATCCAAAACCAAAAACTCTTCATGTAGTGGTGGTAAAAATCTCCAAAAAATCCTGATTAAATCAGTATTGTGGACGATTTTTGCCCTCAATGAGTTTTGTCTTTTTAAAAAACCATTGATTGAGATTTTCAACAATTATTCCATGTTTAGATTGCACACAAATTGCATTTAAATCGCATCTGAAACCTTAATCAATCTCCCATCAACTTGTAAAACCCTCAAAACTTGCGAAATGGTGAAATATTTTATGAATATTGCAGTCATGCAATATTTTTAGGGCATGACTACAAACGGGAGCTTGCCAAGATGTGCATAGAAGGTGCAACTAGTTGCAAACTTGCAGGGAGTCGGGAGGTGGTGCATTTGAGTCAAAGGTAGGCAAGTTTTTTCTGTAACTTTGTTGCAAGTACATTCTAGAACTTCATGCCATATAAGTATTTACACAAATTTCAACCAGCACATACAAATAGACGAATAATTTGTTGAATAAAATTTTCAATGTGCACATCACAAGGATATTTCATTTATATTAACAAGATAAAAAATGTTAAATCTATTTTATTTTGTTGGGGCTTCCATTCAAAGAGATAGTATTTTACTATTATGATAGGTGAATGGTCTATATGCCGAGGTTATATTTTAGCTCACTGTTCATACTTCGTATTTTGTGCCTACTTTATCATGGTTTAATTTTATCTATATTCAGATGCTAGGATTTTTGTCAATATTGTCAATACACTATCACACATGGTTCAATTTTTTGTCTACTTCTTATCTACATCAAATGTCAAATACAATTTTCAATGTGCACATCACAAAGGTCTTTTAATTTAAATTAACAAGATAAAAAATGTTAAATCTCTTATTTTGGTGGGGCTTCTGTCCAAAGAGATAGTATTTTATTGTTATGACAGGTGAATGGTCTATATTTTGAGGTTATATTTTAGCTCATTGTGTCTACTTCTTATCTTGATTTTATGCACAACTAAATTGTTATTGTGAAGATTGGTTGGTTATTTGGTCCAAAGAACATTTGATAGTCTATCTTTTTCTACAGTGGTAGCATTGTAAATTAGTTCTTTGGAAATAAATAATCTGTATTCTTGGCTAAATGGTTTGAATTCAATGCCAATTTAGGCTCTTTGTCATATCATTACTTTGCTTGATAAATATGACAATGCTATAGTTTCATTTTTTCACATAGTCTCATTACTAGAAGTGAAGAGGTAATGTTCTGTGTAGGTCATCTTTATCTTCATAACATTTTATTCTTGTCTCAAGTTGTAGTACAAAAACCCTTGGCTGCATAAAAACATCAATCTGATGTTTATATTTAAGTGTAACCCAATATTGCACCAAGATGTCCAATCTTTGGGACATCAAAATCTTGGTCAGTGTGATTTTGTATGCTTATTTTGCTATTATGCATATCAATCCTAAAATGTGTTTTAATGTCCATCCTCTACTACTTTATATGAATCAATACTTTGACTAAATTTGATGGTTTGATTTAATAGCAAAGCTTTTGAATGTGACTTGGTTTTTTATCTTGAATCTTTGAAAATGCATAAATCATACGCATTTGACTCTACCTGTTATGAGAAATGGTTTCTCTTCTATCGATTGATTAGATTTTTATTTGGATGATATATTCTTTGAAGTTTCCTACTTGAAAATTTCTGAGTGATAAAATGTTTTTTATTTTTATCCTTTTGGGATGCAAATATGTTTATTGTAGTTGTTTTGAGGTGTTCAAAGTTTGTTATGATAGTGTAGTCTCTATGATTAAACATTCTTTTGATATTATAATAATCTGGAATGCAATGTTGTTGGTAGCATTTTACCTTCCACTCACATCATACAACAAGACTAGAGGTTCACTAACATATCATTCTATAATGGAGAGGATTCGTTATTCTTGAGTCTGTAGGATAGGGAAGAGTCTACAGGGAACGAATGGCTCTCTATTACCTCAAGGACAAAGGCTCAAGTGAAGGAGGACGACTAAGGGAGAGTTTATACAATGTTTTTGGGTTTTATGATTGTTTATGAAAGGAGAACTTCGGAAGTTGAGCGAATAGACCTTAGAGGTCTCAGGAGATAGACAAATAGGCTTTTGACTAGAGGATGAAAGCGTGGACGAAGGACGATTGTGTGGCACGTTGGCATCTCAGTGGTACATTGGTGTCCCGTACGGGCCAAAGACAGTCAACCAAAATCTACCCAAAATCTAAAGTTCGACAATTTAACTAGACTAAATAGAATCCAAAAAATGTAGGAAAAACACAACAAGAAGAATACTAAATAACAAGTAAATAAACTATTTATCAAAACGAGAAGTAGTGGAAGAAAAGGGATGAACTCACGAGTAGTCCAGCTATGAAGCTCTCCGCAAAGCTCCTCACGAACAACCTGCACACACAAAAACAGTAAAAGTGTTGGGGCTGTTTTCGGGGCTTGCCTTGGTCAAACCCACACTTGGGTCTTTCCACCTCTATGGTCAACGAAATAGACAACAAGATAGAAAGATAGATAATGAAATTACAAGAGAAGAAAGTAGAACATGCAAGATAACAATATGTTGTTCAATAAGAACAACAATACAATAAAAGGAAAGTGTTACCCTCCCTCCAACGAGCTTGTGAAGTCGAGAGGAAGTGCAATGCCTTGAGAGAGCTTGAGACGAATGCACAAGAATGTGATGTAGAAGAGCTTGAACCAACAAGAAAAGATGTAGAGTTGCAAGGAGAGAGTGAAAAAGCTAAGAAGTGAGAATGAAGTACTAGAATGAGAGATTGAATGCTAAAAGAATTGAGAATGAATGAGTGAGAGGGACAAATATGAGTTCAAATGAGAAATTGTATGCAAGAGGGTCGTTTTCGGGCACGTGACTATAGAGGCATTACACTTCGCAGGTAGGTGAAACTGTAATGTCCCAACGACCACAAGACCAAGAATCTTGTTAGGACATTATAGGGCGCGCACACGTCTGCGCGATGCGGAAGTGTCCCCAACAAAAATTCCCCCATCGACAAAAAATGACAAGGTTAGGGACAAATATGAAGGCTAGAAATGTAGGCATTCACATTATCGTCTCATTAAGCTAAAGTGAAGGTTGATGTAATGTGAAATTGCATAAGCGTGCAATTTTACGACACTACATTTTGCCCCCACTTTAGCGAGCATATGTATTTGAACATGTGCGAGCTAAAGTGGAAAGAGATTGAAGAGAATAAACCCAGGATGAAGAGGAAGCAGATCTTCAATTTGGTATATATGATGTAGAGAAGCTCAACCTAGACGCGAAGAGGACATGGGTCTTCGATCTTGTGAAGCTGATTGCAATCTCACCACAAACATGTTGGCTGCAGACAAACACGTTAGGTTAAAAACCGAAAAATTTACGTAATAAAATTTCCATAGACAAGACAAGACATGACATAATTTTATCAGATAAAAGATAGCACTGATAGGTATGGCTAGCATGGCAAGAGACCATACAACAAGCAGATAGGCTTGTGGCTACTGCAAATTGCATTGTAGGACAGTCATAGAAAAGATAAGACAAGTCTAGTCAGGTTGCCCCCAAGCTAGACAATGAGACATAAGACATCAAGGAATCCTTTTGAAGCTTTTTGAAAATTAAGCATATATGATAAGCCCCCCTTAGAATGATGTGTGCTATGCAAAGGAGCACATGTTATTCTAAGGAGAAGAGAAAGACAGAGATCTTGTAGCACAAAATACATAGCGAGATGTATCCATGGAATGTTGTCACACAAGGGACAACACATAGAAACCACAACATCATGAGAGAGAAAAGCAGAGACAAAGAAATCAAGATCACAGGGGGATCTTATTATTCGAGGTCAGAACTACTAATAGATATAGATAGATAAATATAGTATAATATATGTATGAACTGTCATCAACCCGCAAATGTATCAAAACGGGAAGAAGAGCACATGAAGATAAAGTAAAAATAAAAAATTGAGTCAACATGGAAGAGGCCTAAATGCCCCAGCACTTTGCATCATTCCCGATGTGAAAGCCAAAATTTACAACACATAGAAGAATGATGATACAAACAGAAGAAGTGTATGACAGAGTTTCTCTCTTGTATCCAAGCACCTTCTATAATAACTACACAACCCATAGAAACTACGTAATTCTGTGTGGGTCTTTGGTGGGGGCCAATCTAGAATGGCTCGAATCTTCTCTTGGTGCACTTGAACTCCTTTTGCACTAATGATGTGGCCCAAGTATAGAATTTCGGTCATACCGAACTCACACTTAGATGCTTTGGCATATAAGGATTGTGCTTCCATGATTCCCAAAACTTCATCCAAATGCTTTAAATGATCTTCCCATGTCTTATTATTGTAGAAGAGAGGGACCAACCACACCAAGGCTCTAGGTCACAGAGAGCTGAGAGTGGAATTTTGCCCTAATCTACCTCAAGTTGGACAAGCGCTTGATGTCAAGGATAGAGAATGAAGAGCACTTTTAGTGCTTCTGTCACTCTACTAACCCTAGAGTTTTAATGAGGCTAAACGAGTAGGTTTCTAGAATTCGGATTGTACCTCAGATAGCTTTCTACCAGAGGACAACAGCGTAGAACAAGGACGATAGTGCGTTGTGCAAGCATCTTGTAGGAGCGTCGACATTCGTACGGACAAAAAGTCGAAAAGGACAGTTAGAATAACAAAAGACCTACTAACAACTTAGGTGTTGGGATGTAAAGTGATAATTGAAATGATAAATGACAGAATGATTGAAATAACAAGAAGGATGATATGGAATGACAAGAACGGAGGTGGTGAAGATTTAACTCACCAGAGGTCCAGTTCGTCAACAAGCTCCACATGAGCAAGTACCTACACACAATAAAGAAGGGAAAAATGTTGGGGCTGTTTCTGGGCTTGCCGTAGTCAAACCCCTGTTTTGGTGTTTCCACTCCATGAACAACCAGATAGATAGATAGATAGAAATAAGATAAAGAAAGTATGTTGGAAAGGAAGTGAAACCAAACACTACAAGAAACACTACGCTACTCAAATCCAACAACAATGTAGTAGAAAGTAAACAATACCACCCTTGACAAAAGGCACTCAAGGCCAATGAGAGGAATGCAAGTCTACAACTGTGGTAAAGTCAATGTAGCCGCAACGACGCTGAAAGCAGTCTTGCAGGACACCAAGTTGCAGCTTTTGTGGTAGGTGTGAAGAATGCTATGATGTTGGAATAGCGAAGCCAATAGTGCAACAAGTAGCTTGAGAGTATGAGAATGTGTGAGAAATGCCTTCAAGAAAATGTTCAAGTGTGTAGAGATGTGAAGAAGATGGATTGAAAGTTAAGAATAAGCATTTGAAGATCAATTGGGAGGGAAAGAGTTATTCAAAGGTTGACAGGAAGGTGCAAGGGCGTTACGTTTTGTCGCCAATGAACGTAACGCATTTGTAGATTCCAGAGGCAGGAATCCTGTCAGGACGAAAATGCGTCGTGCAGACGTCTGCACGCCGCACACGCATCCCTGACAAAAATTCCCCCACTGACACTAAAAATAAGCTCCAAGTGCATGTAGTTCATATGGGTAATGCGAAATTATGTGGTCGGATTTGATTTTTCTAAGGTGAAGGGTGTAAAAGGGGAATTTGCAAAGGGGGTGCAAATTCACTCCTATACATTTTGCCCCCAGTTCAGTGAACATGAGTGCCAATGAGTTTTTGATAAAGTAGATTGAAAGAGTTCCAAGAAAATATACCTGAACAGTCGAGGAAGCAGACCGCAATCTGGTGTACTCGAAAGTGCAGGGCAGGCAAATAACTCCACAGGTACATTCTCCTAAGGAGGTTTGAACATTGTTCACCAGAGGCTCACAGACCAATGGTGGATAGATCCCACAGGATGTAAGCGCTTCGCAGGTCCTTAGACTTGCAAAGAAGGTGCCCTCAGGTACTCTCTCTTGAAGGAAGCCCAGTGTAAGGGGACTTCACAGAGTCAAATTGGAAAGCAGCTTCACAGGCGCACTTGCAAAACAACATATTAATCCATAGATAGAACATGTTAGAGAACAAAATGCCATGTAGGCAAGCAAGCAGATAATCACCCAGATAGTCAACAATTGAAGGAAGATATTTCAAGGGGTCCCTCGGGAACCCTTAAAAAAAAAGGGGTCCACTCAAGGGACACTCTGTTTGAAAGTGTAACAATATTTTTCGCAAATCAATTCAACATCAAGGAATCCTTTCAAAATATTTCACTTCATTAAGGAATTCAAAAGGAAGAAAGCCTCCTTGCAAGGGGAAGGTCAAAACTTTGCTCGCAGGAGAAGGTGCTCCCTCCTCGGAGGAAATTTTTTCACATTCCTTCTTTACGAACCCATGATGAAGGAAAAATATTCCACTAGGGGTCCTTGTTGAGGAATGCAATTTTTGAAAAGTATTTTGAAAAGATTTTAAAGCAAAGATTCGTTGGCCATCAAATGCATTTTCTGAAAATCAAAGTGATATGATAGCCCCCCCTTAGGATGTTGCGTGCCGAACACAAAGGTGCGTGACATCCTAAGGATCGAAAAGTAAGAATGAAAAAGTGATGTGGCCTGCGAAACATAGCGAGATGTAACCATGGTAATGTTGTTACACACGCGAGGGACAACACATGAGCACCACAACATCACAAACAAGGGATAGGGGTGATCTAATCTTTGGGGGTCAGAGCTACCCATAAATATAGATAAATAGATATAATAGTATATAAATGAACTATCATCGACCCCCTACTATATCAGATCATATGAAAAAGGCACATGAAAACAAAATAAAAAAGAAAAAATTGGGTCAACATCGAAAGGGAGCCTAAATTCCACCAACACTTTGCATCGTCCCTAATTGTTGAAAGTCAATACATGACAAAAAGAACACCGATGTGACAAATAGAAGAATTTTTACGACACATAAACACTCCTGTATCCAAGCACCTATGGGGGTGATAAGGGTCATCCAGGAAGACATAACACAAGCACGAGGGAACACGAACACACACACAATCTAATCTACAGATAAAGAAGAGGCTCCCCCCTAGTCCCGATCAACTAAGAGGTCGTTGTTCTCCCAATCTTGATTAGTGTAAGGGGAGGGAGGATGAGCTTGCAAGGGTGGAATATCAAAGGGGGGATCCTTCGACCCTCCCGCAATGAGAGCACGGGAAGAAGGCCCTTCGAGGTCTTCTCCACTCAGTTCTTGTGGGGTGAATGTCAACGATCTCACGAAAATCGTCGATAGGGCCGAGACCTTGTCCATAGAGTTAAACATACACTTCACAGGAGTGCCATGTGTCAACTTGTCATGTCCCCGAAAAAGAACAAAGGAATAAACAAATATTGAAATACAAATATATATATTTTAGTAGCAAATTTATTATTATATTATGATTATAAATATAATCACCATTTAACCATTATTCTCATAATTGAATAACATATATTATAATCCATATCATAAATATGATATAATACAAATATAAAATGATAAATATAATATCTAAATAAACAAACATAAAATATAAAGTATAATAAATAAATAACAAATAAAATAAACAAGCATTTAACAAGTTTAAAAGGGCAGCAATTAAATCTAACAAAGGGATATATTTTATGAAAAGTCACCTCTTTCACCAAACAATACATTCCCCCCATGAGTCACCTACCTTGAATGGTATAAATAGAAGGAAGGAAAATAAGCAAGAGGGAAAAACATTGAAAAATAGAACAGCAGCAACAATGATTGTTATGTATTGGAATATAGAGCCATTTAATATATATACATATCATTTAATAGGCATACAAGTATATATGCCTAGATATAGATAAATTTTATAATGAATAATATGCAATGAATAAAGACTATATATGAATAAGTATATAAACATATATATATATGAATACTAATGGATATAAGTAAAAGAATAATTATATATATATAATTATAAGTAATGATGACTCTTTAATATAAACATAAGTAGATTATGTATATTTATGAATTGTCCTCATTGTATGATCAATTCAGTATAAGGAAGGAGGCGAGTAAGGAAACATGGAAAGATATAACAACTCAGGTGATGTATTCACTTAGCAATAATATTTAGCATATTTTGAATATAAGAAATAGATATGCCTAATCTAATTATTGATAGAATGCTTTCTTTGATCTTATCATAATGAAAATTATTCTAGGAAATGATGAACTTAAAGAACCCTTGATAAATGAAAATATATTTGATGATAGGCATGCAATAAATCTTGAATTAAGGTAAATGTATTCGATTGCTAAAAGATTGCCTTCTTCGTGCTTGTACTCTATTAGGGAGGGTGAACCATGGGTGAGTGGTGCCTAAAAACCCCACTTAAGGATTCCGCTGCGGCCATGGAGGGGTGGGGGTCCCACTTAAGGATTCCGCTACAGCCATGGAGGGGTGGTAGGCCTTGAGACCAGTATGGACTTTATGGTTCCTTTCTCCTAATAGAGCGAGTGTCTTCCGAGGTGTTGCCATGAGTGGAGAATGCAAGTACTAAGCCGTTAGGAAAGGAGGATTGTGGTAGACAACCTCCCGTGCCTAACATGAGGGCTTTAGGGTGGATCCACCCATGACACTCCTCTTGCTTGTTAAATTGCAATTATGATTATGCTTATATTTTGGATATCTAGATATTAATGCTAATAGATAAATGTGTATGTGGAAATGTTGTTAATATGGTGAATGCAGATTTCAAACCAAGATTACTTCATTAAAAAGAACATTCATTTGGAAAGAAGAAACCCTAAACCTAATTAACAAGTGAATTCTACGGCAAATCGGGCAAGGCACATTACACAACTCAACGGGCGAGGGAGGTGGTGCTCGAGATCCACTGCTAGGCTCATCGAAAGACTCAGGAGTAGTGACGATCTTTGGGGACGTTGAGGCTTCCTCCGTCACTAGGCCAACACAAGCCAAGGCAGAACCAACCTTTGAAGAAGGTGAACCCTTCTTCTGACCCTCATTGCTAGCAGGCTCATCCTCCATCTTTCGCTTCATCGGGGGATTTGAGATCCCCACAAATAAAGCAGAGGGCACAGAGGAAGAGGAGAAAACCGCGGCGGACACAATCGAGGTATTTGCCATGTCTACAGGTTTTGAAAATGGTGGGATGTTCGAAAGGGACATCAGAAGGGGAGGCTCGATTGAAGGAGCAATGAATACTTGCACCCTCTTCGGGTGAGGATCATTCACGCTCGTGGCGAGAGTCGGAAGTGGGACCTAAGCTGAGGGAACTGAAGCAAAGATGATGGAAGGGGAGGACACAGTAGAAGATGCCGAAGCAGGAGCTGTCGACTCCTCTTCCTTCTTTTGCAAGGTGGCTTGCTCATCGGCCAGAGCCTTCCTCCGATGCTTGTACTCACGTGCAAGGTGATTTCTACGACTTTGGTAGCTAGAGGCCATAGCCTGAGATGGGACAGAAGACTCCTATTCGATCTTCGAAGTATCCATTACAATCGTTTCCGGTGGAGGGAGGGACTCCTGGACGGGAACGGGAGGGAGAGACAAAGAGGATGATGGAACAACAATGGGGGGAGTCGGCTCTAATGCCTCAGCGTCGAGCCTCTTCCCATTCACTGCCTTAGAGGCATGAGTAGTAGGAGGCCATGGAGGCTGAGACATAGAGGCCGCTCCACAGGGACCCTTCCCTTTACCATATCGAATGGGCCGAGGCACCATGGGTAAGACAAGAAGTTCAAATGTTGAACGCTTGGGATTTCGCCAAGCGAGCACCATTAGACTCTCTAGCAAGTGCTTAGGAGTAAAAGTTGATGGCGCCGCAGTAGGGTGAGAGGAAGCGACAGGTGGAACAATGGAAGAAGAAAAAGAAGAAGGGCATTGGGCATGTTTCTCTTCCCTTTTTTGAGCCAAGGCGGCCTTACGCTCTGCCTTCAGGCAAGCTCTATGCTAGATGGAATAGGGAGGAGGGTATCTCACCTTATGTGTTATGCTCCCACTCTTGTACTTCACATAGGTTCGATACAAGAGGTCCGTCCTAGGAGGAAGCGGACTGACAGGGGCAGGCCAAATGTGATCTAGTGAGTAGCCCCCATGCGCAACCGACGGTCTATAACTGGTGTCATGGACTACATGCACCAAACCCTCATGGGAAAACTTCAGGCACTTATGGATTACCAAGGGAATTGCATTCATAGCAACCAACCAAGGGATTCCTAGCTTTACCTTTGAACAATTCGGACCTCGGGATTATGTCAAAGAGTGCATTTATGGTTCTAGGCCCAACTAGGACCAACAAGGTGATACAACCGATGGGAGGAACGAAAAGCCCATCGTGTGTACGAGTAGTGCTCCTAGATTCGTCATATCCATCCTTGTGTAAGAAATTAATTAGCATGATCTCCTCTGTAATGACAGTCACCTGACATGTAGGGTCAACGAGAACACCCGTTACGGTGTTTCCATTGATACGTGCGGGGATGTATAAGGGAGATGGTTCTCTGTTGGAGTTCATTGGCAAATCCTGTGAGGTGAATGTTATGGCAGGAGATCCATTCGTAGGTTGCACAAATGGGATGGGTAGATGTAAGGAGGCCATTTCTACATACACTAATCAGAAATTTAATAGATGCCCCCAAGGGTTTCGCAGTAAACGGTGACCCACTCAAGGTTTTGTTCCACAATGCTTAGGGAACCTTCCAGCTGCACCACTAGGGGTCATAGGATGGGTTGCAAGGCTAGGCACCTTGCAACACACAGAGCCAGAACACTCCTAGGATACGAGGAAAGGGTCTTTCAGCACTACTGAACGGAACCAAAATGGTTCACATCAGGTTCACTAAAATGTAGAGGGGGACCAACCACACCAAGGCTCTAGGTCTTAGAGAGCCAAGAGCGGAAGGATGCCCTAATCTACCTCAAGTTGGACAAGCGCTTGATGTCAAGGATAGAGAATGAAGAGCACTCTCAGTGCTTCTATCACTCTACTAACCCAAGAGTTTTAATGGGGCTAAGCGAGCAGGTTTCTAGAATTCAGACTATACCTCATATAGCTCTTTGCTAGAGGACAACAAGACAAAAAAAGGACGATAGCGCGGTGTGCTGGCATCATGCAGGAGTGCTGGCGTCCGTACGGACATAAAGTCGAAAAGGATAGTCAAAATAACAAAAGAACTACTAACAACTTAGGTGTTGGGATGTAAAGTGATAATTGAAATTATAAATGACAAAATGATTGAAATAACAAGAAAGATGATATGAAATGACACAAACGAAGGTGGTGAAGATTTAACTCACGAGAGGTCTAGTTCGCTAGCAAGCTCCACACAAGCAAGTACCTACACACAATAAAGAAGGGAAAAATGTTGGGGTTGTTTCGGGGCTTGTTGTAGTCAAACCCTCGTTTTGGTGTTTCCACCTCCACGGACAACCAAATAGATAGAGAGATAGAAATATGATAAAGAAAGTATGGTGGAAAGGAAGTGAAACCAAACACTACAAGAAACACTATGCTACTCAAATCTAACAACAACGTAGTAGAAAGTAAACAATACCACCCTCGACCAAAGATATTCGAGGCCAATGAGAGAGGAATGCAAGTCTACAACTGTGGTAAAGTCAATGTAGCCACAACGACACCAAAAGCAGTCTCGCAAGATACCAAGTTGCAGCTTCTGTGGTAGGTGTGAAGATTGTTGTGATGTTGGAATAGCAAAGCCAATAGTGCAACAAGGAGCTTGAGAGTGTGAGAAATGCCTTCAAGAAAATGTTCAAGTGTGTAGAGATGTGAAGAAGATGGATTGAAAGTGAAGAATGAGCATTTGAAGATCAATTGGGAGGGAAAAAGCCGTTCAAAGGTCAGGAGGAAGGCATAGGGGTGTTATGTTTCATCGCCAATGGAGAACGTAACGCCTTTGCAGATTCCAGAGGTAGGAATCCTGTCAGGATGGCAGCGCGCCGCGCAGATGTCTGCGTGCCATGCTCACGTCCCTGACACTAAAAATAAGCACCAAATGGATGGATTTCGGATGGGTAATGTGGAATTATGTGGTCGGATTTGATTTTTCTAGGGTGAAGGGTGTAAAAGGGGAATTTGCAAGGGGGGGGGGTGCAAATTCACTACTATACAACTATATATAAGTATGTCGTCAAAGAACATGTGCAAATTTTTTTGTAGCTGCTTATTAAATATGTGATTCATACAAGATTGAAATGTGGCTGGTGCATTGGTCAAACGAAAAGGCATCACGAAAAACTCATAATGGCCATAATGACAACGGAAAGTCGTCTTATGGATGTCTTGTTCTCGAACTCCTATTTGGTGGTAGCCCGACCTTAAGTCTATCTTTGAGAAATAAATAGCACCATGCAATTCATCCAATAGTTCATTGATCCTGGGGATTGGATATCGATTTTTGATTGTTTTCCTGTTTAAGGCTTGGTAGTTAATTCACATTCGGAGAGTTCCATCCTTTTTCTTTACTAACACCACGAAAGATGCAAATGGACTAGAGCTAGGCTGTATATGTCCCATCTCTAGTAACTCCTTGATACATTTCTCAATTTCATCCTTAAACTTCTTGGGATGTCGGTATGGTGTGGTGATGATAGGCTTTGCACCTTCTCCTAACTCGATGGTGTGTTCAAATCCTCTATTTGGTGGCCTCCCTAGTGGTATGTCCCCAAAAAATAGACTATGCTTAACCAAGTTTGGTTGTAATTCATCAGGATGATACTCAGGCTTGTTGCTTAATGACTTGGAGAAAACAAGACATTGTGGGACCCAAGCTATTTATCCATGCCTAAATATGCTCTCCATCCTTTTGGTTGATACCACTCGAGGAGCTCCATCATATTGTCCCCTAAATACCACTTTCCTACCATTCACCTTGAACTTGAACTCCATTGTTTGAAAGTTTTGTGAGTACTTACCAAAGGACATCATCCATTGGATACAAAGTATAGCGTTGGTATGACCCAACCCACAACATAAAAATCATTGGTGACTATGTAGTAACCAATTGTAAATTTCAATTTTGGTACCTTTGTTGAACAAGAAATTTTGTAGCCATCCACCGCCATCACTCTAAACCCTTCGTGTTCAACTGTTTGAAGGCCTTTCTTGGCGACCAAGGCTGAATCAATAAAGTTATGAGTAGCTCTGCCATCAATTAGCATTGTTATCCTATGTCCTTGCAATACACCACGAGCTTTAAAGGAGTTAAATCTTTGAGTTCCGGTCATAGTGGCAATTACACCACCCTTTTTTCTTTAGGTGGGGACTCCTTTACCTTTGGTGGTTCTTCCTCCATTTCATCTTGGCTGCTTAGATCAGATTTGTCTTCTTCATCACTATTGGGCACAACATCGATATAATGAACCTTCCCCTTGCCAAGGCATCTATGTCTTGGTTCATTGGGTTCTTTGCAAGTAAAACAAAGTTTCTTCCTCAACTCTTGTCTATTTTCTTCATCCATCCAGTTCTTCTTTGGCCATTCCTTTGGGAAAGGTTGTTTTGCTTTGTCTTTTTGGAATGGTGATCCTTTTGATGGCATTTTGTTCTTTGTCGCACTGGTGCCCATATCCCTAGCCTTCTTAACTGCTTGTTGAAGTGTACTAGGGTTGAGAGCTTTGACCCAACCCCTTAGAGGATCCGTTAGGCCATCCATAACTAGAACAACCAACCTTCTTTCAAAAGGGTTGGTGAGAAAGTCTTTGGAAGTCCGCAATATATTCATCAATGGTTCTCCCTTGCTTTAGTTGTGCCAATTCTTTAAAGTGGAGCTCGAGATCCTTGTCAAACATCTCTATTAGCTTCTCCATTAATTCCACATATGAGGTAATTTGTTCATGGCCCATGGTGATCATGCCATGGTACCACCATTCATGAGCCACCCCGTCAAGATGTAGGGCAGCATATTTGATTGCTTCGTTCTCCGACATTGGGTGAGTTGGAAGTATGTATCAACCTTTTGAACTCATGCATGTGCTGTGGTCTTTCCCAAACCGTCAAAGTATGGCAAGCTAAGCTTACCAATTTTCCTCCTTGGATCATTGTAATGGTCTTTATTACCCTTGTTGGGCAAATGCCTCATTCTTAGGTCCATGTAGTCTCTTAGGGACATATCTATTTGCAGTCCTCCATCTAACCAATCTTGGCAGAACTGATCTTGTAACTCTACCAATGTAGGTTCATTGCCTTTTGGATGTTCCACTCTAGGTGGGGAAGTAGGTATCATGTGTCTAGAACTAGTTGTAGGAACATGATGGTTTGGAGGGAGTTATATTGTTGATTGAATTGTCTTCATTGCCTGTACTATTGTCACCTTGGTTGTTATTGTTATTTGTATTTATCATGACTTGAGTCAAGGTGTCCAATAATTGTGTGATTTGTTGCTGAGTAGTTCTTTGTTCTGCCATGAATTGATCCATACGGCCAGTGATATCTCCTCTATCTCCTATGTTTCTTCCTCCTTGTTCACTATTCCAAGATTTAGGCTTGTTAGGGCTGGTATTTAATGATGATCCTTGGTGGATACCCAAAATATCGGAAGTTGTTTTTCCTTCTAAAGGTCGGGCAGGTTCCCACTGTCTTCTTATTTCCCTGTTATAATATCGTCTCTCCCTTTCACTCATAAACCCTCACAGGTTGGCAGGTTTTACTAGCTCTGATACCAATTGTAATGTCCCCTTATAGTTACTCTAAATTTTCCCTTCAATATTATAGATTAAGATATCAAATATGTCAAAGAATCAATGCTTTTAAGAAATGGTTATGGATCTCTACTATGCACCTTGATTCACTTAGAAAATAATTCTAACTTAACTAATTAAGTTATATATTTCTGATATGAATTCTGAATAATGAAGTTTAATTCGATTATTAGTTCAATAAAGGATAATTGCTGTTTTTGATTGATTGCTTTAAGATCA
The DNA here is from genome assembly GCA_007115665.2 of Sequoiadendron giganteum. Classification (NCBI taxonomy): domain Eukaryota; kingdom Viridiplantae; phylum Streptophyta; class Pinopsida; order Cupressales; family Cupressaceae; genus Sequoiadendron; species Sequoiadendron giganteum. Next base: position 158,898,380 of record CM021102.1, read on the forward strand.
TGCATTGAATGCGTAAGAAGCTTAGACCTCTAACTGATCGCTGTCCTTGAATTAATCTTTATACTCGTGTGAATTTCTCTGGCACTGTGTCTGAATGTTGAATGAGTGCTCATGTGTCCATCTGCCTTGTAATAGTTTGACTAGAAGCCACCCTTAGTTGTCTAATTGTAGGCGCTCTAAAGACCACTGCAGATCCGAGTTTAAGCATATGAATTCACAAATGATCGATGCCCCTTGAATGGTCTGTGAACCTCCTCAAATATAATTTGAATGGGCATGATGTGAGGAGTTGTATCTTCTCAAAACATGTCTCTTGCACATAACTTAATTAATCACATTTTTTAATACCATTAACTAATTAATTAGTGCTTGATCGACCTGATTGCCTTTCCTTTAAATAGTGATGTAATGTCCCCTTTTCCTCAGTAAGCTCACATGAATTTATTTTGGCCTATTTCACGTCATCCCGGTAGGCCAACATGGAGATATAAGGGATGAAAGTTGCTTTTGTCATCATTTTATGGAGAAATAAAATTTATTAAAAATAATTTAGGGAGGTTTGAAATCCACCTCTTGTGGAAAAGTGTTTATAAGGGGATCTCTCATCATTTGGAAAGGACATCTTGAGCATTTGAATACTTTGATATTTCTCCATTGTTGCTGTTTATGACAGTAGCAGCATTATCTGAGGACGGAAACCCTTGGATAAGTGTAGGTTGGACAAAAACCCAACACTACTGAAGAGGTGGGCTCACACAGGGTTCATCATTGGGCTTATTGGCATTGTTTTGAGCAGATTTTTGGTGATTATCAGCTAGGGTTGAAGCTGGAATTCTGAAGACAAAGGGCAGATCAGATTTCAAACAATCTTCATTCCTCTTCTACCTTGGTTCTAGGGCATAAAGGGTGCCTAAAAATACAAGTTTCAGAATTTTTGGACAAGTCTACGATTTTATAAAAATTCAAGAAAGTGGCAGCTCCCAGGGTTTGATGAAGGGAAGTTGCATATTTTTTTATATGGCACCAGCTGTAGCTTCATGGCAGCCTATATGATCAAATATTGATGATTATTCCACCACTATTGTGTGTAGACTTCTTTCATATATTGAGCTCTAAACCGGGTATGTGTATTTTGTCTATCTAGATGTGAAATCAAATGTATTTTGAAAATTACAGTTGGCTGTTGTAAAAATCAAACCTAAGCTAATTCTGATTTTGTCTCATAAAGTGTTCATTTAGTATGAAGAAAGTGTGTTATTTGTTTATGCAATTTCCTTTTATGTTCTCTTTCATTTGGTATTGCAAAGCACATTCAAAAAACCATGAAACAAACACCAACAAGAACCCTACAGCAGAAAATCAGACCTTGGATGCAAAGTGTTTGACAAAATGTCAAACTTCACAAACTGAAATTTTTGGGACAGATTGGGAAGGGGTTCTTACAAGTGATGACTTTATGATTCTCACGTCAAGGACAATGCCTTTGTGTGATTTTGTTAGTAGTTGAATGGGGTTATTACATAGTCTTGTTTTTCTTCTTTTCAATTGTTTTCTTTCATTTTGATGTGTTTCTTGCCTCCTGGTATTCTTCCTCAGAGGTTTCTTCCTTTGTGGAAGTGTTTGTTTGATTGATTTCTTCCTTATGGCATCTCTTGGCTCCTTTTGGTGCCTCTTTAGGGATTTTCTTCATAACCCTAGCACCTCTAGGTGCGTTAGGTCCCTGCAATTCGTCGTTCTTTGTTTGTGGTGGTGCATTTTGAAAGTAGTGTTGTGCCTTATCGCAGTTGAACAAATCATGGTCCGAGTTACCATAGAAGGCACGTTGCTTCTTATCAGACCAACATTGAGTGGAATAATGGCCTTGTCTTTTGTGTTTATAGCAATTAGCATCCTCTCTTCTACAATTGCCTCAACCTCTTCTACATCCTCGTTTGTAGTTGTTGAACCTCCTATGATCATTTTGATGTTGCAGAGGCTCAAAGGATGAAGATATTCATAAAACAACCTTTAGAACAAGGTATGGGCACTACGAATTCATAGTCTTACCTTTTGGACTAACGAATGCCCCTACAACATTAATGAATTTGATGAACAGTGTATTCAGAGATTGCCTGGATAAGTTCATTCTAGTGTTTTTGGATGACATTCTTATATATTCTAAGAATGAAGAGGAATATTTCTAGCATCTACAGTTTGTTCTTCAATGTCTGAGAGAGCACAAATTGTATGGAAAACTCTCAAAATGTACTTTCTTTTAGAAAGAAGTACAATACCTGGGTCATGTAATTTCAGTTGAGGGAATTGCAGTACATCCAACAAAGATCAAAGCCATTTTGGAGTGGCCTGCACCGAAAAATGTGCACAAAGTCCATAGTTTCATGGGTTTGGCAGGCTATTATAGAAAGTTCGTGTCTAACTTTTCAAAGATTGCCTATCCCATTACTTCTCTGCAAAGGAAATGCAAGCGATTTGATTGGTTAGAAAAATGCCAAAAGGCATTTGATCAACTAAAAGAGAAGCTAACTTCGACATCGATACTAAAAGTCCCTAATCCAGAAGGCCATTTTGTAGTTATCATTGATGCCTTGGGAGAAGGATTAGGCGGGGTGCTTATGCAAGAAGGGCGAACTATCGCCTATGAGTCTAGGAAGGTGAAGACATATGAGCAGAATTATGCTCCTCATGATTTGGAGCTGGCAGCAATTGTGCATGCATTGCCAATGTGGCGACATTATTTGCCAAGGAAACCTTTCGAGTTAAGGTCAGACCATCAAGGTCTGAAGTATTTGTTCACTCAACTTCATCTTAATGCTCGACAAAGAAGATGGTTAGAGTTGATATTTGATTATGATTTTGAGATCAGTTATATTAAGGGAAAGGGAAACAGAGTAGCAGATGGCTCTAAGGCGAAGGACACATGTCCTCGATGATCTCTATTCACTCAGATTTCAAAAATTAGGTGTTACAAAAGTCCATGGGAGATGAGTACTATGAGCAAGTTAAGCAAGCTCTCATAGACAATCTTCAAGATTCAAGGTATGATGGGTTCTATTTTGAACCGGATGGACTGTTAAGGTTCAAAGGAAGAATGTACATTCTGAACTCCAAAGAGTTAAGGAATATCATGTGGAAAGAACTTTATTTTGCACCATATTCAGGACATCTTGGAGTGAAAAAACTTCTAGTGGATGTGAAACCACTACATTTCTGGGAAGGAATGAAGAGGGACATTGCAAAATTTGTAGCCGGATGTCTAGAATGCGAGAGGGTGAAAGTAGAACATCATCACCCGACAAGACTTCTATATCCTCGTGAAATTCCGGAGTGGAAGTGGCAGATCATCAGTATGGATTTTGTACAAGGCCTTCCTATGTTTAGAAATAGGCATAATGCTATTCTGGTAGTGGTGGATAGACTCACCAAAGTGGCTTATTTCATACCTGAGAATTTGACAGATGGAGCACCAGTCATAGCCCGTAAGTTTGTTCAGGAAGTGTTTAGGTTGCGTGGAGTTTTTGAAAAGATCATCTCAGATAGGGATCTTCACTAGGAACTCAATTGAATATAAGCTCAACTTATCACCCTAAGACAGATGGTCAGATGGAAAGGGTAAACCAAGTTCTAGAGGATTTGTTGAGGATGTATTGCATGGATCAACAATACAAGTGGGAGGATTGTCTTTCACTCGTAGAATTTTCTTACAACAATTCTTGCCATTTTGTGATAAAGATGGCTCCATTTGAAGCATTATATGGAAGAAAGTGTCGAACTCCTATAAGCTAGAAGATAGAATTAGCCTTGGTTTGAAAATGTTGTTAGAAATGGAAGAGCAGATCAAGTTGATCAAGAAGAGATTAGCGGAGGCGAATGATAGAGAAAAAAGCAATGCTGATGCTAAGTGTATACTGAGACATTTCTCAGTAGGGACATTACATAGATCTTCCTTCAGGATCCAGGTGGGGGAGAGTTTTCTTTGTATCTGAGATTGCTTGGGGACAAGCAATTTCAAGGAGGGTGGATTGTAATGTCCCCATTTTTCATGAGCACCAGTTCCAGAGGATTTAGCCTATTCTTGACCCTCGTAGGCTAATGTGCTTGGTTATGGGGTCTTCTTCAGGCAGTTACCTAGTTAGTTGGTGGTTTCCATTCCTGGATTCAGTAGTTATAAAGTGGTTTCCTATGTTATGTTGAATGTTGGATAACACAATGTTGCGTTATGCCAAATGTTGGAAAACACAATGTGTTATCCAGATGCTTGAAAACCAATTGTTTTGCCATCATGTTTGCACTTTATGTATTCTAAAGTTATATTTTAATATTATAATAAAGTGCAAATATAAAATAATATTATTAAAGAATATTGTGGAAGCTTCTAGATGGGCTGCCCTCGACTTGGTGAGAAAAGTATAAATAAAGGGGGCCAGCCTTTTGTTTCATTATCCAGGATATTTGCTACTTGATTATTGATACACTTTGTTGTAGAGAAGCCTAGGGTTTTCTGCAATCACCGTTGGAGGTCTTTGGGAACAAATAATCCCATTGATTTTGCATAACGGAGGTAGTGAAACTATCTACTAAAGGGTTGTAGCTGTTGGAAGAGATATATCAGTCTTCTCACCTTTACAAAATTTGTGGCCAAAGGCCAATTTTGAGGAGTTCGATTTAGGGTTGATTGAAGATCATTTTGCTGGTTGGAGACATCATTCTCATTTTCTCTAAGGGACGATTTGGCATAATATAATATTCTGATATAATTTTCAGACTTCATAGCAGCTTGTTGGGGAGCCACGAATTCATTCAAGGAGGTCTCAATGTGCATTGATTTTTCCTTTTAGTTGGAGTGCTCCAGTCTTGGGGTCGAGTCAATGATTGATGCTGGTTGGAAGTTTAGGAGGCTGCAATTTATTTAATATGGACATTTATATTAGAATAGGGGCGGCTGATTGAGGACTTCGATTTTGCTTGAGGGAGGACCATTGTGAATTGGTATTGGTTGCTACATCATCTCCTATCAAGGGTGCTTCTTATAATCAGAGACCATTTGAAGACAAGTAAGGAAACTGAAAAATACAAAACAAGTTAAAGGGGTTGTTGGAGAAGTGTTTGACAATATTCCTTGAGGCCTTAATCAGCGAATTAGGATTGGATATTGCAAGGATATTATAGAGGTTGCAGAAGTGTGAGCATTGTCATTTTGGTCTATCCCTCTCCTTTAGGTGAAAAACCCTAAAGTGTTAGAAGGTCGTGTTGTGACCTTTTCACACATCGCCCCATTGCAAATGGGGACCCTAGTAGTTTTCCCTCTGATGGTTTTGCTTTTGAGTTTTGGTCTTTTTGGTGGGGTACTTAAAATTTGAAATTTTGAAGGTCATCCGAGTCATGAAATGATTGTGAACCCGAATCAATGATAGAACGTTGCCAAAGCGCTTAGAAGGCCTTGTGGACAAGGATCGACTGTCTGTTCAGTCAATTCTGACACTTCCTAAATTTTAGGGTTTCCATCCCGGGCCCCTATTTTTTACGGACTTTTTTTTTGGCATTTTTAGCACATTCTGGGATCCCTATTTTTTAGGGATTATTTTTAGAAAGTTTCTATTTTTGGAAAATTTCTATTTTTAGAAAGTTACTATTTCGGGAAAGTATGCAGGTCATGGCTTCATAAACATCAACTTCAGAAGGTTGCAAGGAAAAATGGGTAAAAGTTTGAAAAACCAGAAAATACGCCTAAGGCATGGACTTGCATGGAGAAGATGAAAATGGTGAAGCGCAAGTGAAAGATGCAAAACACTCTCAAAGTTCGCCCAGCAATGGAGAAGATTGCAAAAACATCTTGAAGTCCGCCATAGGCAAACATGCAAAGGGGTTGGCAAGTCCGCCTAAAGGTAAAAATGGAAAATGCTAAGTGAGGATGAAGTCCGCCATGTGCAAAATGGCAATTGCAAAAATATCTTGAAGTCCGCCCTAGGGGAAATTGCAAAAAGGTTGGCAAGTCCGCCAAAAGAAGTTGCAAAACACTCACAAAGTCCGCCCCAAAGGTAAAAGTGAAAATTGCAAAGTGGAGACAAAGTCCGCCCATCAGCATGCAAGAGAAAAAATGCTAAATCATAATAAAGTCCGCCCTAGGATGACTTGCAAAGAAGTTAGCAAGTCCGCCCCAGGATGACTTGCAAAGAAGTTAGCAAGTCCGCCCAGCAAGCAAATGAAAATTGCAAAGAAGTCTTAGAGTCCGCCCAGCCTAGAAGAAATTGCAAAATAGTCTTAAAGTCCGCTCCAAGAAGGCTGGAAAGGGGTAAAATGCTAAGGGGTGCGCTCCAAGATGATTGGAGATGGTGAAAATACAAGGAAAATTCGCCATTTTGTGAAATTAAATGGCAATTACTAGTGAAAATTCGCCCAAGCATGGATAAAGTGAAAAAATTGCACAAGGCAAATACGCTGGAGTTGTGTATCGCATTGAAAATCACTTGGATGAACAAAGATTTAATTATTTGCCTAGAAAATCAAAGGATTTGAAAATTTGCCTAAGTCCAGACGATTGGAAATTTAATTGAAAAATCAAACGATATGTCTGCAAAATTGAAATTCGCCTAAGTAAAAATCTTGGCAAGATTAAAATTCGCAAAGGCACAGAGAGATTTGGAAATTCGAAATTGCCTTTGGAAAAAAAATAATAATAATAATTAAATATTATTATTTAATTATTTTAACGAACGGGTTGGAAACAACACATAAAATATTATTTTAATATTTTATTTTCCAAAACCCATTTAATGAGAAAATTCGAATTTCTCTAGGCAAATTGCTGAGAAAAGAAAGAAGAAAAATAAACTTCACTCAACTGGCGACGAAATTAGAAACTTTCTTTAAAGACTTATGCTGGAGATGGAAATTGCCATTCGAAAGACAAGTGCCAGCCGAGTTCAAACTGAATTAATTGAAAACAATTAATTTTTGCTAAATGGGTCGATTTTTTCAGCCTTAAATTGGCTTTGCATTTCATTTTTATTCATTCTTTCGAAAGCGAAGTTGAGAAAATTTGTTAATGCAGAGAAGTTTGTGAAGTTTTATATTTTTTTTGCGAAGTAAAAGGCTGGAGTGCGAATTTACTTCAGCAGCAACACAGTTTTCATTTGACAGGCAGACTTTACTTCCTCTATTTTCGACAAAGTTTTCTCTTTGCAAGCGATTTAATTCTTTCATTTCCAGCAACGGTTGTTTTCACGAATTAACTCATCAAGTTTGCTGGAATATATTTATGCGTAAATAATTTCTGATTATTAAGTTTTTCATTTGCAGATTTATGCTGAACGCCAGAGAATCATCAAAGAAGAAAATGAAGTTTGCAAGCAAAGGTGCGCAGCTGGAGTCTAAAATTATCTCCAAATGGAAGAATGTTGCGGACACTGATCTCGGCCATGTTGACTTGGAGGAATTTTGAAAAAGAATGTACGGAAGTGACACACGCATGCCGACTCCAATTGCGCAAAGGATGATGCGAAATGGTATAGTTCAAGCTGCAGGATTTCCGCCAGCAGTCGAGTGTCCGGAGTTGATGGTAGAATGCGCCTTGCACTATAACGCCGAAGAAAGACAAATTGAGGCGCCTGATGGCAGAGTATTGGCATACTTAGGCGAGTTGGCTATACAAGAAACATTTGGCATTCCAGCTTACCACCGAACGTACTACCGGTCGAAGGAGGATGCGCAGAAATTGTACGAGGATAAACAGACTCTTTGCATGGCCAACATGAACAAGAACTGGCTTGAAAAACCTAGATGCTCATCCAAGAGATTGCCCAAGAAATTACTCAGGCCATTTTTTAAGGAAGAATACGGAGACATAGTCTTGTTGCTGAACAGACTAGTAGGCAGTCCTCAAGGAGCGCCTTTTGAAAGTTGGATGTATTACTTCATTGATGAAGTATCTGCTGGGACAAAAATGATCAACTGGTCAAGAATGATCAGTGATAGTATTCATGAACAATTGGTTAACCTGGAGAAAACTGAATCCTTTCATATGGGTTCTTATATTGTGTATTCACTCGCTCGTACGTACCGATATACCGATCTGATATGCAAAGGTGTAGTCGGCAACAACGAAGGAGAGCTCAAAGTTTATAACTGCTATCCCCAATTGCAGTTGAGTGAGAAGTCACATTGGCGCAGGGCACATAACGCTTTCCTCATGTACATCACTCGGGTGCTGCAGGGAGGAACGCATCAAAGACTTACACCCGAAGCAAAAAGTTTAATCAGTAAATACGGATCCTGGTTCATCCAGTTTCCAAGATTTACGTACATCCGAATATAGGGATTCACGGAATCTCCTTACAGGTTGCCAATCTATCCTACTGACAAGATGATTTTACTAGAAGTAATTAGGCAACTCGAAACATTCCAGAATATCCAGAGACCGAAGCAGAAAGCAGCTGTCACGTTTCCCTTGTTCATAGGAGACATGGTAGAATCCTGTCCGTCATCGCAGGCAGCAGACAATGCCAGGATAGAAATACAGTTATATCCGTTCACCTCGTACAAGTCCAGAGGGGATTTCGATCCACTCAATCACATGGGAATGGTAAACGGAAGGAAATACAGGCATAGAGTTGACCTTGAAGATTTTTGGGCAAATGCTGCTGACGAGTATGAAGTAAGGAGAAGACTTTGGTCAAGGTTATCCTTGAGCATGATCAGGACAACAGAACTTTTCCGTGTGCCTGACCAGCTCGATGACGATGAAGTGTACATACAGCCAGGATATGATGAAGGATTGCCGCTCCCTCCTGTCAAATGGTCAGAGCCTGAGTTAAGTGATTTGACAACTCTTATGAGACCAGTGGTCAAATACTCACAATGGTGGGTAGATCAGCGGGTACAAACATTGAAGCAACGAGGTGTGCCATTTACCTACGATTTAATGGGCGAAGCTGAATCTTGTTCTTCAAATATTGGCGCTTCTCAGGAAAATGAACGGATCGAGCCTATCAACCCGAAGAAGAGGAAAGGCAAAGAGGTGGCAACAAGCGAGAAGCCGATCCTGAAGAAGCCTAAGGCCCTTCACTCAGCTGCATCTGGGAATATCAAGCAGCTACTGATTATGGAAGAAGAATCATGGGGAAATATAAGAATTCCTTCACCAGTGCTTGAAGGAAACATGGAGCCTATGCAGATTAAGCAGGACTTTCACCATTCTCCAATCGGCACAGATATTTGTGAATCAGATGAGGACCTGAATGACAGGGAAGGCGACTTCCAAGAAGGGATGATTTCAGCCCTAAGGGGGATTCATGAGGACTCGCCGGCACAAGAAATCCAAGAGATTCAGGATATTCCGGACTGCGAAGACAATGGAGTCGAGCAGCCTACAATACCAAACTGGCTTAAGGAAAGAATTAAGGTTAAGGTACCAGTTGCAGCACCAGAAGCAGATGATATTGACGATTTCTTGGCAAGGTTAGAGCAAGTAAATACGAAAAAACCGGCCAAGAAATTCTCTACTATTCAAAGAGATGAGACTGGTAACCGCACAGTGCAAATTGCAGTCCCGACAGTTGAGAAACTGCAGGATGAAATTACTCCTGCCGATTATGCCATTACTGTGATTGATATTGGTCCATCTACCAAAGGGCAAGAAGTAGAAGATCTGGACAATTCCGTTTCCACCATTAAGTCCAGATTAGAAAAGGAGACTCAGAAGAAAAGGGAATATAAGATGGAGGTTGAGCGCCTGAAGGAGTATATCCGGCATTTGACAAGGCCACTCAACCAAGGCAACCAATCAAACCCTCTGCTCTCAAATGCATCACAAGAGCCGGTAGAAAGTCTTGAGAAAGAACTAACTACTGCTAGGGAAACACAAGAATGGATGGCAAGAAAAGAGGGAGAAGTAATGGCATTTGTGGAGAAGTTAGTACACGCTCATGGGCAAACTTCTTCCCTGCTCACAAGGATTGCAAATTTGACTGAGGCATGGGACGGATTGCAAGACTTGCAAGACAGAATCATTCCTTGCCTCCGTGATATAAGGAAAATTCCTAAGCAAAGGCTGATTGACGAGAAGATTATTGCAGCTGGGGCGGCTTACGACTTCAGCAACTGGTATTGCGCATTGGTCTCCCGTAGGGAAATGCTTGAAAAGGTTAAGGCAGAGAGTATCAAGGTCGAGGAGCAAGTAAGGAGCATCCAAAATGGCATCTTTCATATGGCTGCAGATATATTGAACAAAGACATTGTTCGAGAAAATGACTTGTGGCTGGATAATATGCAAAGGGAAGTGCAAAAGATTTTCTCCATCATGCCAATTTTGGGCGAAAATCTGACTAAAGCATTTGACCTGCTGAATATCCGTAGTACTTTCTTGCAGCATGAATCAGAATGGGCAGTTGTCTTTGCTGATTGTGCAGATAGTCTGGACCTGCTGGAATACAATGTCAGCACCTTGCCAGACATTACCATCGAGGAGATTGGCGCCATTGTGTCTAGGTTCGTCGAACGAGGCATTGCATGAGTGGATAGGGATACAACCGCCAGTGGGTGACTCATCTGTCAGTTAACTGATCGATGTTTTGGGCAACCCTAATTAGGGTTTTCGTGTTTAAATCTGGGCCCTTGATTTTGTTTCAATCTCGGCCATTCATTGTATCGGGGAATTCTATAAGTACCCTTTCTTTTTCATTTCAAACGATCGGAAGAAATCAGAAAAATTGTTATCAGAGGATTAGAGATTAGATTTTTGAGTTAGAATTAGTTTCTTTTAGAAGTAAGAGAAGAGTTGTATGAAATTGTTGTGAAAACCATTGAGATAATAAAATTCATAATTGCATGAGTTGCTTTGAAACCTTTATTGTCAAATGGGTGCATGGTTGCATATTTGCTCTTTCTCGTAGGATTGTTATAGATTAAAATTTATTTGTTAGTGGAGCGAGAGATTGATGGTGAGGATTGAAAGTAACTTAGCTCATACTTTTTTCAAATGGATGCTTTTCATTTGATGTGCAAAGTTAGACTGAGCTCTTGATATAAATGCTTTTAAAACGTTTACTTGAATAATATTGTTCGAATTGATGGTGTTATTTATAGTGAAAAATCTCAAGCATAAATCCCAGAAGATTGCACCTGCTTTCGTGTAGTTGTCGTTTTTCGAGACGAAGCAAAGCATGGTTTCCTTTAAGTTGCATTTGATCGTTACCGTCTCCTAGTTCCTTAGGATTAGCATAAGATTTCTCACCCCTTTCCTTTTTTTTTATTTTTATCCAAAATCAGAAAATCCAAAAGGATACAACACTGCATTCAAACCCTTGCTTTCAAAGTAAATTACTGAAATACTATGCCCCCTTGGGTTACCAGCAAACCTCATACTACCACAGAGCCTATCCGCACCCCAACTTAGGAACATTGGAATTACCTTGTGATCTATCTAGCAATCTTAGCACGAAAGGTGATTTTTATCAAGAGAGGATAGAGCATCTCCGGACACTTTATTCTAGTGTGTTCGTGTGTGTCACAAAACACGCATCAACACTTACCTATTTCTATATTGATCGACACAGGTGCAAATGAAAGTTTCATTTCACCTAAGGTAACTAGGAAATTGTCTAGAAAGGCAGGACACATGGAAAAGGCATGGAATGTAGAATATGCAAACAAAACAAGAGCAAGGGTTGACCAATGTCTTTTTGAGGCTAGGTTAGAATTACCCAACTTTATCACTGAGGTTAACCTTTATGACGCGCCACTACGGTCTTATGACGTAATCCTAGGAATGAACTGGCTGTGGAGACATAGGGCTGTTGTAGACTGTCAAGCTAAGACTGTAAGATGCCTAGATGATTTAGGAAATCGGGTAGAAATCCAAGGGATACCTAGGGAAGTGACAATATGGCAAATAACAACAATGCAGCTTGTGAAAGCCAAGAAGAAAGGTTTCCAACTTTTTGCAGTAGAAATTGGAGAACTAGGGCAAGATGATGGAAATTATGTGTATCAAAGTTCCCAAGAACTAGAAGACGGAGAAATGGAAGAAACAGGGAGATCGGATATGGAGAAATATCCTATCCTAAGAGATTTTGTTGATGTATTTCCTGAGGAACTAGCAGGTCTTCCACCTAACAGAGTGTTCGATATTTTGATCGACATTGTTCTAGGATCTGAACCGGTATCTAAGGTACCGTATAGGATGACTACTACTGAGGACATGGAATTGAAGACACAATTGGATGAGTTGTTGTCCAAAGGATTAATACGGCCTAGTGTATCACCATGGGTAGCACCAGTGATATTCGTCAAGAAGAAGGATGGTACATTACGTTGAATCATTGATTATCGAATGATAAACAAAGCAACGGTAAAGAACAAATACCTGTTGCCACGTATTGATGACCTCTTTGATCAAATGAAATGTGCGGCAATATTCTCAAAAATTGACCTAAGATTTGGATATCACCAGCTAAGGGTAAAAGATGAAGATAACTTCAAGACAACATTCAGAACTCGTTATGGACATTATGAGTTCACGGTTTTACCTTTCCGTTTAACTAATGCGCCTGCAACATTCATGAAACTCATGAATAGTGTATTCAAAGATTATTTGGATAAATTTGTGTTGGTATTTCTAGACAACATACTAATTTATTCCAAAAATGAAAGAGAGCATTGTAAACATCTGGAGATGGTTTTACAAAGGTTAAGTTAACACAAGCTATATGGAAAACTATCCTAGTGTACTTTCTTTCAAGAAAGAGTGCACTACTTGGGCCATGTTATTTCAGCTGAAGGAATAGCAGTGGACCCGACCAAGATTAAAGCAGTTATTCAATGGCCTGTACCCAAGAACGTATCTGAAGTAAGAAGTTTTATGAGTCTAGATGGATATTATAGTAAGTTTGTGGAAAAAATTTCAAAGATTGCCATCTCTATAACATCCTTGCAGAAGAAAGGAAAAAGATTTGTTTGGAATGAGAAGTGTGAAGAGGCATTTGACCTCCTCAAGGAAAAGCTAACCACCGCACCAATTTTGAAGGAACCAAATTCCGAAGGAAGCTTCACAATCATTACTGATGCATGTGGATAAGGATTAGGAGGTGTGTTGATGCAGGAAGGACAAGTAATTGCTTACGAGTCCAGAAAACTTAAGCCTTATGAGATGAATTATGCTTTGCATGATTTAGAGTTGGCAGCAGTAGTTCATGCTTTACAGATGTGGAGACACTAGTTGCTTGGAAAACCATTTGAGATGAAAACAGATCACAATGGTTTAAAATATCTTTTTATTCAATCTAATCTAAATGCTAGACAAAGGAGATGGTTGGAGTTAATAGCAGACTATGACTTTAATATCAACTATATTAAAGGAAAAGAGAATAGAGTTGCTGATGCTTTAAGTAGAAGACGCCATATTGCATCAATAGTGTAGAAACCCCAGTTTCCCTGTTTCTCGAATCTGACTGATTTTTGTTTGTTTTTGAAGTTTTTTTGGTTTTTTTGTGATTTTTGAGCATTAAGGTAATAATGCGATTTTGCAAAGAATGGATAAATAAATTCAAATAAAATAACTATGATGCCAATGTGGGTAGAAAGACAAGATCTAATGCTGATTAATCCTTTATTGATTCACTGGACTCAGTACAGTAAAGATCGGATAACATGCCTATTGAAACAGCATAATTTAATATAAAGAACCTGGTATTTTGCAGCAGGCTGGAAGTACATAAATGGTACGGTTCTTATTGCAAGTATGCTTCTCCCTCCGTCTGACAATCTCAACAGATCCCAGCTACCCTAGCGCCAACTTTGGTGAAGATTGCTAGCCTGAAAGATAGGCGTTTTGACCAGAATAAAGAACACGCCTCCTTAATGATGGTACGGCCAGGTACAACAGAAGTACGGCCTGGTAATAACAGCAATCAATAAATAAAGGTACGGCCCTCAATAGACTCCCCAGATCCAAAAGAAAAATAGGCGCCTCCACTCAGTAAACCCTCTGAATGAATTGTAAATCAATAACCCGGAATATTTATTATCTGTGATGCTCTATAACTTCTTCTGAATGAAGAAATCTCTATGTTGGCAATAAATCAGATGTTATTTCACACCCTCTGAACTGCTTTCAATGGAGATGGCTCGTTCCCCAATGAGTTCGAGACTGAAACCCTAAAGCTTCTTGCTCAGACAAAACTTGATCAATTTCAATTCATAAAATGACATAATGGCTCAAAACCCAAGGCAAATCCACTATTATGCTGAAAAGTGCGATTTCCTTAAGAATAGGGTTTTAATAAAATATTCACATTTTAATCTTTTAATTTCTCCATAGTCACAGCTGAATATTTTAATATAAATCAAATGTCAATTTTGGCCCCTTCAATGATGGCGCACCCCTCAATGAGAAATCACTTAAGTTATAAATTAATATTATAACTTTATATTATAATCATTAAATAATTAATATTTAATTAATGCAATTAAATATTAATATCTTCCTCGATACTCATCCGATGACTGATCCGTCTGATGCTGACGAACTCTGAAGTGATTCTGAATACTGCCCAAGCCATACTGCTAAAAATAGCAGGGGTCCCACTCTGCCTGCCAGGAACTGCTAAAAATAGCAATTCTGCAAAAAGTCTCCGATTGAGCCAAAACGAAAGACTACTGATCAATCTCTGCTAACTGAAGCTGAGCCAAGCTCCGAAGTGACCCTCTATCCAATCTATCAGCCTACGAGGGTCGTGTGATAGGCCAATCCATACTCGAGAGATGTCACCGAGAAGGGGATGACAAATAGTAACAATTCAGAGAGGAACAAGTGCTTTAGAAATGTAATTTTTTTAAAAAAGCAAGCACTTATTGAGAATCCTCAAGACTATAGGTATGAAGGATTTCAATTTGTGGGATACTAAGGTACAAAGATAGGATGTATGTACTAGATGTGAAGGAATTGAGGAATCTTGTATGGAAAGAAACTCATGAGGCACCATATTCAGGACTATTGCCACATGAAAATAAAGGACTATGGAAAGAAACTCATGTGGCAATAGTCCTGAATATGGTGCCTCATGAGTTTCTTTCCATACAAGATTCCTCAATTCCTTGACATTTGGTACATACATCCTATCTTTGTACCTTAGTATCCCACTTGGCTCAAATTGATATCCTTCATACCTAGAGTCTTGAGGATTCTCAATAAGTGCTTGCTTAACTTGTAAGTAAAATTCATCCTCTTTACATTTCTGAAGCACTTGTTCCTTGAAGTCGCTTTGAATTGTTACTATTGATGCAATATGGCCTCTTCTACTTAAAGCATCAACAACTCTATTCTCTTTTTCTTTAATATAGTTGATATTAAAGTCATAGTCTGCTATTAACTCCAACCATCTCCTTTGTCTGGCATTTAGATTAGGTTGAGTAAAGAGATATTTTAAACCATTGTGATCTATTTTCAACTCAAATGGTTTTCCAAGCAACTAGTGTCTCCACATTTGTAAAGCATGAACTACTGTTGCCAACTCTAAATCATGCAAAGCATAATTTATCTCATAAGGCTTAAGTTTTTTGGACTCGTAAGCAATTACTTGTCCTTCCTACATCAACACACGTCCTAATCCTTATCCACATGCATCAGTAATGATTGTGAAGCTTCCTTCGGGATCCGGTTCCTTCAAAATTGATGCGGTGGTTAGCTTTTCCTTGAGGAGGTCAAATGCCTCTTCACACTTCTCATTCCAAACAAATCTTTTTCCTTTCTTCTGCAAGGATGTTATAGAAATGGCAATCTTTGAAATTTTTTCCACAAACTTCCTATAATATCCATCTAGACCCATAAAACTTCTTACTTCAGACACGTTCTTGGGTACAGGCCATTGAATAACTGCTTTAATCTTGGCCGGGTCCACTGCTATTCCTTCAGTTGAAATAACATGGCCCAAGTAGTGCATTCTTTCTTGAAAGAAAGTACACTTGGATAGTTTTCCGTATAGCTTGTGTTCTCTTAACCTCTGTAAAACCATCTCCAGATGTTCACAATGCTCTCTTTCATTTTTGGAATAAATTAGTATGTCGTCTAGAAATACCAACACAAATTTATCCAAATAATCTTTGAACACACTATTCATGAATGCTGCAGGCGCATAAGTTAAACCGAAAGGTAAAACTGTGAACTCATAATGTCCATAACGAGTTTTGAATGTTGTCTTGAAGTTATCTTCATCTTTCACCCTTAGCTGGTGATATCCAGATCTTAGGTCTATTTTTGAGAATACTGCCGCACATTTCATTTGATCAAAGAGGTCATCAATACGTGGCAACGGGTATTTGTTCTTTACCGTTGCTTTGTTTAGCATTCGATAATCGATGCATAAACGTAATGTACCATCCTTCTTCTTGACGAACATCACCGGTGCTCCCCATGGTGATACACTAGGCCGTATTAAGCCTTTGGACAACAACTCATCCAATTGTGTCTTCAATCCCATGAGCTGAGTAGTAGTCATCCTATACGGTACCTTAGATACCGGTTCAGATCCTGGAACAATGTCGATCGAAAAATCGAACACTCTCTTAGGTGGAAGACCTGCTAGTTCCTCAGGAAATACATCAACAAAATCTTTTAGGATAGGATATTTCTCCATATCCGATCTCCCTGTTTCTTCCATTTCTTCGTCTTCTAGTTCTTGGGAACTTTGATACACATAATTTCCATCATCTTGCCCTAGTTCTTCTATTTTAACTGCAAAAAGTTGGCAACCTTTCTTCTTGGCTTTCACAAGCTGCATTGTTGTTATTTGCCGTACTGTCACTTCCCTAGGTATCCCTTGGATTTCTACCCGATTTCCTAGATCATCTAGGCATCTTGCTGTCTTAGCTTGACAGTCTACCACAACCCTATGTCTCAACATCCAGTTCATTCCTAGGATTACGTCATAAGACTGTAGTGGCGCGACATAAATTTTAACCTTAGTGATAAGGTTGGGTAATTCTAACCTAGCCTCAAAAAGACATTGGTCAACCCTTGCTCTTGTTTGGTTTGCATATTCTACATTCCATGCCTTTTCCATGTGTCCTGCCTTTCTAGACAATTTCCTAGTTACCTTAGGTGAAATGAAACTTTCAGTTGCACCTGTGTCGAGCAATATAGAAATAGGTAAGCCAAAAAGGTTACCTGGTACTTCGATTGGAGTAACTTGGTAGTCTGCCTGCCGATCGTCCACTGTAGCATGAATCCGTTGCGGGAACATTTCCTACTGCGAGGGCAGAGAATTTCCACGTGACTGTGCATTGGAAGTTCTATCAGGGAATTCACTTGCATAGTGATCCCCTTTGCAAATAAAACAACTGGCCCTAGGTCCTTTCTTTTCGGTGGTTACTCCGGACTAGCTTGTACCATCACTAGCCTTGCTAGTGTTGTCACTTCTCTTGCGATCTCCTTTATAGTCTTTATCATTGAACTGAGATTGTTTCCTAGAAACAAAAGCGGGTTCTTCCTTCTTGGATGTTGTCCTACTGACCACATCATTGTCCTTCCTCTGTTCTTTCCTATCTTGGTGGTAGGAATCTACCTTAAGTTTCTGCTCCTGTCAAATGGCTATCTCATACACCAAGTCCATAGTGGTTGGACCATGCATGTCAACTTCTTTTCCAATCCGGTGGTTCAATCCTAAAATGAACTTCCGTATGCGGAATCGTTCATCCTTAAGATAGATTGGAACATAACGGAGAAGACGAGTGAACTTTTCCCAATACTCATGAACCATCATGGTTCCTTGTTTCAGTTCTTGAAAATCAGACAGTTTTTTATCATAGTATAATTGGGGTATCCATCGGTTGCTGAATATTTCCACAAACTCATTCCAGGTCAGCTTCCATGAACTAATGTCTAGTTCCAGCTTCTTGTTCATCCACCAATTGGAGGCTTCTCCAGCTAATTGGTAGGCTCCGCATGCAACCTTAGAAACTTTGTCATAATCTTGTATTTCAAAATATTTTTCCATTTGAACAAGCCATACTTCGGCTTCATCCCCTCTAGCAGTTCCATCGAACTTGGGTGGGTATATCTTTTTCATATCCCTAGTCAGCTCACGGGATATCATCTTTTTATTTATTTCCATAGAATTGGTGGGTGACTTTTCCCTTTCATCATGATGTGAAGAACTTTCCTCATGATCATCTATGGTTATCTCCTTTTCAACCCTATCTTTAGCTTTTTCCTGCTCGAGATTGGTTAATCTGGCCATAATTTGATCTAATTTAGCTTCCATTCGCATCGATGATGGTTCTCCTTCTTGACTTGCCCTGGGATTTTTCCGATTTCTTTCATAAGTTCACACCATGGTTTAAAAGTAGTTATAACCTGAATTTTAAATTTCAAGTTAGACTAAGTTATACTTTACTATTTAAGAAAACATAAAAACACCATTCATACAAACAATTGTTTTTCACACAAAATTTTACTATTTTGATTGATAGAAATACTTCATTTTATTTATAGATAAGGGGGATTTAAAAAAGAACCAATAGATTTCATCGAATGACTATTCAAGTAGTCAAGGGGTGAATACCCTTCCGATTCACTTTCGGATACATAACTAAGTGGTGAATACCCTACAGATTGAGAGAATTGTAGTTCTCTTTCATTTTGTTCTTCTCTTATCTGGTCATTTCTATCCCAAAACGGGTAGTAACATTCGGATTTATTCTCCGATACATAATTTCGGGAAGCAGTGTCTTTAAAGTGTTCATCTACTTTATGGTCCCATGCCTTTCGTAGACATTTGTTGATGAGACCATTTCTCTACTGGTGGGTTCCTTGATGTGTAACCCTCAGACTCTTTCCTTGGCGAAATCATGATAAATTCCACCATTGGAAGGACTCTAGGATCCCTAAATATGAATGTCGGGCTGGTGCTTTCTTTAGACGGCATGTCTCTGGACAAAGATAAAGGTTCAGACACTTTAGGTGAAATGGAGGGAAGGTAGTTTTACATAGCCTCCAACTTCATCTTTCTCTTCTCATCATTGATTCGAGAAAGTGCATGGCTGAAGGTTTTCGTATCACTTAACCAAATGGTGTTGTCATAATTGGTTCCTTCAATTGTTTTGACAATTGCCTCCTATTCCTTCTTGGCCTTCAGGTAGTGTTTGTTCCCGATTACAGAATGTCTTGCCGTTAATATGACACGTACCATTGTGACACAAGAATTTTCACAACATTAGGTAATGTTGGAAAGGGAAAACTTTGGTGAACTCATAGGTTCCAAAGCTAAACCTGGTAGCTCTGATACCACATGTAACAACCCATTCCTGGGTAATTAAAATTTATTCTACTTTCACAAATAATAAACAAGGAAAACATACATAATGATAAATTAATCTAACTTTTCTTTCTTTTCTTTGCAACATTTTATATTAAAGAAACAATTGACAAATACAACATTACTTTTCCTTCCCAAGTAAATAACAGAGTAAGAATACATACGAGTATAAAACATAGCTCGAATGCTTTTGTGCAAATAGGAATAAGACGGTCCAGGATCTTCCCTTTCAAACCTTGGTACTTCAGAAGTCTACTGTGGAGGAGAAACATCACTCAAGTGCTTTTCCGCCAACCACAGACTTATATTGCGGTCCC
>CM021102.1:158918100-159002117 GCA_007115665.2 Sequoiadendron giganteum
TATTATAGAAAGTTCGTGTCTAACTTTTCAAAGATTGCCTATCCCATTACTTCTCTGCAAAGGAAATGCAAGCGATTTGATTGGTTAGAAAAATGCCAAAAGGCATTTGATCAACTAAAAGAGAAGCTAACTTCGACATCGATACTAAAAGTCCCTAATCCAGAAGGCCATTTTGTAGTTATCATTGATGCCTTGGGAGAAGGATTAGGCGGGGTGCTTATGCAAGAAGGGCGAACTATCGCCTATGAGTCTAGGAAGGTGAAGACATATGAGCAGAATTATGCTCCTCATGATTTGGAGCTGGCAGCAATTGTGCATGCATTGCCAATGTGGCGACATTATTTGCCAAGGAAACCTTTCGAGTTAAGGTCAGACCATCAAGGTCTGAAGTATTTGTTCACTCAACTTCATCTTAATGCTCGACAAAGAAGATGGTTAGAGTTGATATTTGATTATGATTTTGAGATCAGTTATATTAAGGGAAAGGGAAACAGAGTAGCAGATGGCTCTAAGGCGAAGGACACATGTCCTCGATGATCTCTATTCACTCAGATTTCAAAAATTAGGTGTTACAAAAGTCCATGGGAGATGAGTACTATGAGCAAGTTAAGCAAGCTCTCATAGACAATCTTCAAGATTCAAGGTATGATGGGTTCTATTTTGAACCGGATGGACTGTTAAGGTTCAAAGGAAGAATGTACATTCTGAACTCCAAAGAGTTAAGGAATATCATGTGGAAAGAACTTTATTTTGCACCATATTCAGGACATCTTGGAGTGAAAAAACTTCTAGTGGATGTGAAACCACTACATTTCTGGGAAGGAATGAAGAGGGACATTGCAAAATTTGTAGCCGGATGTCTAGAATGCGAGAGGGTGAAAGTAGAACATCATCACCCGACAAGACTTCTATATCCTCGTGAAATTCCGGAGTGGAAGTGGCAGATCATCAGTATGGATTTTGTACAAGGCCTTCCTATGTTTAGAAATAGGCATAATGCTATTCTGGTAGTGGTGGATAGACTCACCAAAGTGGCTTATTTCATACCTGAGAATTTGACAGATGGAGCACCAGTCATAGCCCGTAAGTTTGTTCAGGAAGTGTTTAGGTTGCGTGGAGTTTTTGAAAAGATCATCTCAGATAGGGATCTTCACTAGGAACTCAATTGAATATAAGCTCAACTTATCACCCTAAGACAGATGGTCAGATGGAAAGGGTAAACCAAGTTCTAGAGGATTTGTTGAGGATGTATTGCATGGATCAACAATACAAGTGGGAGGATTGTCTTTCACTCGTAGAATTTTCTTACAACAATTCTTGCCATTTTGTGATAAAGATGGCTCCATTTGAAGCATTATATGGAAGAAAGTGTCGAACTCCTATAAGCTAGAAGATAGAATTAGCCTTGGTTTGAAAATGTTGTTAGAAATGGAAGAGCAGATCAAGTTGATCAAGAAGAGATTAGCGGAGGCGAATGATAGAGAAAAAAGCAATGCTGATGCTAAGTGTATACTGAGACATTTCTCAGTAGGGACATTACATAGATCTTCCTTCAGGATCCAGGTGGGGGAGAGTTTTCTTTGTATCTGAGATTGCTTGGGGACAAGCAATTTCAAGGAGGGTGGATTGTAATGTCCCCATTTTTCATGAGCACCAGTTCCAGAGGATTTAGCCTATTCTTGACCCTCGTAGGCTAATGTGCTTGGTTATGGGGTCTTCTTCAGGCAGTTACCTAGTTAGTTGGTGGTTTCCATTCCTGGATTCAGTAGTTATAAAGTGGTTTCCTATGTTATGTTGAATGTTGGATAACACAATGTTGCGTTATGCCAAATGTTGGAAAACACAATGTGTTATCCAGATGCTTGAAAACCAATTGTTTTGCCATCATGTTTGCACTTTATGTATTCTAAAGTTATATTTTAATATTATAATAAAGTGCAAATATAAAATAATATTATTAAAGAATATTGTGGAAGCTTCTAGATGGGCTGCCCTCGACTTGGTGAGAAAAGTATAAATAAAGGGGGCCAGCCTTTTGTTTCATTATCCAGGATATTTGCTACTTGATTATTGATACACTTTGTTGTAGAGAAGCCTAGGGTTTTCTGCAATCACCGTTGGAGGTCTTTGGGAACAAATAATCCCATTGATTTTGCATAACGGAGGTAGTGAAACTATCTACTAAAGGGTTGTAGCTGTTGGAAGAGATATATCAGTCTTCTCACCTTTACAAAATTTGTGGCCAAAGGCCAATTTTGAGGAGTTCGATTTAGGGTTGATTGAAGATCATTTTGCTGGTTGGAGACATCATTCTCATTTTCTCTAAGGGACGATTTGGCATAATATAATATTCTGATATAATTTTCAGACTTCATAGCAGCTTGTTGGGGAGCCACGAATTCATTCAAGGAGGTCTCAATGTGCATTGATTTTTCCTTTTAGTTGGAGTGCTCCAGTCTTGGGGTCGAGTCAATGATTGATGCTGGTTGGAAGTTTAGGAGGCTGCAATTTATTTAATATGGACATTTATATTAGAATAGGGGCGGCTGATTGAGGACTTCGATTTTGCTTGAGGGAGGACCATTGTGAATTGGTATTGGTTGCTACATCATCTCCTATCAAGGGTGCTTCTTATAATCAGAGACCATTTGAAGACAAGTAAGGAAACTGAAAAATACAAAACAAGTTAAAGGGGTTGTTGGAGAAGTGTTTGACAATATTCCTTGAGGCCTTAATCAGCGAATTAGGATTGGATATTGCAAGGATATTATAGAGGTTGCAGAAGTGTGAGCATTGTCATTTTGGTCTATCCCTCTCCTTTAGGTGAAAAACCCTAAAGTGTTAGAAGGTCGTGTTGTGACCTTTTCACACATCGCCCCATTGCAAATGGGGACCCTAGTAGTTTTCCCTCTGATGGTTTTGCTTCTGAGTTTTGGTCTTTTTGGTGGGGTACTTAAAATTTGAAATTTTGAAGGTCATCCGAGTCATGAAATGATTATGAACCCGAATCAATGATAGAACGTTACCAAAGCGCTTAGAAGGCCTTGTGGACGAGGATCGACTGTCTGTTTAGTCAATTCTGACACTTCCTAAATTTTAGGGTTTCCATCCCAGGCCCCAATTTTTTAGGGACTTTTTTTTTTGGCATTTTTAGCACATTCTGGGATCCCTATTTTTTAGGGATTATTTTTAGAAAGTTTCTATTTTTGGAAAATTTCTATTTGTAGAAAGTTACTATTTCGGGAAAGTATGCAGGTCATGGCTTCATAAACATCAACTTCAGAAGGTTGCAAGGAAAAATGGGTAAAAGTTTGAAAAACCAGAAAATACGCCTAAGGCATGGACTTGCATGGAGAAGATGAAAATGGTGAAGCGCAAGTGAAAGATGCAAAACACTCTCAAAGTTCGCCCAGCAATGGAGAAGATTGCAAAAACATCTTGAAGTCCGCCATAGGCAAACATGCAAAGGGGTTGGCAAGTCCGCCTAAAGGTAAAAATGGAAAATGCTAAGTGAGGATGAAGTCCGCCATGTGCAAAATGGCAATTGCAAAAATATCTTGAAGTCCGCCCTAGGGGAAATTGCAAAAAGGTTGGCAAGTCCGCCAAAAGAAGTTGCAAAACACTCACAAAGTCCGCCCCAAAGGTAAAAGTGAAAATTGCAAAGTGGAGACAAAGTCCGCCCATCAGCATGCAAGAGAAAAAATGCTAAATCATAATAAAGTCCGCCCTAGGATGACTTGCAAAGAAGTTAGCAAGTCCGCCCCAGGATGACTTGCAAAGAAGTTAGCAAGTCCGCCCAGCAAGCAAATGAAAATTGCAAAGAAGTCTTAGAGTCCGCCCAGCCTAGAAGAAATTGCAAAATAGTCTTAAAGTCCGCTCCAAGAAGGCTGGAAAGGGGTAAAATGCTAAGGGGTGCGCTCCAAGATGATTGGAGATGGTGAAAATACAAGGAAAATTCGCCATTTTGTGAAATTAAATGGCAATTACTAGTGAAAATTCGCCCAAGCATGGATAAAGTGAAAAAATTGCACAAGGCAAATACGCTGGAGTTGTGTATCGCATTGAAAATCACTTGGATGAACAAAGATTTAATTATTTGCCTAGAAAATCAAAGGATTTGAAAATTTGCCTAAGTCCAGACGATTGGAAATTTAATTGAAAAATCAAACGATATGTCTGAAATTCGCCTAAGTAAAAATCTTGGCAAGATTAAAATTCGCAAAGGCACAGAGAGATTTGGAAATTCGAAATTGCCTTTGGAAAAAAAATAATAATAATAATTAAATATTATTATTTAATTATTTTAACGAACGGGTTGGAAACAACACATAAAATATTATTTTAATATTTTATTTTCCAAAACCCATTTAATGAGAAAATTCGAATTTCTCTAGGCAAATTGCTGAGAAAAGAAAGAAGAAAAATAAACTTCACTCGACTGGCGACGAAATTAGAAACTTTCTTTAAAGACTTATGCTGGAGACGGAAATTGCCATTCGAAAGACAAGTGCCAGCCGAGTTCAAACTGAATTAATTGGAAACAATTAATTTTTGCTAAATGGGTTGATTTTCTCAGCCTTAAATTGGCTTTACATTTCATTTTTATTCATATTTTCGAAAGCGAAGTTGAGAAAATTTGCTAATGCAGAGAAGTTTGTGAAGTTTTATATATTTTTTGCGAAGTAAAAGGCTGAAAGTGCGAATTTACTTCAGTAGCAACACAGTTTTCATTGACAGGCAGACTTTACTTCCTCTATTTTCGACAAAGTTTTCTCTTTGCAAGCGATTTAATTCTTTCATTTCCAGCAACGGTTGTTTTCACGAATTAACTCATCAAGTTTGCTGGAATTTATTTATAAATAATTTCTGATTATTAAATTTTTCTTTTGCAGATTTATGCTGAACGCCGGAGAATCATCGAAGAAGAAAATGAAGTTTGCAAGCAAAGGTGCACAGCTGGAGTCTAAAATTATCTCCAAATGGAAGAATGTTGTGGACACTGATCTCGGCCATGTTGACTTGGAGGAATTTCGAAAAAGAACGTACGGAAGTGACACACGCATGCCGACTCCAATTGTGCAAAGGATGATGCGAAATGGTATAGTTCAAGCTGCAGGATTTCCGCCAGCAGTCGAGTGTCCGGAGTTGATGGTAGAATGCGCCTTGCACTATAACGCTGAAGAAAGACAAATTGAGGCGCCTGATGGCAGAGTATTGGCATACTTAGGCGAGTTGGCTATACAGGAAACATTTGGCATTCCGGCT
Organism: Sequoiadendron giganteum; assembly: GCA_007115665.2. Classification (NCBI taxonomy): domain Eukaryota; kingdom Viridiplantae; phylum Streptophyta; class Pinopsida; order Cupressales; family Cupressaceae; genus Sequoiadendron; species Sequoiadendron giganteum. The sequence continues at coordinate 158,923,366 of CM021102.1, forward strand.
TACCACCGAACGTACTACCGGTCGAAGGAGGATGCGCAGAAATTGTACGAAGATAAACAGACTCTTTGCATGGCCAACATGAACAAGAACTGGCTCGAAAAACCTAGATGCTCATCCAAGAGATTGCCCAAGAAATTACTCAGGCCATTTTTTAAGGAAGAATACGAGACATAGTCTTGTTGCTGAACAGACTAGTAGGCAGTCCTCAAGGAGCGCCTTTTGAAAGTTGGATGTATTACTTCATTGATGAAGTATCTGCTGGGACAAAAATGATCAACTGGTCAAGGATGATCAGTGATAGTATTCATGAACAATTGGTCAACCTGGAGAAAATTGAATCCTTTCATATGGGTTCTTATATTGTGTATTCACTCGCTCGTACATATCGATATACCGGTCTGATATGCAAAGGTGTAGTCGGCAACAACGAAGGAGAGCTCAAAGTTTATAACTGCTATCCCCAATTGCAGTTGAGTGAGAAGTCACATTGGCGCAGGGCACATAACGCTTTCCTCATGTACATCACTCGGGTGCTGCAGGGAGGAACGCATCAAAGACTTACACCCGAAGCAAAAAGTTTAATCAGTAAATACGGATCCTGGTTCATCCAGTTTCCAAGATTTACGTACATCCGAATACAGGGATTCACGGAATCTCCTTACAGGTTGCCAATCTATCCTACTGACAAGATGATTTTACTAGAAGTAATCAGGCAACTGGAAACATTCCAGAATATCCAGAGACCGAAGCAGAAAGCGGCTGTCACGTTTCCCTTGTTCATAGGAGACATGGTAGAATCCTGTTCGTCATCGCAGGCAGTAGACAATGCCAGGATAGAAATACAGTTATATCCGTTCACCTCGTACAAGTCTAGAGGGGATTTCGATCCACTCAATCACATGAGAATGGTAAACGGAAGGAAATACAGGCACAGAGTTGACCTTGAAGATTTTTGGGCAAATGCTGCTGACGAGTATGAAGTAAGGAGAAGACTTTGGTCAAGGTTATCCTTGAGCATGATCAGGACAACAAAACTTTTCCGTGTGCCTGACCAGCTAGATGACGATGAAGTGTACATACAGCCAGGATATGATGAAGGATTGCTGCTCCCTCCTGTCAAATGGTCAGAGCCTGAGTTAAGTGATTTGACAACTCTTATGAGACCAGTGGTCAAATACTCACAATGGTGGGTAGATCAGCGGGTACAAACATTGAAGCAACGAGGTGTGCCATTTACCTACGATTTAATGGGCGAAGCTGAATCTTGTTCTTCAAATATTGGCGCTTCTCAGGAAAATGAACGGATTGAGCCTATCAACCCGAAGAAGAGGAAAGGCAAAGAAGTGGCAACAAGCGAGAAGCCGATCCTGAAGAAGTCTAAGGCCCTTCACTCAGCCGCATCTGGGAATATCAAGCAGCTACTGATTATGGAAGAAGAATCATGGGGAAATATAAGAATTCCTTCACCAGTGCTTGAAGGAAACACGGAGCCTATGCAGATTGAGCAGGACTTTCACCATTCTCCAATCGGCACAGAGATTTGTGAATCAGATGAGGACCTGAATGACAGGGAAGGCGACTTCCAAGAAGGGATGATTTGAGCCCTAAGGGGGATTCATGAGGACCAGCCGGCACAAGAAATCCAAGAGATTCAGGATATTCCGGACTGCGAAGACAATGGAGTTGAGCAGCCTACAATACCAAACTGGCTTAAGGAAAGAATTAAGGTTAAGGTACCAGTTGGAGCACCAGAAGCAGATGATATTGACGATTTCTTGGCAAGGTTAGAGCAAGTAAATACGAAAAAACCGGCCAAGAAATTCTCTACTATTCAAAGAGATGAGACTGGTAACCGCACAGTGCAAATTGCAGTCCCGACAGTTGAGAAACTGCAGGCAACCAATCAAACCCTCTGCTCTCAAATGCATCACAAGAGCCGATAGAAAGTCTTGAGAAAGAACTAACTACTGCTAGGGAAACACAAGAATGGATGGCAAGAAAAGAGGGAGAAGTAATGGCATTTGTGGAGAAGTTAGTACACGCTCATGGACAAACTTCTTCCCTACTCACAAGGATTGCAAATTTGACTGAGGCATGGGACAGATTGCAAGACTTGCAAGACAGAATCATTCCCTGCCTCCGTGATATAAGGAAAATTCCTAAGCAAAGGCTGATTGACAAGAAGATTATTGCAGCTGGGGCGGCTTACGACTTCAGCAACTGGTATTGCGCATTGGTCTCCCGTAGGGAAATGCTTGAGAAGGTTAAGGTAGAGAGTATCAAGGTCGAGGAGCAAGTAAGGAGCATCCAAAATGGCATCTTTCATATGGCTGCAGATATATTGAACAAAGACATTGTTCGAGAAAATGACTTGTGGCTGGATAATATGCAAAGGGAAGTGCAAAAGATTTTCTCCATCATGCCAATTTTGGGCGAAAATCTGACTAAGGCATTTGACCTGTTGACTATCCATAGTACTTTCTTGCAGCGCGAACCAGAATGGGTAGTTGTCTTTGCTGATTGTGCAGATAGTTTGGACCTGTTGGAATACAATGTCAGCACCTTGCCAGACATTACCATCGAGGAGATTGGTGCCATTGTGTCTAGGTTCGTCGAACGAGGCATTGCATGAGTGGATAAGGATACAACCGCCAGTGGGTGACTCATCTATCAGTTAACTGATCGATGTTTTGGGCAACCCTAATTAGGGTTTTCGTGTTTAAATCTGGGCCCTTGATTTTGTTTCAATCTCGACCATTCATTGTATCGGGGAATTCTATAAGTACCCTTTCTTTTTCATTTCAAACGATTGGAAGAAATCAAAAAAAATTGTTATCAGAGGATTAGAGATTAGATTTTTGAGTTAGAATTAGTTTCTTTTAGAAGTAAGAGAAGAGTTGTATGAAATTGTTGTGAAAACCATTGAGATAATAAAATTCATAATTGCATGAGTTGCTTTGAAACCTTTATTGTCAAATGGGTGCATGGTTGCATATTTGCTCTTTCTCGTAGGATTGTTATAGATTAAAATTTATTTGTTAGTGGAGCGAGAGATTGATGGTGAGGATTGAAAGTAACTTAGCTCATACTTTTTTCAAATGGATGCTTTTCATTTGATGTGCAAAGTTAGACTGAGCTCTTGATATAAATGCTTTTAAAACGTTTACTTGAATAATATTGTTCGAATTGATGGTGTTATTTATAGTGAAAAATCTCAAGCATAAATCCCAGAAGATTGCACCTGCTTTCGTGTAGTTGTCGTTTTTCGAGACGAAGCAAAGCATGGTTTCCTTTAAGTTGCATTTGATCGTTACCGTCTCCTAGTTCCTTAGGATTAGCATAAGATTTCTCACCCCTTTCCTTTTCTTTTTATTTTTATCCAAAATCAGAAAATCCAAAAGGATACAACACTGCATTCAAACCCTTGCTTTCAAAGTAAATTACTGAAATACTATGCCCCCTTGGGTTACCAGCAAACCTCATACTACCACAGAGCCTATCCGCACCCCAACTTAGGAACATTGGAATTACCTTGTGATCTATCTAGCAATCTTAGCACGAAAGGTGATTTTTATCAAGAGAGGATAGAGCATCTCCGGACACTTTATTCTAGTGTGTTCGTGTGTGTCACAAAACACGCATCAACAGGTCGTAGTAACCAAGATCTTTGTTTCACATTTTGGTAACCCTGACGATATTCCTTGAAGGCAAATTTAGATCAGAAATAGCAAAGGGATATTACAGTGGTATCAGAGCGGTTTCTTGCCAACCTGTTGGGTAGATTGGACATTGAATCAGCTAGTTAATCATGGTTACTTCAGGTACTGAGAAGTAGTGAGACAAGAATATGGAGATTGAAAAAGTTGGATGAAAATCGGAAAAGGATGAATGAATTGATTTCACACTTTGAAAACCTAGACAAAGCAACATGGTATATGGCCTCCATTTTTAAGAGGTCTACATCACAAAACGAAAAGAAGGAGAAACAAGAGGCATCTATAGGAGAAACATCTAGAAGCCTCTAGGATGAATTCTCAGCAGTTAGTGACTAGCAAACAACTGATCCTATGGAGAGCAAACTTCAGACTTACATAGAGGAAGATGTTGAGCACAAGACATTTCATGATGCCTTCAAGATTGATGAAGAGCAAGTGATGGGTGAAGACAAACCAGTTACATTAGTGCAACTACATGAAGGTAAGGTTTCTTGTGATGCTTCATTAGGTGAGTCTAGCATTGCTTCATCCTATCATGGCAGAGAATCAGATTGTGGTTTGATGAATGTTATTCATACTGTAATGCCCCCATTTTAGCCCTACGCTCTTCTTGGGGTTTTAGCCTATTTCCGAAAACTCATAGGCTAAGCAGAATTGAAAATTAGGGTTTTCTATTTTTTAGGAGGTTTCAGATGCAGTTTTGAGGGCTTGCATGCATGGTTTTTTGATGCATGTCTGGTGGAGTTTTCTGGGTTTTCAGAGAGCTTCAGAATGGTGTATCATGTATCTCCATTTGATAACTTTTCCAGGCACTTACTATTTATAGTAAGTCATGTTGGCTTCCCGGATTGTATTCAGAAGGCGTTTGAAAACACTTACTATTTATAGTAAGTCATGATTACTGGTCAGATGAAGTTTTGCAAACTTACTATTTATAGCAGTTGCTATTTTTAGTTAGTCTATTTATAGCAGTATCTTTCTAGCAGCAGTTCAATCATCTACAGTTCACATTTTGGGCAGTGTGGCTGTTCAGTTGGCTTTTTGAAGGTTTTGAAGTTAACTTACTATTTTTGGCATTGGCTATTTTTAGTAAGTCTAATTGTGGCAGTGGCACCATCAACAGTCTTGCTCAGGTCATCATTCTATTTTTGGCAGAATCAGTTTGAGTGTCGGCTTTTATCCCTCCTTGGATTGAGTCCCAGACTTAGTCAATTTTCATATCTTGAAGTTGTACCCCATGCTTAGGCTTGATGACTTCAAGTTGTTTTAATGAAGGGGACATAAAGGGGGTCGAATTTCATATGCATTTAATGTTTATTGTGTAGCTTTAAGTTGGATGCCAAAAAAGGAGATGAATAATATTTCATTAAATTCAAAATAAAGTGACTGTTATGAGATGGCGTCCCTTGGAGGAATTTAACAGTTTCTTGTTGGGAGTTATAGATTGCTTCATTTGCCAATTGAAGCTTATATATTGGTGCCTTGCTCTTTGTATATCATCTTGGAAAATTGAAAGTAAAGTTATGCTGCTAGTTTGAAATCCAGAACCTGGCTAAGGGGAAGCTTAGCATTTTGCAATCCATCCTTCGGGCCTGAAACTATGGCTTCCTAGGTGGGTCTTTGAAACTGTACTTCACACTGGAGTGCAAATGGAGCTTTATTTCTGATGTTATTTAATAGGTTGCTGCTGTATAACTTGTTATTGAGTTGCTGATTGGTTCATGGCTGAAGTGAATTTTTGATCATTGCTTCGCCACTGATTTTTCTATCATTCTGGGTACTGGCCCATGCTGTTCAACTGTGGAGGGCGCCCCTTTCTGGAAAGTTTCAAATTTTATCACTGAGTATTGAATTTTTAAGAGAAGGTCGACCCTCTTGGGAGGCCGTACCATTTCTTGGTGCTTGCATTGGAAAACGTGCCACCTGTTGCTGCTTTTTTTGGCTCGTTTCCTTCTTGAAGATTGGACGCCTATCTCTTAGCTGTCATTTGGTTGTGGTTTGGGAGCATTCCAAGTTGATTTGGAAAAGATACATCCATTTTGGCGAATTCACAACTTGCTGGTCTGATTTTCTGTACCTTCTGTTTCTGATCAGATTAGTTAGCTTTTGTTATCATGCTGATTTGAGCTTCAATTCTTCATCTATTCATGTTGTAAGAGTTAGAGGAAGTGATACTCTAACCATTGCTTGTTTTGAAAGCTTATCTTTGATATATTGCAGCTGTTTGTTATTTGTTTGTAAGTTGATTAGTAGTATTAACAGCAGTTGTTTACTTTGCTGCAATTTTAGTTTATTGTATTCCCCCCACGAAATAAGTGGTTGTGAGGATTTATATACCCCCCACTAAACAAGTGGAAGTGTGGTTACATGGCTGGCTTGCCGCCTTAAATAATTGTAATAATCTCACCCAGTGAATAAGTGGAGTATTCCCATCGCTTGTGGATGCTTGCATCAGCAGAAGAAGTGTTATTTCAGTTTTATAATTAGCACTCCACCATATGTTAGCACCTCGCTTGTTAAAGGATCTTGTGTGCACATTCTTGGTGTTGAGTTTAACTCTCTTTTTCAATTGTAATCAAGTCAATTATTGAGTTATTAGATCCTAGGGATCTTTTGACCATATGCCCGCTCCTCCTCCTTAAGTGGTTTTAGGGTGCATTCTTGGTTAGGATTTAATTTAGCATCATTTTGTTTTGGAGCTAATCTTAACGGGTGCATGATTGCATTGTATGTGAACTGAAAAATAAAAAAACATTAAGGGGAACATTTCAGGCCCAAGATATTAAGGTGGATGTGAAAGTTGATCCTTTACTTAGTGGAGCAGCCACTAGTGTTTTGACAACACATGATGAAGGAGACATTTTACAATGGCATGATTCCATTACTGATTTGTTTGAGGACAGCAGCATTATGTCCCATCATTCTCATGAGATAGGAACTTGTGATCACGAGAAAGCCAATGATATGATATCACCCATTGATGGCAGCCATACACCATTTGGTAGACATGAAGATATCAAACACAAGAGGACTGATTTCTCATGAGATAGGAACTTGTGATCACGAGAAAGCCAATGATATGATATCACCCATTGATGGCAGCCATACACCATTTGGTAGACATGAAGATATCAAGCACAAGAGGACTGATTTTGTATACTTTGGCATCGAAGAGGTAAAGAGGTCCGAAAAGATGAACGAAGAATGGTTACAAAGAGCCAAAGAGGCTAGATTAGTGGCTTCCAATGCGAGACAACATCTTCAAGAAGTGAAAGAAAAGGTCAATCTCATCAACATAGCAAGACAAAATGGGATAGATAACATTAGAAGACTCCTTATTCAAAGTAAAGATGAATTTGAAAATGCACTTTGTTCTAATGATGATGATGAGGTTGATAAGTCAGGTCAATTGAAGGACTTGGTAAAGATTCCCAACATGGGGAAAGAAGAGCAGTTTGAGCTTTTTTCATGTGAGACAGAAGTTGTTCATAGCTTGGAGACTAAGTTGATGGTGAAGGAGGATGAGATTATTGCAGCATTATCTCATCATGACAGGATGCACAAACGGATTGAGGAACATCTTTGGGCGATTCAGTTAGAGAGAAGACAAAAGGGGTTTGGAGTAGAGTCTTCTCATGATGATTTGCAAGTTGTCGAAGAAGGTATGGGGACAATGAAGTCGAATTATTTGAACCTTCTTTCAGACAGAGACACCCTTCTTAGCCTTGTTGGGATCCATTCAGATGCCTTGATGAGGAAAGAAGAGGAAGCTGATAAGCTCACTCAAGAGCTTGAGGTGACTATGGACTCATTGAAGAGTGCTCAGTTGGCCTTTCAAGAGTCCCAATTACGAGTTGAGGAGCTCACCATAGAGTCGAGTTCAATTGAGGGTGTGGTTACATCCGTCACAGTCACAGGTGTAGTTGATACAAATGGGATAAGTGCATTGGTCAAGGATTGTAGTGAAGCACATTTTGCACTTGGTTCTCTTGAGGCTAGTCCCATGTCAGGTGATGAAGAACAAAATTATGATGGTCAGCCATTGATGGAGGTTGGAGCTTTTTACCTTGACTACATAGTGAGGATTGTTCATCACTTCTCTTTTAGTCCATATAGAGGATTGGTTGATGCCTCGATGTGGAATGGAGGGCTTACACCATCTGCTGTGGGTTGAAGAGTTGCCATCTTCAAAAGATGGGACTAGAGGTTGCAAATATCCAACTTAGTGGCGTGTGGGGGATTACTTGCAGGGACAATAGTCTGCTATCCATCATGTTGATATGTATCCAACAGGGTTTGCTACTTCTATGTCACAGAGATTTCATACGGATACATGGCTACAAGGTGGTTATGGTGTTAGTAGGCATGATGGCTTGATTAGTTCACACATTTTGGAGGGTTTAGCAGATGCGTCCAGATGTTCTTACTTTTGCATGACCGTTGGATGTGAGTTTAGATTGTATTGGGATCTAGGGATCATTTTGTTTGATAGATTTCTCTTCGTTGTGGTAGTTGTTCACAACAGTGCTGACCATGGTTCAGTATATTTCCAAGGAGTAGATGGCATTCATGATGTAAGTGAGTCTGGACACTCACAGTTGTTTTCTGAGAGAGGTCTTGATGATGTTGTTGCAAGACCTACTCATCTCATTAAGAGTGGTGAGTCTTCTTCTGAGGATGGCAATACAGGATGGGGTACACTCGACTACTCTGGTTGTCCATTAGCTCAGTCAGGAGAGTTCCACCTCGATTGCATCTTGAGATGTGCTCATCAGTTCACTTTCAGTCCACATGTACAAGACTTATCTATGTCATTGTTGGCACAAAGAGGTGGGTTGAATATGGGGTATTCAGGTACACTCTGGTGCAATACATTCCCGACTTCAGGTGATGAGTCTAAGTCTCTTACTTGGCCCCTTTCAGCAGATTGCTTCCAGAAGCAGGGGTTTGAGGCTTGGTTAGATTGGATCTCAGGGGGGGTATTAGAGTGACACAGTGGAAGTCAGTTTGTAATGTCCCCGTCTTTAGCACTACACTTTTCAGTGATTGATGGCCTTTTCTTGATGCGCTGTCAACAGGTTAGAGGCAGAATTAGGGTTTCCGACTGTTTCGTGGGTTCTCTTGAAGATTCAGGGTTTTGCTTGTTGGAGTTTGGTTGTTGGGATTCTGGATTCCTTCTGGGTTTTCAGAGAGCTTCACAATGGTTTCGCCTGCACTTTGATCTGAGCAACTTTTCGAATTTACTATTTTTAGTAAATTCTGTTTTTAGCAGTGGTCCGGTCAGCATCAGCTCAGCCAACCTTCCTCTTCTGGTAGTTCATTGGGTAATTTCGATTTTTGGCTTAAGGGGTTCATTTTGGAGAAATAAGTTATTTTAAGTCAATAATGTTTTATTTTATAAAAATAACCCCTTGTCCTACTAATATGACTTAAAAGTTGTTTTAAAGAAGGGGATTTGGAGGGTGGTCATCACATGATGATTTATTTTGATCTTTCTAAAGTCTAAATGCTCAAGTGAAATTGGACGCCTATTTTATGAAGAAATGATTTTAAATAAAGTCAAATTTAGCCTTGGAAAAGGGGTCGCCCAAACTTGGAGGGAAAAGAAGTCAAATTCAAAAGGGAATTAGGGCGCATCTTCTAGAAGTTTCTGGAGAGCCTTCTCAAGTCTATATAAGGAGGCAGTTGCTCTTCATTTCTTATCTTATGTTTGGAATATTGTTATGTTGCCGAAATGGTGTGTGATTGCTTCGAGGAATGAATGCCTCCTAGCCTTGGCTCGACTTCTTGCTTGAAAGACAGCAACTAGTGGAGAGTTAGATTGTAGTTGAGTGAGATTTGTAGTGAGATTTTGCATTGTAGAAGTTGTTTTGCATTTGTAGTTCGGTTTCTTGCATTTTAATCAAATCTGGAGTTGCTGATTTTTGTATTGCAGATTGAAGTTTATACTCATAAGTCTTTGGGCGAATTTATTTTGATTCTGGGTAGTTTACCCATGCATTTGCTAGCCTTGGGCGCCCCTCTATGCCAAGTTGCAGATTTTTTAGAGGTGTCTTGGATTTTATCTTGTTGGTAGAACATTTCTTGAGGCTGTACCATTCCGTTTTGCCTGGCAAGTGTTTAGGAAAAAAAATACTTCAATTTTTCAGCTGTTTCTTTGTCTAGTCTTCATTGTCATCAACCTAGCTTTCTTTTGCATCAAGTCTCATGTCATTCTGACAAGTATTGAGTGAGTTGTGAGCATTTTAGTGGATTCTAGGGTTGCTGGTTATGCATATTAAGTTGCTGTTCTGTCATATCAGCTTGTGTAAAGTCTATCTTTTGAGTTGGGTTTGGGTTGAAAGTCTTTGTGATCATTGAGGAGACATTATACTATATTGCAGCATTGTTAGACTTTCTTATGCTATGTATTTGGCAGGCAAATCTCTAATTATTGTAAGCTGAACAGTAGCACTATCAGCAATCTTACTTTTTCTTTGTTATTTCATTGTAATACCTGCTGGATAAGTGGAAGAGGCTGGCTTGCTGCCTATTTACTTTGATTTGCATTGTAATATCTTACATCTCCGCCCTATGGTAGCTACATTCCCACTCCGGGTTTGAAAGCACATTCTGGGTGTTGAGTTTACTTTCAACATAATAGAAGATAGGGATCCTCTGACCATATGCTCGTCGTCATCCGGCGCATTCTTGGTTAGAGTTATTTATTCAGCATTGCTTTGAGATCCTCTGACCATATGCTCGTCGTCATCCGACGCATTCTTGGTTAGAGTTGAATTCCGCATCGTTTTGGTTTAAGTGCTAACCCTAACGGATGTGTGTTGCTTTGCTTACTGTTATTGAAAATTTGAAAAATTTGGCTTGGTATATTTCACAGTTTGAGTTGAGCTTGGAGGACTTCTAGTTTATCCATGGGATCCAGGTATGACAGAGGAGGGGTACTATCATAACACTTGGAGTTGGCGTGATGGAGTTGATTTATAGAGTTGGGATCCAAGCATTCCTTTGCTGGTTGGTTGGTTTTACGGGTTGACAGAGCTTGACAAACTCTTGGGTTCCAGTTGCATACAGAGGGTATGGGATTGCACATGTTGTAGATTTTTTGGGATCAGGAGGAGTGTGAGATGATCTACAATCCATTGTTCGAGACAGATGCTACATGGTCATATGATAATCCACTCTTCGGGTTAGATGTTGATCATTCTCTTGATTCTAGTTCTAAGATGAGCATTGATTGTAGCATTTGGGATCCTTCTAGTGCATCGGGATTTCAAGCTGAACTCACAGAGGAATTTTTTGAGGTGTTCATGGTGAGGAGTGTGTACAGCTTGAGATTTGATCCTCATGTACATGACTTATTTCAGATGCATAGTTCAGTGGCGCATGTGATGGGCAGTGTGTATGATAGCTTACCTTGCGTAGAAATTGGAAGCAAATACAGGCAGACTTTTGAGTTGCTTCCTTTTGAAGCTCATACTTTTGCCACGCCTGATGGCATTCACGATGGTGATTCTGAGTTTGGTAGGTCTTCTACCTTGTTCTCTCATGATGATTGTCATTTGATTTAGGACTTGGAGACTTGCTATGTTTTGGAGATAGGGGGTATCAGAGTGACACAACGGTAAGCGATAAGTATTGGCTTTCCAACAGTGTGGTAGCATCAGATTCACCATCATAGTTTTTGGATTGAGTTGATTCAACAAGTTGTTCTAGTGCTAGTGTTACAAGAACTATTTGGTGTTAGTAGGGACATTACATAGATCTTCCGTTGGGATCCAAGTGGGGGAGAGTTTTCTTTGTAGCTGAGATTGCTTGGGGACAAGCAATTTCAGGGAGGGTGGACTATAATGTCCCCATTTTTCATGAGCATTAGTTCCAAAGGATTTAGCCTATTCCTAACCCTCGTAGGCTAATGTGCTTGGTTAGGGGGTCTTCTTTAGGCAGTTACCTAGTCAGCTGGTGGTTTCAATTCCTGGATTCAGTAGTTATAAAGTGGTTTCCTATGTTATGCTGAATGTTGGATAACACAATGTTGGAAAACACAACGTGTTATCCGGATGCTTGAAAACCAATTGTTTTGCCATCATGTTTGCACTTTATGTATTCTAAAGTTATATTTTAATATTAGAATAAAGTGCAAATATAAAATAATATTATTAAAGAATATTGTGGAAGCTTCTAGATGGGCCGCCCTAGACTTGGTGAGAAAAGTATAAATAAAGGGGGTCAGCCTTTTGTTTCATTATCCAGGATATTTGCTACTTGATTATTGATACACTTTGTTGTGGAGAAGCCTAGGGTTTTCTGCAATCACCATTGGAGGTCTTTGGGAACAAATAATCCCATTGATTTTGCATAATTGAGGTAGTGAAACCATAGTTACAAGACTCGCCCAAACTTGGCGAGTACTCATGAGTCCCAAGGCAGGTGACCCTAAACGAGTCCCGGAGACTCGGCTGCTGAGTACTCGCCAAGATTCGCCGAACTTGGCAGACTCGCTGAGTCTCGTGCCCCAGACTCGGTCGTCACTTTGTGGGCTTAAGTTGCAAAAAAAACACATTTTAAACTTTTTTTCTTTTTCTTTTTGCGTTTACACTTGCCTCTATTCCTCCAAAAGGCACTTCATTTCATTTTCAAGCCAAGTAAGAGAGAAAAAGGAGAGAAGAGAGCCAAAACACATTTGCATTGAAGGAAAATCAGCAAAGAGATAGAGCACCAAACGCTTATTGAATCACATTTGTGCAGGTTCATAGGTGATTTTGCTGCATCTAGAGGAGTCTACAAGGGATTGGAAAGAGATTTCCATTGATTTCAAAGAAGATTGTGATTCGAGTGTTGAGCCAACCATGCAATTCCTTGGGTTGTGAACGCAATTGGAGTATGTTTGAGCACATACACTCCAAGAAGCGCAACAAGTTGTAGTGCAGAGGTTGAATGATCTTGTTTATGCTCATTACAACCTACGCCTTCGCCATAGACAAATATTGGGCACTGACTTGTCACCCGTCATGTTGGAGGAGGTTGATCTACATTAGATTGGATCACTCAGGTTGAGGATCCTGTTTTTATCAATGAGGACTTTGATTGGGTCGACTAGGCAGATCAAGAGGCAGAGGCAGTAACCATGGCAGAGGAGGAGGATAGAGCACGAGGAGACACCTTGGATGTTGGTTTGGGTGCCACTAAGTCTGAGATTGAGACACAAGCAGAGATGATGGCTGTAACATCATCCAGGACCTATCTTAGACATCTACGCAGGAGGACTAATGCTTAGTGATGCAAGCTCCTCTGAGCCATAGACTTATAGCTTTTGTTTTAATTTTGTTATATGTTTTGAACTTTTGATGCCATGGATTTCATATTCCATGAGTATTGTATACATTTCACAACATTTATATATCTAACTATTTTGACTCTTACTACTATTATTTGTATTAAGTAATTACTTATTTCCTTCAGCTAAAATTTGCGTTTATACTTATGTGATCGATATATGTTTATGTGTAAGATCATAGTAGTTTCTATTTCATGATGTTATTGTGTATTTAAGGTTTATTTACTAAAGGGTGCATGAAACAAGCTTTAAATCCTTAAAAATCTCTGAATTTCTTGGGTTTTCCTATTTGTCGAGACTTGGGCGAGTCTGGGCTCCGAGTCCGAGTTCGAGTCAAAAATCGGCTTGCCGAGTCGGAGGCGATTCCGAGTCTTGTAACACTGAGTGAAACTATCTATTGAAGGGTTGCAGCTGTTGGAAGAGATATCTCAGTCTTCTCACCTTTACAAAATTTGTGGCCAAAGGCCAATTTTGAGGAGTTCGATTTAGGGTTGATTGAAGATCATTTTGATGGTTGGAGACATCATTCTCATTTTCTCTAAGGGGTGATTTGGCATAATATAATATTCTGATATAATTTTCAGACTTCATAGCAGCTTGTTGGGGGAGCCACAAATTCATTCAAGGAGGTCTCAATGTGCATTGATTTTTCCTTCTAGTTGGAGGGCTCCACTCTTGGGGTCGAGTCAATGAAGATTGATGCTGGTTGGAAGTTTAGGAGGCTGCGATTTATTTAATATGGACATTTATATCAGAAAAGGGGTGACTGATTGAGGACTTCGATTTGGCTTGAGGGAGGACCATTGTGAATTGATATTGCTTGCTACATCATCTTCTATCAAGGGCGCTTCTTAGAATTAGAGACAATTTGAAGACAAGCAAGCAAACTGAAAAATACAAAACAACAAGTTAAAGGGGTTGTTGGAGAAGTGTTTGACAATATCCCTTGAGGCCTTAATCAGCGAATTAGGGTCGGATATTGCAAGGATATTATAGAGGTTGCAGAAGTGTGAGCATTTTCATTTTGGTCTATCCCTCTCCTTTAGGTGAAAAACCCTTTAGTGTTAGAAGGTCGTAGTAATCAAGATCTTTGTTTCACATTTTGGTAACCCTGACGATATTCCTTGAAGGCAAATTTAGATCAGAAATTGCAAGGGATATTACAAAGTGGCGGTGGAAATTGTCACTTAAATGCAAAGTTAATGGCCATTGAAGTTAACCATAACAAAGAGCATAATGGAATAGTAGTCGAGTCCTTTTTGGGTGATGCTTTCTAAGTTAAGCATGCCATTTAATAAAAAGTGGTGGGCGCCAAAACTTAAGGAACTTTCAGTTGTATTAAATTGCAAGCATTAGTGAGTATTGACTGTGCCATTATGGTGTGTTTTACCGAAACCCAATTTTTTGCTTCATTAAGGCATTATGCTTAAAATGGTCTAAACCTTGTAAAAGTGGGGTCAAAACTCAGTTTTTGGGCAAATCAAGTATGGGCTTTTGGTCAGTGTGATGCCAGGAAGATACTGGCAAAATTTGAAAATTTTGAAAATTAGGGTTTCTGGACCCTGTTTTTAGGTCAAAACCCTTAAAAAATAGGAACATGTCAGAATTGCCTGAAATTAATTTTCATTGGTTTATTTCACAACACGATCACAGTGGTGAAGTTAGTTCCAATTAAAAGTCAGTTTAAGCCTGGTGGGTAGTTTTCACTTTTTCAGGAGAAAAGTTAGGACCTTTGAGGTCGTCAATAGCAGTTGGCCAGTACTAGGTGTCAAAATCTAAGCCTGAAACTCAAAGCAGAACACTCTACGATGAAAGATGTTGAAAAAGATACATCTTGATGGAGGGGATTTTCAAACTGGCAAGAAGTGCCAAAAAATATTCTAAGTCTGGAAGCTTTTCACTATGTAATGTGGGAGACGCTTGCGCAATCAACGTGCAAATCAACTTTACACGTCCGTGCATGTGAAAATAGTGAAGATACAGTCATGTACACATTTCAGCAGTGGTGACATCTCTACATGGTCAACCTTAGCAACTGATGTGGTGTTCACAAAGCACGAAGTGGTGAAAATAGATGAAAACCATCAAGCAGAAAGCAGATCTGCCCCCTGTAGTTCAGGGGCACCCTTCTTTTTGGAGGCTCAGATTTGGTTCCATGTGCTTGCTGATAGTTTCTGTCTCTTTAGAATCGGTCTGGCTTTCTAATAAGCTATCAAGCGCAGGCGTACATAGTGCAAAACTCCGGCAATTGATGTCAGAAGTAGAAGCTGCAAGCAGGATGCATGTCATAAGAAATTGCGAAGTTGATGGTTTGAGTGCCCCTGTAGCTCAGGGGCACCCTTGAATATGACTCACCAGATGAATGAAATTGCAGTTGAGGGCTTCTTGAGATCTTGTCCAGTTCAGTCCAGCTTTGCAACGCACCAACTCGCGAGATGATCTGGCGTTCTGAGTGACCGTGACAGAGGTTCTACCGAGCACGTAAAACAGAGGATGGGAAAACATAGCTACACACAGCTGCACATCTGCAGGCTAGGGGCGCCCAGCCTTTAGGCTTGCCAGATGGGGTTATTTGCATTTGCAGTCTTCACGAGACTTGTGCGCAATTACTCCAGCTATCCAACGAGTCCAACCGTTAGCGTCCGGGATTTGGCGAACGTTCGTACGTGCGAGGTCAAGGTGGCGATGCTGAAAAGTGAAAGTGATTGGAGACAACCAAAAAATGGCTAAGTATGGCAAGTACAAATCTCCTTGAAAAAGGCGCCCTTCTCTTTGAGGCCTTGGAAGTAGTTTTCTTGCTTCGTCACCTCCAGAGACATCTCTTGTAAGTTGACTCAACTATGCAGAGAGACAGACGGTGCGCACATCGAAGCACTCCAGCTCCCGGTGTCAGGGGTCAAAGTACGGTGTTCAGATGAAAGTCACACTTCTGTAAAAAAGGTATTTGCGCCTTCACAGGCCAGGGGCGCCCATCTTTTTGGAGTTCTTGATACAAATTTTAAGTACCTTACATACAGTTGTTGGATGCAGAGTACTTTCACTCACGTAATGAACCTATCATCTAGTCAGCAGGGTTCATCGTCAGTGGTAGTTTGAAGCGTCAGATGGCAAAACGGAGAAATGGCTAAGTCTGGTAACCTTGCATCAATTTAATCAAAGGCGCCTAATTGTTTGAGGTGTCAGATGTTGGTTTTAGCAGTTGCAGTTCCCAATAGACATTTCATCCTCGCTATGCAAGCTTCGTGATGGATATCTCGGATCTGTCGCAGGTTCACTCAGTCACCCGGAAATCAGAGTTGAACATGGCCAACTGTAACTGTGCAGTCAGCTATAAAATAGGAGATAGTCAAAAATTCAATAACTCTTGCAAATGGACGCCTAGAAGGTCAAATTTGGGCTTTTTGGAATCAGTGAAGTTTGCCGAGCACATTTAGATGTTGTATATTTTTGGCTAAATGATTAAAATAATATTTTAATATTTGTTTTTTGCATGCCAAGTGTTAAAAGGCGATTTTCTTCAATAATTTATTATTGGCGCGTCTTTAATGCTAAGTCTTAAGTTTGCATGCTAAAACAATATTATTTTAGTTCTCGAGACTCAGAGTGAGTGGCAATTTAGCCGGTGGAGGGCCAATCGAATTCTTTCTTTCACAGTCAGGGTTTCAGATCTTGCAGTCTGGCTTTTGTGGTACGATTTTGCTCTAGTTATGCAAGCATGGCGTCCATCATTTCATTCATCCAGCTTGAGCAGAGGTGAATTCTTTCTAGAGTTGGGTGAATTTCTTCAGCAGTTAGTTGTGAAGACATCAAAAATATTCTTTTGCAGGTACAAGTCCAAATTCATCAGCAAAATTGAAGACAAAGTGGCGATTTTGGTAGAAGAAGAAAATATAAAAACTAAAAACTATCTTTCTTCTTCTTCTCTATTTCTTCCATTCTCTCATCTTAAATTCTCTCTCATGTTTGAAGAATTGGCATTTTTTGACAAAACAAATCATCTGGGTCGATTCAGAATGACTTCCTCAATAAAACCCATGTGCTAGAATTTTTCAGGAAAATTTGTTCCAAAGCATCAGTTCTTGAGGATCTGATTTTCTTTATTGAAATTCTTTTGCATGTTTGAGTAGAAGTCACATTTTCACATTTGTGACATTCTGGGTTGTCTTAGAATCATTTTCTGAGCAAAACCCATATCTCAAAATTTCTCGTGAAAATTATTCTCCGATAGGCTATTTTTAGCCTCATCTGGTGTGATTTTTGGCTTTCCGGAGAAGTTGTCAGAACATAGTTGAGTTTATAGTCAACAAGCGAGTTTTTCAGAATGCAGTTCACGCAGATTGAATTCAAGACCAATTCAGTCTTAATTCATGATTTCATCAGAAAAGCTGACACCGATTTGTATCAAGTGCATCCAGAAGGTTGGTAGGCGTAGTCACTCAAGCCCACATGGTTTCATGCCTCGTATAGCTGATTGTCTTCCAAGGCCAGTTTAGAGGGTTGATACCATTGGAAGTCTGCATGTGCAGCAAGTTCATGTACATTTCTCACAACCAGAGTGTTCGCGGTTAGACTTTGCGGTTTCGTCATGCAACACTTTTCCTTAGAGAAAAGCGTGAAAAACGTGAGAAGCGTCAAGCTGTAGAAGAAACAGTGGCCATCACTTCAGTTACAGAGCTGCCAGAGTTACCGGTCAATGAAGCGCCAATTTAAGTGTGCAAAGATTTCCAGGTTTGCTTGAGTTGCTGACATGTAGTGAATTGACAGTTGAGACATGTGACGACCTTCAAATGATGATGCAGTCGACAACCTCGTGGAGGGGTTAATTGCCCGAGATCAGGGCCAATGAACTTCAGTTCAGGGCGTCCCACCTTTTCCAAGATAGACATTAGACACATGAGTTAAACTCAATGTCTCTTTCCGAGTTAACCCGTTCCTTTTCTGCACGCCATGTCTTTCTTGGAATCATCTTTGTATAGTTGGAGTTATTAGTTAGTTTCATTTCAATAAGGATGTGCATGTTGCACATGTCCATTTTGTTGACTCTTGTTTCAGTTAATTGATGGTATCTTTCCAGTTAACAGTGTAGTTTCATTCAATTAGGTTTAGAGAATAAAGATCTCGCATGCTGCGAGACTCTAAGTTGACTCAAGGTGATTTTAGGGTTGCCTACACCTTTGATGTCTATAAATAAGAGCTTTCAACTCATTTGTAATTAACTTTTGCTTGTGATAGAGAATTGCTGCGTTGTCAGCAACATGCCTATTCTCAAGATTGGTTCACCCTTGTAAATTAGAACTTTTGCACGAGAGAGCAATATATGCTGTGCCCACCTTGCCTGTAATATTGCCTATTTTGTATTTGTTCAAGAGTATTTATTGTGATGATGAATTGTTGTTTCATGCAGTTATTATGGTGAATGCTCATCTTAGTTAAATGGGGTTGTTGGTTTGATTGTTGTTATATGCGTGTCTCGTCTATGCAATACACTGTCCCGGTTTCTTACCTTATGTTTTGTGTTCAATAAGCCTATTCAAATTGAGAAGATAGTCGTGCCACCTTGCCTTCAAGTTTAGAATCTGTACCTAAAGCTTATCGTTTGATGTGTGTGTCAATAAACTTATTCAGCCAAACAAATAGTTGGGCCACCTTGCCTTCACGTTGTGAATCTGTGCCTAGTTTATCGTGTATTTGTTTGTTTTAATCAACTTCTACCCAGCCAAGCAAATAGTTGTGCCACCTTGCCTTCATGTTGTGAATCTTACCAGAAGTTTATCGTGTAATCACATTCTTGCTCCATTTCCTCATGCTCTGTTTACTTGAGGAGACTGGATAGATTTAAAGTAGTTAGCTTAGTTATAGTTAAATGATCTGCGAAACCAAAAAATCCTTAGCTGCAAAGTTCTAGGTTTTCTTAACCTTGTGCCTCTTCCAGCTGAGATAAAAAGATAGGATTTAGAATACTTTACTTTTCCAAGCATATCAGCAAAAGAGGGAGCTTCCCCTCCTAATTTGAAGAGCACTCATTATGCAGTGTGCATAGCTGTCCGTTTTAACTTACACAATAGAGGTGTTAGTTATTACGCCAACATGGTGACAAAAAGGGAGTTTTGTTACGAATTAAAGGCCGCGGCTTAGTGAAGGAGGCGGACGCCTTTGGCATTTTCATTATGCATTCTCAAGGAGTAAGGAAAAGTGAGCAATGGTGAGTTTGGGAAAGGATATCTTGGGTGATGTTTGATTGATTGTTTTTGGACTTTTCTTTTATGCATTTTGTTGAAGAGTGAGTAAAGAGAAGAGCAGCAACTGTGAGGCAACAGGCATTGTGAACTGCATTCTTAACTTTCTGAACTGCTTTATTAATTAATGTTGTTATTCCTCATTGTTTTGGCACGACTCAGTTAGAAGAGGGCAGCGACTATGCTAATACCATTTAGTATCCATTACCAATGTGAGTTTGGAGGGCAGTGATAGAAGTGAAGTAAATAATATCTTGTGAATGAGTTTTGGTTTTGTAACTCTCTGTTCACATTATATCTTTTTATGAGTTTGATTCTTTATAGAGAGAAGCTACATGAAGTTTAGGGACAAAGAAGAGAGAGTTATTTGTTGCTTTTATCTTGGAATTTGCTGAAGGTGTTAGCAATTAAAGTCTGAGTTTTCTCCAATATTACAAGCCGAGCTCTTGGAAAATATTGTGCCATACACAGTGATTGAGACTTTTGGAGCTTAGTGTAGAAACAAGTCTATATAGGCATGTTTTATACTCATCTTCTTCGTGCAATTCTTATTTTGCATTTTATAAGTTTTCCAGATTTTTAAAAGAGAAAGATAAGTTTCTTGTTGAAAAATAAATAAGTTAAAATGGAGGAAAAATAGTTTACTTTTCCAGTTTGAAACAAGAATTCAAATTGTTTCTTTTCCATTCAAAATGAGTGGCAAACTAAAAAGATAATTTTCTATTGTGTTTAAATGAACAATTTATTTTATACTTTCAGAAGAAAATTATTTTCAGTTTCATAAATAGATATTTATAGAAGTTTATGTGTTGAATATTTTATGATATGTAATTAAGTGTGAGATAAGCAAGAGGCTATCTCAGCTAAGTTATTTAATTAAAGATAGTTTTATAAGCTGATTTATCAATGAATATTCAATATTTGAACATAGTTTTACTTTGAATAAAATTTGACAATTTTTTTTTTTTTTGAGCAAAAGGCAGCTAGCCCATATAATTATATTAATATATGTAAAATTTACAGAATAACATATCTACCAGAGCCAAAGTATATCAGATTCTTATAATACGCAAGGACTTCTTACCCATATGATACCTATTCTATCACATAGCTATGTCTACCATTACAAAATATCCATACATGAGGAGCCAATGGACGCATCCAACTTACAGAAAAAACCCCAAACCCATCTGCTAAGCATGCATTTCCAAATGCATAAAGTCAACTAAAAGCCCATATACAAAATTACAAAAAACACTACTATATTTTGTCGACAGACCACCCTGCCCATTCACAACTTGGATTTAATTGCTTTGGAGATATTAAAAAAGAACCAAAACCACCCAATAACTTATGGACTAGCAGGTTCAATTTCCCCATCCACAGTAGGTGCCTTGTTGAGGTTAAAACCATGCAATGACTGGTGTGCAGCAGAATAAGGGTTATATTGACATCGAGAAGAGCTTGCTTGATCAGACGGCACCCGTAGACGAACCACTGGATGTGGAGGAGCTCGTGCGACCGACTCAACATGAACACGTGTCAATATGGTAATGATTTAATATTGTGGTTAACTGGGTTTGTTATGGTGTACTTGAAGAACAGAACCATAAGGTATAATAACAAAAAGTCTTAAACATTATTTAAGAAGAAGTGATCTTCTATTTATGTTAATATTAAATTATTGTACTTATTTGACATGGATTGAATATTTTAAAGATGAGACCAAGTGTGTCGAGTCGATGACATTGTGTTCTCATTATTAATCAAATGTGCATAAAAATAGGAGAGTAGTTCGCTCTCTTGGTTCAATTTAAGGACTTGAACAAGTGGTAGTTGCCAAGACCCAAGATGTTATGAGAACGTAATATGGGTGTTCAAAGTTAGAAAAGGTTAACCAACCAAGTCGTTTACCGACTTAGTGAGTCATTACATTATGAATGAAAATCTATTGAAAAGTCAAACTAGTTGGTCAAACAATTAGTTTGAGTTAAACCTTAGGTTATGGAGGTTTCCAAGTTGAGTTAGAAGTGGGTGAACATATGACTCCACTTTTTAAGGAAGTGGATGAAATGTTTTCAAAACTTTGGCCAAAGTAATGCAAAAGTCTTTGCTTTCATTAGTCGGTTCATTGTGTTCCAATTTGCATAACCAGTCAGTAGAGTCATACTTAGTTAGAGAAGTCTTTAGTTGTATGATTGAATTGGTTATGTAGGACACAACACTAGTCTATACTCTTCGTGAAGGGTAGGGCCACTTCTAGTTGGAAGGTGTGCGGTGGACCACCGATTTGTGGTTGGAGGTAAAGCGCTCGGGTGATGCTCTCCCTCTTGCAGATGACAACGTTGAGGCTTGTGAAATAGAAGCTTTGTCCAGATATATAAGAATTGACCTTAAAACTGTATTGTAATTTGTAAATTTATATACTAGATAATTATCATGTATGTATTGTAAATGGAAAGATCTATTTCATTTTCAAGTTGAAATGTAATATTATTTCGGTTTCAAAAGATGTTTTATATTTTAAATTTGAAATGTGCAATAAATGATGTTTGGAAAAGAAAAAAAATACATTCCTATTTTTTTAGGAAATATTTTTATTTACTTCTATGGTAAAAATCAAAGTTATTACTGTGTTGTATGAGTTAGTATGTTACACTCAACAACATCCACCTTAGCACACTCGCTTCTTTTCTCTGCATTTTCTATCTATTCTTTTGTGGCACCTCTTCTACCTTTTTGCAGTTTGCTTTTTTTTTGTCTTTCCATGCTTAATTGGCTTGTCACGACAATTTCCTCTCTAATTTCTTTTTGTTTCTTACTATCACTTTTAGCCATGGGTGTTAATAATTTGGTGTTACATTAGTCCTTTATCCATCCCTTGGTAGTTATTGTATGTCTACTTTGATTGGTCGCATCCTTTTAGGGATCTCCTTTGGAGATCTCCCCCTTTTGATTCACCATCCCCTAGATGCCTAACCCCTCTCATGAGGTGGACACTTAGGGAATTCTGTTGTAGCTTATAAGAAAATTTTCATAGGTTCCTCTATTATCCTTATTTGAATCTGCAAATTTCTTGGTAGTTATTGTATGTCTACTTTGATTGGTCGCATCCTTTTAGGGATCTCCTTTGGAGATCCCCCCCTTTTGATTCACCATCCCCTGGATGCCTGACCCCTCTCACAAAGTGGACACTTAGGGAATTCTGTTGTAGCTTATAAGAAAATTTTCGTAGGTTCCTCTATTATCCTTATTTGAATCTGCAAATTTCAGTTTTAGTTTCTAGTCTCTTCTTTATTGCCTAACCAAGGTCTCACCAATGGAGCCAATGTTATCAAGAAAATTCGGGATCACAAACCAAAGTTTTGAGCCCACAGTATTCTCTAGAAGGATCAAAGTTGGGATTCTAGTGCGGCATGTATACTAAGTCATCACATGATGATGAAATACATACAAATGCTCATCAAATAGAAAATAACATATTACACAAGGTATTCACAAAAATCTTTGATATCTTTATGTATTCTCAGATTACATTATACATTCTCTTTATCTCATTTTCATATATCTCGATCTCGATCTCTATCTCTGATATTATTTCCTCTCTATACATATATATTCAATTTGGGATGTGGTGCAATCATAGTAGGAGGGTCCCAGAAGCAACAGTACAAACCGTGCAACAATGAGTGGACACAGCAGAAATATCACAAAAATCTGATATGCGAACATGAACCTTCATTAATATCGAATGCTTACATGCAACATTGGCCACAAGGGCGAATTACAAGGGCTCACAGGCCTTGCCACAAAGGCTTCATCAATACAACTGGCCAACAAGCCTTATTACATGCCCCCGAAGGGTTATTGCGAAAATATATTGAATATATCTAATGTTGTACTACTAACTGATGATCTACAAATGATTACAATGCTTATAAATATGCTCCTCAAGCTCCAAAATAGATCCACGTTGTCCACAAGGGTTGATAACCCGTTGAATGATCAAATATGAATGTCGGCCTCAAGATAAGAAGAATTAACTCCACACATAATGAATCAACTTATGAATCTTCAAGATAGGTCCCAACAAATCCAAGATGCTTGTATGATGTCCAATTAGGCTCTGCATGATCTGGAATAGGTCCGCACTAAGAAATCTAGATGAGGTCGGCCCCAAATGCTCTGAGTGATAACACAGTGAAATTCTGAGAGCGATAACTTTCAATAGACAACTGCAAATGATGTGAAATTTGGATATGTGATAGATGTCGATGTGAAGATGCTATATCTTGCTCTGCGAGATGAGAAACAACGATGTGGTAAAATGTGGAATGAACTAATGAAACTGCTACTAAATGCAATGCAAGAAAAGAACTATTTTTGGTTGATGTAGGATTGCTTTACAACCAAGGATGCTCCTGCATCAGGATGTGTCTCTTACAAAATATATCTTTTCATTGTGAGGCCTAGTTGGCCTTGTACTTCCTATTTTCATTGGGTTTGCAGGTAGATGTGTTGTTGTTCAGGACCTCTATTCTACTTCTACTGCTTACCTTGCCAACATAACTATACTAATTGCAATGCTTAAATAGTCAGATCTAAACCTGCAATCAACAACAATGACCTTGCTATAGCACTCAAAACCACAGCAAATAAACTCTATAAAGACTAAAAACATGGCACTAATATGAGGGTTTTTGTCCTTGTTTACACTAATATGAAATTTTGAATTTTGCAAATAATTGTCATAGATGATCCAAAATGAGGGTGCTATTTGTTCCTTTATAGGCATTTACAAATTTGGACCCTTAATTAATGTTTTCCCCTAAAAATAAATAAATAAGTACTTTTTTTAGTAAACAATTACATAAGCCACAAGGTCTCATTTAGATGGCCTCGTAAATCAACACTAAAATCACTCAAATAAAACAATAATTGGGCCTCAAAATATAACGGAAATCTTCGTTCACACATAGTGACAAATAGTGTTTTCAGTGACATACCAAGACAAACTCAGCTCAAAAATAAATAATTTTTTTTATTGCATACCCAAGATCATCTTTCTGCTTTGTATCATCATTGCCAATGGTCATGATGAAATACAGGATGAAAACAAAGCCATATCACATCAATGAAGTTGAAGAGGTCCGCGATATGAATTGTGGGCATGTGGATACGAGAGATTGGTCAGAAGAGCTATTGAAAACAGAAGCTAGAGACCCCCTTATTGCTTCTAGTTTATTTGCTGCAACTAGAGCTCCAAGTACAATCGTGTCATCGGATTTGGTATTGGGGTGTGCTATGCACTATCATGTAAAGACACAAACTATCAAAACCATCCATGAGCATGAGTTTGCAAATCTTAGTCCCAAGTTCTTTGAGGTCATGTTGACATTAGCGGAAAATGTTGTTGAGGTAAACCTTGAGCATTCAATGGTCACATTCAACACCAAGATCAATGAGCACTGCTGATTCGCCAACAAGACCTGGATTCAATACAAAGGAAAAATTATTTGAAGATTGAGCTATCTAGTCATGTCGAATTCAAAGAAGATAAAAAACATTCTGTCATGCTCCTAAGTAGAATCACCAGAGAACTAGATACCATATTTTTTTCTTCACGAGGCAGATGTTTTTTAACACTGAAAATTCAGATGGGTGCAAATAAGCAGTGACTCAATTCATTAGCAGCTGATAAGGGTCATAGAGAAATAGTCATTCTATATGACTTCTTATTTTGTGTATGCACTTTTGCAATCTGTAAACAGAAAGTTTGCAAATCTTAGTCCCAAATTCTTTGAGTTCATGTTGACATTAGCAGAAAATGTTGTTGAGGTAAACCTTGAGCATTCAATGTTCACATTCAACACCAAGATCAATGACCACTGTTGGTTCGTCAACAAGACCTGGATTTCAATACAAAGGAAAAATTATTTGAAGATTGAGCTATCTAGTCATGTTGAATTCAAAGAAGATAGCATTCTGTCATGCTCCTAAGCAGAATCACCAGAGAACTAGATGCCATATTTTTTTCTTCACGAGGCAGGTATTTTTTAACACTGAGAATTCAGATGGGTGCAAATAAGCAGTGACTCAATTCATTAGCAGCTGATAAGGGTCATAGAGAAATAGTCATTCTATATGACTTCTTATTTTGTGTATGCACTTTTGCAATCCGTAAACAGAAAGCTGGCTCCGGGAATCACCGAATCAATCAAGAATGATCCTGTGTACCAATTTTATTTGAGCTTTTATCAAGAGAACTATGAGAGAGATTTCAGAATGATAACAGTGGCTTCATCTTCTGGTCCTCTCCGAGCTGCACAGGAATCCAGATCTCTTCATCTCTCAAGAAGGCATGAAGTCCATCAGATGGTGGGACAGCTGGTCCATTAAGAATGAAGCATACACAAACATCCAAGCCTTAGGTTTAAGAGAAAAACCATATAGATTGCAATGTCATGTGTTAAACCTCCTTATGGAGCTCACTCGTCAAGCGCTGAACACACCAAATGCAATGAAAGAACACCAAGCAACAGAAATCAATCCTGATTGCACTATTTTTAGTAGAATTTGATTCAAGTCATTGGTGCATGGATCAACATGGAAATTTTGCTGTATTGGATTGTCAATTTTGGCTAGGTGCCTCAACAAGAGGAATTCTACTCCAAAGCTCAAGCTGCAAAAAAATTTCCACAAGTAACTTGTCAACTTGCTGCAATGGGGACCATTGCTTCTTAAGGACTGATTATCTCAGGAGGATCTAGAACTTTGGTCATGTTGTAGTATCATGGCGGTGCTACAATTCAAGTTTCATCTTTACCACTAACTTTGTATGGTCAAAACCACTGAGCCTCATTCATCATATTTGATATGGCAGAGCTTTGACAATGTCAAATTTATTCAGTACATTTTTCTGCAGTGCTTCCAGAGAACAGCAAAACAAAGAATAGGAACTGGTGAAAGCCAATTGATTGCTTTTCTTGTGACTTCTGAGTTCTGCTTTGCCTTTTTCAGTTGTGTCTTAATTTATAATAGCTATTCATCAAATAAAAATGTTTGTTTGTTTCAAGCTCTACCACAACTAATAAAGTAAAGGCATTTGTCTGAATAGAAAGAACTGGCCTAATCAATCTATTCATCAAATAAAAATGTTTGATTGTTTCAAGCTCTACCACAACTAATAAAGTAAAGGCATTTGTCTGAATAGAAAGAACTGGCCTAATCGACCAGCAGTAAATGAACATGCACATATGTATACCTACCGCCAGCCAGACAGTCCAGTTGTGAACAAGTTCATTCCAGAATATTCACTTAGAGCTCTGTATCTCTTAGGAGGAGGATTAATGAGCAAGCAATGCCTAATTTTAGAGAAGGGAAATCATAAGCTGCCTAGATAGTTCAGTTTTGGTTGATGCATCTAATCTCTATATCATTGTACAAAATTTGTAAGTTCTTTATTAATACATTATTGTGTCATAATTCTCGCAGTGTCAAATTGCTCTTCATTCTTTTTGTTAAAGGACTCTGATAATTGTTGTTGTGGTTTCTCTCTTCATTTAAAATCATTCACTTATTAATTATTATGCACTCACATCCACTTTATTGTGTTCTCCTCTGGGTTACCTGACTTGTGTATGGTTCATCAAACATCAGAGGGGTGAACAGGTTGCATGGAAATAATGGCGGAGGATAATAATTCATCTGTAAGATCATTGATGAGAGTGATACATCTCAAGGGTGAGGATTTTTTAAATGATCACCAAGAAATCTTAGCTTATAAATAAGGAACAATTGTTAGTTCTTCAATACTAAATGCTCTAGAGTCACACCAATCCTGTATTTATTGTACATAATTTGTTTATAGTGGGAAGAGCAGTTTGGGTGATTTTGCATCTAACTATTATTTTTTTGAAGTTAGCAAATTGATGGTTTAGATTTGTGTAACTCTTTATGTTTATAAATGGATGATTGCTTTCATGGGACATCAGTATTGACACCGTTACTGTTAATAATGTATGAATTTTAAATTTGATTTTTAATGGGCTATATTCATTATTTGTGTTTGTGTATTGTTGTTTTAGTTATGTTGGGATTCAATTTATGTGCAGTTTTTAAGTGCACATACGTGATATACCAAATATCAAATATTGTAAAAACATTAATTTCAGTACATCCCAGTTCTTGTGATTTCCAACAACATTTGCTAATTTCACAGGTTCAATAATTTGGCTTTGTAGAGTCTTATTGTTGTGGTCATGTTTATCTTGCCAAAACGTTTTTGTATAGAAAGGGATTTATGTTGTAGATTACCCATTTTAAGTAGTGTCATGTACATGCATAAATATGTTTAAAAAACCTCTTCTATACATGACCATCTGAAATTCTTGAGTACGATTGATTGAGATTTTTTAGATTTTTGTACAGTAAGCAATTGATTTCTTTAGATTGTAGTTGTCAATTGTTGACATGCTCTTTCTATTTGACATTTATGAAAGAAAAATAAATAATGCCAATTAAGAAAGACATGCTATTTTTATGTAATTTGTACTATTTCTGAAGCATATGAACTACTGAAGACAGACCTGGAGCTTGACTTTGGTAATTCTTCTTAGAACCATTAAGTTCCCAGCAGCAGTTAATGCTGCCATTGCTAGATCCTGGTGAATGTGAATTATTATATGCTGGATGCGCAGATGTCAGAACAACCACTGAAAGTATTCATGGAGATGTTATTATTGGTACATTTGTTGACCACAGGTATTTTCAGTAACAAGTCTCAGAAGTTTTCATTCAGTCTTTTTTGATCTCATGGATTCTAAATCATACATATTTTTTGTGCTTTTATCCAATTTTCTGTGTTACTGATGTTTCTGAGTGTCTGAAATATGCATCTACATTCTGTGTGGAACTGATGATATAAGGATTTTCCATGTGGTCATTTGAGTTTCCTTTTTTCATTTTGCGGTGTTTGATAATGCACAATATGGAGTTGTTCTTAAGGTTTAAACATTAAGCATTATCATCTATACATACTTATAGCATATCAATTTATTGTACAAAAAGGTTAGCTCACATTTTAGGATAATTTTTAGGCATTTTGTATAGCATTTTCAAACTGATATGTTTATTAATGTTTTCTGTGAAATCATTATAGTATTTGAAAGTTCTGAGTTCTGACTGTTAAATCTATTACAGGGAGTAAGATTCGTGGCAAAACTGGTAGTAAATTTAGTAATTTATTTAATTTCTTAGGATTGTATTTTTAATTTTATGAGTTATTACTTGTTTTGATGAGGGAAACTGATTTTTACTTTAAGAAAGCAAGTCACAAGTTTAAAGAAAACCATGCTGGTAATTCAATGTTCTTGGAATGTATGCAATTTGCATTATAGAAATGGGTTCGAGTCCTGATTTGCTAGTGAGTTGGAGTCCAGCCTAAGGAGCCATAATCTGCAAAGCACCTATTCTATCTTAGGAAGGTCAAAATATCATAGCTCTACTACAGGGCTGCAGTAAACGGATAGCAGTAGCAAACCTTAGGAAGAACTGTAAATTAATAGTGTAGTTATGAATTTGGCACAATTCATTGGTAGAAACGTTGAGATGTTTGCTAACAGGTTTAAGTTCAATGATCTAGTGGTTGTATTTGATGACAACCTCAATGTAAGCATAACCACTGACCAAATCAACTGCTGCAATTCATTAACAAACTGTGACATGACTTAGGGCTTCAGCAGTTAGTTTAGCTCTTAGTACAAGTTGCCGGTGCTTACATTTTTGGAAGCTTATATGAGTCTGCTTAAACCTTCAGCCTTGATATTATATATTGTTAAAGGGTTTCCTTCCTTTAATCCTTGGGATTAATGGAATGGGGATATTGGAGATTAGGTAACTCATACTTAGGACAAGGTTGTAAAATGTAATTTTTCACCCTCCAAATCTGTTGTGGATCAATTCCAAACTGCTGCAATCAAATGCAACTTACCAAAATTCAATATCTATGATAAACAGGATGTAACAAGTAAACAGAAATCTTGACTATACTTCTTTTTCCATATGAAAGAAGGATTGTTTCATTTCTCTAGTCAGTGAAGTTCTCATGAATATTGTTGATGAAAAAATCTGGTGGTCTAACAGTCTCATCATCTGAAGTGCTAGACATTTTAATGAATCTTCCATGACGTGGTAATACTTTTAAAGATTATTTCTTGTGTAAGTTGAAATTCCTATTCATTTTCACAGGCAATAGTTGAGAACTAAAGAGCAAGAAGAGAATAAATCAAAGTTTATAATGACTTGTAAATAGGCAAATACTTAGTTTGATATTAAAATTTCTAGATTGAAAATCAAATATATTCTGACAATTTTGCATGGATTCAACATTCCGAACAATTAATAAAGTTAAAATGCTTCAGACTTTGTTGTGCTCTATTTTAATCTTCATCTTTATTATTTTTCTCCATCACTCACATCTTTCCTTATTCATCTGAAACTGAACTTGAATCTATGGTAAGGATAGATGCACTTTATGAAGTCAAGACTCCAGATTAAAAATGTGATATGAAGGCTGGCAATTCACATCTAAGTTGGTTCATTTTGGTTCAAATTATGCATCTTTCAAAAGAAAGAGCATGCTTATATTGAAACCTTGAAACACCCTCCCTTTCTTTTCAAGTTTAGAATAAATTTGATGCTATGGTAAGGTAAGATGCAGTTTCACTAAGGAGTGGAAATTCCAGACCAATATTTTTCAAGGTTGGTGGTACTTTGATCTTGTTTGGTACATTTGGATTGGATGATGCATCTTTCAAATTTAAGATGATTACTAGTTGAAGCATCGATGCATTCTTATTATGCTGAAAATTATGTTTTACAAAATAGCATTGTTCCCAGGAGACATGTTTTTGGTACCAAGATTTCTTCCAATACTAGGACATTTTGTTCCAAGTTTCTCTTGTCTCCTGTGCAGTCTCTTGGCTTGAATTTTAATCTGCTATTAATTTAAAAAAAAAAAAAAACTAAAATCATACAAAAGTGGCTTAAAACTACTACCTGTAATTGAATTTTATGAATTTTTAAAAATAGATTTCTTTCTAAAGTTGTATATACCATGTTTTTGAATTTTGCCTATATATTTAAAGAAGTATTTTATTTCTGTTGTGTCCTAGTACCCATTTCTTTTTCTTTTTGAAAAATGGTGTACAAGTATACTTGTCACCTGGTAATGTTCTAGAATTTGTTTTCTTCATTAATTAATTTTACCTTACTATTGTGGGAATCTAGAGAAACTTCAATTAGGCTGGTTTTGGGATCTTATTGAAGGGAAAAGAATGCGGATCTAATGACCCAACAGTGCGGAATACATTCCCTTAACACCTTTACTACAGGGGAGAGAAGTAAAAACGAAAAACTAACAGTTTCTAAAACTTATAGAGATGCATACAACCATGGCAATGGGAAACCAAAAAGATAAGCAAACAAAGATGACACAGTATTTACGTGGGAAAACCTTTTCAGGCAAAAAACCCACCACACAAAGTCAAATCAATTGTATTACAGTAATGAATCGATTACATACAATATCCAGACTTCTTTGCGCAACTCACAATCACCCAGAGAGATTTAGATCCACTGTTACAATGTTTTCACAATATACAGTTCAAAACCCTCTTCAAGAACTCACGTCCTTCTTGTTCTTCAGCATGCGACTTCAACTTGCTTTGCAACTTCACGACTCAACTCAACTTGTCTAACTTATGAGAAATAACACATCTCTCATCCATATGTAACCGAATCAGAAGAGCAATGAAGTCCATCCTCAAATCACGCAAATAGTCGGATCTGACAGATCTCCTGCAACAAGCCATCATTGCATTCAAAGCCATTACTCAAAATGGTTGAGCTCGCCACCCTTTGTTGACAAATGCAACTGCCACAATAACTATCTTGGTATCCGTCCAATCACTATTCAACCAGGTGCCACGTGTCCAAGACCCATTAGCAATCGCAGTTGATAGAGCAACCAAAACAGTCAAACAGACATCGGGCGCGACCAAGACTTCAAGTCAGAAATAGCACTGTCGGAGTCGGAGTCGGAACAGGAGTCGAAACAGGACTCCACTGATAAAACACACTGCCGGAGTCGGAGTCGGAGTCGAAGTCAGAATTGGAGTCCAAACATGACCCTACCGAAATTTCAGGTTCAGGAACCATTTTGGTTCTGCGTCCGCCCACGGCAAAGAGGAACTCATCGGAAATAGTTCTGACCAGGTAAAGTCAACCCGGGGTCAAACCAAGATGGGAACACAAAAGACCGGAGTCGGAGTCGGGGATGGAACAAGAACAGAAACAGGACTTTACCAAAAGTCCAAGATCAAGAACCAATCCGGTTCCGGTTCCGCCTCCGCCAACTACAAGAAACAACAATCCAAAACCAGGACAAGGCAGAGGAAAACACCTCGAGTAGAATCCAAACATCTAGAAGAACTAGATCGCAAAAGCAGGAGTCGGACCCGGAGTCGGAACAAAAACTAAAACAGGAACCTGGCAAACGGACATTGCCATCTTCCAAAACTGGTTCTGCCTCCGCTAGAACCTGCGAAGTGAAGTGAGAACAAACTGACGGTAGGAAGCGGAGTCGGAGCAGGAACGAGAACCGAAACCTGAAACTTAGGCAAACAGAACAATGCCAAGTTCCATCCCGGTTCCGCCTCCGCCAGAGACTCAGAACTTAGGCAAACAGAACAATGCCAAGTTCCATCCTGGCTCCGCCTCCGCCAGAACTTTGTAATCAACACAAAATCACCAAGGCATGAAAACAAAGACTTCAAGCTGGAAGTTGAGACATAATTTCTCAACACTTATGAGCAGTTAAATTTGCATTGGCTATTTAAATCAATTTTTTTCATAGCTAAGTAATCTGTGTAATTAGCCGATAGGGTATATATTGTATGAGCTTTGTGCCTAAACTTGTCTCACACTTCAAACCAGGTTGTTTGATCTGGTAGGAAACCGGGTTGTTTGTTAGAAAAAGTAATAATCTAATAAATATCTTTGTTGCGATCACACATGGATGTAATTATTGGGAGGAGAAGAGACGTTTGTTTGTATTTGGATCGACTGAATGGCTAGATCATCCCCACTTGGTAACTCTGCTCTTTGAACTATCATATCGCAATCAATCCCCAAAGTACTAACCTTTTTGCTTCTGTAGCAACAAGGAAGATAATACAACAAATTAGAAAAACCCCAAATGGCTGGAGGGAACATCGAGCAGAAATCGAAAGTGGTGTTGCTGAAGAAATCCAATAGGGAGCCTGTTTTCTGGTGGGTTCAACCATCTAAATTTCACTCCCTTTGATGAAAAGTTGGCCGCAGAATAGTTTGGGAAAAATGCGATTGGACAACTTTGAATAATTCGTTTTTTGTTCGTTGAAAACTGATAATGCAACATAGAAAACAAAATAAAATAAATTTGGCATTGTCGAACAATCTTATAGTTTCGAGCATCACATACTGCCAAAGATTGGCCAATGTTGAGCCTCGTGAACCAATTTGTGCTTTATAGTAAAAGTGATTTTGCCAAAACAATTGTGCGGATTAAATGATTTTTCACAAATATTTGTTTTTCCTTTAGCTTGCTTCCATCATTACGATGGAATTTAGTTGATTGCAAGCGTACAAGAGAGTGGCGGTGCTGAAGTTTTTTTGGGCGACGGAAAATTAGCCGCCTTTTAAGGATTTTTTGGTGGTGAAAACTAGAATATAGGGCAAGGAATCGGTTTGATGGCTTTATAAGAAAATCATTCCCTATGGAAAATGATATAACCATTGAGTGTAAGGGTTTTAGTGTAAATTACAGGCGTGTTTAAGGAATTAGAGGACTTTGATGTAAATTTTGGATCTGTTCTAGGAATAAGGGGGTTTTGGTGTTCAATTTGGGCTATTTAAGGAATAAGGGGGGTTGTAGTGTAGATTTGGAGTTGTTTAAGTTGTGAGGGGGTGTTAGTGTTCAAATTTAGAGTTGTTTAACAAATGAGGGGAATTTTGAATTCAATTTATGTCTATTAAGGAATGAGGGGATTATGGTGTAAAAATCAGGATTGTTGAAAGAAATTTTATTAAATTGAGAGCTGTTTAAGAAATGGGGGGATTTTAGTGAAATTTGGGGTTGATTGAGTAACGAAAGGGCTTCAGTGTTAAATTTAGGTACAAGGGATTTTTGTGGCTAGAGAGAGTCTTATAATCAAGATGTCGGACAAGTTACACTACAAGATTGGTTGTGCTCTATCGGAGAAGATGTGCTAGAGTTTTCTGCTCCCATTGTTGGTGGAACTTGCTAAATCTAGAGGCATTGATCTTGTTGATGTGGATTCTACCAAACCTCTTTTGGACCAGGGGCCTTTCAATGCTATTCTGCACAAATTGTATGGCAAACAATGGAATGAACATCTCATGGAGTATTGTGAAAAATACCCTGTTGTGATTGTAATTGACCCCCCTGGAGCCATTGAAAAGTTGCATAGCCGCATTTCCATGCTACACGGGGTAGAAAATTTGAAAGCCATGGACATAAATGAAACAATTGTTGTTCCCATATAGATTGTTGTGGAGAAACTAGAAGAGCTTACCGATTTAAAAGTTTTGGAGGTATTAAAGTTTCCTGTTATTGCCAAGGCCTTGCTAGCAAATGGAACTAGTATTTCTCATGACATGTCACTTGTATTTAACTCTAAGGGTTTGAAAAGCTTGAAGCCACCACTTGTTCTTCAAGAGTTTATGAACCACAGTGGGGTGATCTTTAAGGTGTATGTTGTTGGTGATTTTGTTGAGTGTGTGAAGAGAAAATCTCCGTGTGATGTTAGTCATGAGAAAATGCAAAGCTTTGTTGTGGATCTTATGCCTTTTTCGCAAATATCGAACATGGTTGTGGAGGATTTTGATGAAGGAATGGAGATTGAGCAAGTTGAGTTGCCCCCAACTAGATTTATTGAGGAGCTCGCGAGTGGTTTGCGTGATGTATTGGGCTTAAGTTTGTTTTATTTTGATCTTATCAAGGACAGTAAGGCTAGAAACCAATACTTTGTGATAGACATTAACTATTTTCCATGCTATGCTAAGATGTTGGGTTACATCACTACGCCGATATAATACTATATAAAAGTAAACATGGTAAAGAGCTATAGTTTGAAATATATGCAAATTTGTTTGTAAAATTTACACATTTGTAATACATATTTGGTGATAGCAATGTGAGTGATTGATCAGTTACATTATTTGGGTGCAATTTTTTCCCTCATCTTAGGCCAGGTCTATCTAAGATTGAGTAGAACTTATCTAGACTAGATGTCACTATTGAACAATGCGGATTTAGTCTTACATATTTGGAGTAAATAAACTTAGCTTCTTATAGGTTCTCCGTTTGCCCAAGTAGTTTGATCCGTTTAGAAGAAAATAGATCAACTTGGATGGGTTGAATTGGGTTTGGGTGGTGTCTCTTGGGTTTGTCCTAAAATGTGTTGGGTTTGGGTAAAGTTTTATATTTGCTAGCAGTATTGGTGTTATATTTTTCTAGTGCAAGTGCTAGTGTAGTTTCATTGTAATACCCCTTGGTTCTTTAGAAAAGTTAAAGTTGTATTTCTTTGGGAGCTAAACAATCTTTGTTTTGAAGTTTTATTTTAATATTAATATATAAACTTGTCTTAGAGGAAAAATAATTCAATAGCATAAAAAGGATTCTTTGGTTACTATGGAGCTAAATTATTGCTTCTTTTCATGTATTCATCCAATCCATATATGCTCAACATGAACACGAATAAAACACACAAACTTTTAGGTATGAATCCAAAATTCATATTTTCAAATTTAAACTCCAACTTTCTATTTTGTGTGACATATTATGCGACACTATTTGAAGACATTCAATGTGCAATTAATTCACATCTAGAAAATAGAGGACATTAAGGAGAACAATTGGAGCATACTTTGATTTCTAAAGGGAAACAAGGAATTAGATCTACATCATGATCATATGGTGTAATGTTCCTTTTCGAGGAGTAATCCAGAGTGACTAATTAGCCTATTTTATTCTCGCAAGTTAAAGTCAAACAAAAGGAAATAATTTAATTTAATTATTTAATATTATTCGACCAAACACATTTTATGAGTGATATTATTTAATTAATTTAATAAAGTTTCATAAAGTGACTTAAAGTGAAATATTTAGTAGAGTTTAATAAAGACTTTATTATTCAGATTTAAATAAAATATTAAAAGTGCAAAAAATTGAAAAGTTTTTCTAGTGGCTTCAAGATTAATACAAAAGTGCTTTTGGAAGCTCATTTTCATAAGTGTGATGATTTTTTCTTGATGAGAAGAGTTTGTGGAGAAACAAACCCTTAAATGGAACACTTGTGAGCTCACTTAACAAGTGTGTGAGCAAGTGCCAATAGGTGTCTCAAGTCACAAGGTCACATGTCTTAACCATATGAAGTGAGATAAAAGCAAAATAAACCTAAGTTAACTTAAGGTAGGCATGGATAGGTCAATCTTAGAAAGATGATTAGCTAGCTAGGTATGATAATGACTATTTACACTAACATCCCGCTTAAGTGTAGCTTAGGGAGTAATGTATGCATTGATGATGAGTCCCAACTACCAGGCCATGTTAGGTACTCATGTACAACTAGCACTTGCACCTAAAGGAGGTTCAAGGATTACATCGATAGAAAACTATATGTATTTTAATATATTAAAGAGTATGTGTTTGTGCATAGGTGTGTATAGATGCAATGTGTTGTAAATTCTAGTTGTATGTGGTTGGATTAAACAATTAATAATAAGTGCTAAATAATGGAATGAAATAAACTTAGACAAATATAGATTTTTTCCTTAGAAATTAAGTATTATCTGATTTTGAAATATTTGCATACAGATTTAAAACATAAAGTAATGTAAATGAAAAAAGAAAGTTGTCGTCAAATTAACAAAAAACATTGCAAATGGAAATAGACTGTTCCCCATCTAGTTGGAAAATCAATATTTATCTGACTTTTACATGATAAGTGAAATTTTGGAGGTTTATACCATTAAATTATAGTTGATTTACCATTAAACTACAACTAAAACTTGTTTTGCAATGATATGAAAGTTCCCACAGCTCTATACTTGTCTCTATAATGGTTGTAGGGAGATGCGTCAAACATGCGCTTGAAATCTTTTTCATTTAATTTTGAAACTACATATTGTGGTTGAAAGCCATGGTTCTCAATCAATCGGTTCTTAATTTTTTGTATTGCCTCTGTCCCATCAAATGCTTCGCCATGCAAGATAGGATTTGAAGCATAGTAAATTCCAACATCCATGTACATCTCAATATGTATTGTCACCTTGCTCGTGTTCCCTCTCAAACAAAGGTTCTGGATAGATCATTGTCCTCATAGGGAAGTTGAAAAGACAATGAGGACAAAGCCAAATAGGATAGATCAACATTCACTAGGGGAAACTATCATCTAGCATAGAAAAAAAAGTAAAATAGAAACAAACATTGTGCCCACGCTTTTAAGGGATGTTTCACATAGAATTGGATATTTCGTTGACTGAAATCTTAGTCTTAGCACCCTACTTTTGTCTAATCAGGTGTTAGCTATTTTAATAAAAAATATTATATTAAAAAAAACTTCAACTCAAAACTAAAATAGAAATGAACACAATGTTTTGCTTATAAATGTTTCTTTCTCTAAATTTTATTTCATTTTTTATAAAAACAAAAAACAAAACACCTCAAAAATAATATTGTATAGCTTACATGCATTTGAACACGAGAAATACTTAATCTTTACCCTACATTCTGTATGATCTACTTAAAACCCTCCAAAACCATGAAATACAATGTTGTTTCAACCAAAAAAACAACATACAAAAAAACAAAAAACAAAGTTGACAGATTTGAAGAAGAAAAAATATGCAATTCAATGCAAGCCCACTCAACGACAAACTTGGAACTTTATTGAGTTTCAGACATGTATATTTAAATACAAATTTTGGAAGGGTTGTTGGTGGGAAAATGTTAAGATGCTTGTTTGAGGCTGCCAAACATTTGTAGGCCAACTGTAATGTTTGCATGAGGAGTGAGTTGCCTCCTCTTCTCAAGTTTCCTCTACAATTCATCTAGACAAGGTTTCCAACCACTCTGTTGGTGATAAAATTCCACAAACATACAACTCTCCACTGTTGTTGCATCGTGTGTAGGCATGTCTTTGATGTGTTTGGACTATTTACATTCTCATAGGTAATAGAAAAGAACAATTTCTTCATATTGTGTGTAAAAATAAGTAGCTTCAGCTCATTATGTAGGTAGCTAGTGCTATGGAAATGGGCATGGACCACTCCTTCCACTCTTAAGTGGAGAAGATCTTCCAATTGAAGGAGGCACTCAAGAACAACAAGAAGTAGATGGAGGGCGATTTGCCAAACTTTTTGTTGTTGTTTCTCGCAAGTGGTGGTGACACAGGGTTTGAACTTATGACCTACTACTATTATTGCTCTTTTGTTTGTTGGTCAAACTCATGGATTTTCTTGACTTCCTTTCGGATCGATATTTTTTTCTCCAAACCTAAATCGCCATTGCATTTCTTGTTTGGCACAACAAAATACAAACACTTTGTAAGATTTTTTTATTTTGCGCCACTTTATCTTCTAGCATTGATTTTTAAATGATGGCCCTAATATCATCCTTTTGCTAGAGAAACCATGTATCTCCACATTTTAGCATTTGCTTCGAGATTTGTTTTGTCCACTTCGCTACTCATGTGAGAAGCCTATAGGATTTGCTTAGTGTGTGGTGGTCATTGTTAGAAACCAAGATCAGACATGCAAGTCGAAATAAACCTTCCACATAAGAGAAAAACATAAAAATACAAGAGTTTTGCATGAAGATGTGCAAATTGATATTATTTAGAATTAAAAAATTACAATGAGATGAATTGCTTTATAAAAACAATGTATGCAACCCTAATGTTGACCTAAAAACAACTCAACTAAATAAAACTTACTTATTAATTAAGTAAACTAATTATTACCTAAGAAAAACTTAAGTAAACTTAATAAAGTGTAATTAAATAATTAATTACACCAACACCCTCCCTTAAGTGCAACTTAGGGAGACTAAAAAAACATGCACCTAAAACTAAGATGAATGCAAGAAAACATGAATGGGTCCCGACAACAAGGCCTGATTAGGTACCCATGTACAAATGCAATGAAAGAGTAAGAGAAAGAGGAGAAAATCCAGTGGGACAAACCCCCCCTTAATGAGATGACCTGCTGCAAAGAAGCACTGAGAGAACATTGTGGGGGGGTTTGTCCCACTGGGTTTTCTCTTCTTTCTCTTACTCTTTCATTGCATTTGTACATGGGTACCTGATCAGGCCTTGTTGTCGGGACCCATTCATGCTTTTTTGCATTCATCTTAGTTTTAAGTGCATGCTTTTTTAGTCTCCCTAAGAATCACACTGTAGAAGTTGAGAAATCCAACTTCACAGTCTCCCTAAGAACATTGTAAAAGTTGAGAAATCCAACTTCACAGTCCCCAAAAATCACTTACATGCAATCACCTATCACATGCAACAGATATCCAGAACAAACAAAAAGATGTTCTGTAAACTCTCAAGCAAAAATGCATTATTGATAATCAATTATTACAAAGAGATCAATCTTTATGAAAGAGATCAAGAAACCTTAAAAATAAACCTAAAAGGGAAACCCTAGTGTGCACACTTAATAATTAATCAATTATTAATGTGCCTAAGTTTAGCTTAAGTAACTAAAGGAATAAGTGACTTAATTAATTAACTAATATGATATAATTAATTAAGTGTAATAACTTATTACTTTAACACCCCCCCTTAAGATGAACTTAGGAAGTAGCTAAAACGTTAGAAAAAAGATGGGTCTCGACAACTAGGCCTGATCAAGTACCCATTTACAAATGCAAGAATGAGGTAGAAAAGAAAAGCCCAGTGGGACAAAACCCCCCTACAATGAGATGACATGCTGCAAAGAAGCACTAGAAGAACACTGTGGAGTAACAATGGAATCGAAATCTGGCAAGTAAGGAAGGATAATTCTGTTTAATACTAAAACCAGATGAGAGTCACTGATTGACTCAAAGAATCATGAAAAAGCAACAGCAGACCCGATGTCACAAAACACTCGAAAACTCCAAACAGGAACAACCTTGGAATCTATGAAGCAACAGTCGATTATTGAATGATGTATTACTGAAAATGAAGTGCAAAGATGCAAGTTTCACCTTTACAACTACCAAAACATCCAAGTAATCTCCAAACAGCCCATCGGTTCAAATATGGACTAAGCAATCAACCTGAGACATATACAACAAAAGTGTATGGATAGCAACGTAGAGCTCCTCAATACCTTTCCAACGCTGCAAAGATAGCGAAAATCGGAGATCGTGGCAAAAAGTTATGAGCTTGGAAGCGATAAATGAACATCTAACTCCAAACAGCAATAAATGCAGCTAAACAGAAAAATACTAAAAAATAAACTGCACCATAGGATAGTGCTCGGAACCAGCTTTCCGGCGATAGCTTGTTTGCGAAAAACCGACTCCGTATGCAAAAGTTATGCCCGATTTGGTGAAAGTGCTTCGATTTGGCCAATAAGGCCTGCAGACAGCCTAAGGGGCTAAAACAATTTCG
This sequence comes from Sequoiadendron giganteum, assembly GCA_007115665.2. NCBI lineage: Eukaryota > Viridiplantae > Streptophyta > Pinopsida > Cupressales > Cupressaceae > Sequoiadendron > Sequoiadendron giganteum. The sequence continues at coordinate 158,963,378 of CM021102.1, forward strand.
ACCCCTGGTCTTGTGCGCGACCAGGGGTTGGCAGGTAGGGGGCTTGGGCGGAGCCCCTGGTCACCCATGTGACCACGCAGGGTGTTGAGGGGCCGGTTGGGGGCTGGGCGCATAGTGCCCGGTCCCCCATATGACCTCGGTGGATGCTAGAGGAGCTCGCGGGGGCTGGTGGAGGAGGGTGGCGGGATTTGGCAGCGGTGGCCGCCCAGTGGTTGCACGACGACAGGCCCCTTTCCTTCTGGCAGCATTTTTTTAAAAGCTTTTTTTCAAATTTTTTTTAAATCCACGCCTTGGAAAGCGTGCTGTATGGCCTCCTTGACAAAATGTTTTTGCCTCAGAAACCAACTGCTCGAAAATCGACAAAACGAAGGGCGTTCTTAGGGTTTTTGGGCATTGCGAATGCGATGGTGACCTCTGTTTGAGCCCAAAGTGCCTTGAAAAATCGGCTACCTCTAGAGCTTGCAAAAAATCACCAAACTTGAAACCCTCACAGATTTCTTCAACGATGACCAAAATCAAAAAAATAAAAGCCAATCCTGCATTTTTCCAGCGCTTTGAATTCAATGGAAATGCCCAATCTTATCCAAAACGTTGCATAGATAGGCTCAAGGCATAAAATCCTCGAGGAACCTCGAACGAACTCTGCAATGATTTTCTCAAAAATCTGAGAAGGGGTTGCATGTCAAAGCTCTGATACCATGTTAGAAACCAAGATTAGACATGCAAGCCAGAATAAACCTTCCACAGAAGAGAAAAACATAAAAAGATAAGAGTTTTGCATGAAAATGTGTAAATTGATATTATTCAGAATTAAGAAATTACAATGAGATGAATTACTTTATAAAAACAATGTATGCAACCCTAATGTTGACCTAAAAACAACTCAACTAAATAAAGCTTACTTATTAATTAAGTAAACTAATTATTACCTAAGCAAAACCTAAGTAAAATTAATAAAGTGTAATTAAATAATTAATTACACCAACAGTCATCGGTCGACCTTGAATGATTTATTTGAATCTAGTGATAGAAGAAGGGGCAACTTATCCTCTCTTCCTAGGAAAAAGAATTACTACAACTTGGATGATAGACATTTTACTGTTGGAAGATTTGATTTTACAAGATTTGATTGTGCAAGATTTGATTTGATTGTCGGTTGATAAACAATGTAGTTTAATGGTGCAGTTTGATGGCATGACGTTTCACAGTGTGAGCTTTCAACCTTCAATGCATAGATAAGCTTTGGCTTATCTGCAGTTGAGTTTTGCATTCAATTGAAATTCGCATTTGATTGAAACTGTTACCTATTTTGTGGAAAAGTTTAGTAGTTTGTCGGTGTGAGACAGGTTTCAGCCCAATGTTCATACTATATATAGCCTATTGGCTAAATATCTCATAAAGTGGAGTAAAGGAGAAAAGCCTAGTGGGAAATTAAAAAACCCCTCTCGAAAAGAGAAATGTTGAATTGGAATAAAATGTTAAAATGAAGAAGATAGAAGGAATCATGATGACCCCCCAAGGACTACTTCTATCACAAATTACAATGTATGTTCCCTCCATAAGAGAGAAAAGAGAGGTCTATGTGATCCCCCTAGAAAATGTGTAAGTTATAAACTCCATGTGAGGAAATGCTTCCTCCCAAAATTGATAAGAGAAAAGAAACCATGTAGCCTCCCATCAAAATGATGTATGTAGTGCTAATAGATGCTTGACACTAGATACTAAAGATAATCCATAATCATTGAACAACATTTCTCCCCTTAGGAAGAAACAAAACTACAAATGTGCACAAAATGACCTCCCATTCCAAATAGGAATGTGCAATAAGTAAGATGAACGTCTTTGAATGATGCACATGATCTAAATATTGAAATGATGCCAATGATGCCTTCAAATGATGCTCAAATATCTTCAAGCCAATATTGATGTGTGACGAATGCTGATAAGATAAGATAGATCAAGTAGCATACGCGATTTAGGAATAGGGACGATGGATGTATGGCAATGACTAGACCAATGTGAATTTGATACTAGTGTAGAGGCCGATGATTGAGTTGGATAGGTCCACTCATGAATATTTGCACAATCTATCATGATAGAAGTCAATGTAGGTGAGAAAAGAGCAATATCCAAAGATGGCAATGGTGATACAACTTCATCGAAGCTAACATCAAATAAAAGATGAATGTCCTCAATAGTGTCATCCAAATCTACAAGGTGGGATTCTACAAACAAATATGTGATTTTGAGTAGATATGCACCCGAATGTGGTGGATTTGGAATGATGATAACAATGTCTTGATGCAAAGAATCATGAGAAATCATGAATGAGTTAACACCAGATTAATATGTAGCAACATGTGTTATGGGTGATGAGATCTCAATGCAAGTCATTTGACTATATTGTTCATCCCCAAATGATGGTGTCTAACAAGATGGCTTAGTGAGATTGGATGATGTTTTTGCATGTGTTGGAACTAGAGAATTAGGTAAGTTAATACCATGATTAAGTTGAATTTTCTCCATTTTCTCTATTCAATGAAATTGGCATTCTTTTGTTGTATGCCTTTTGTTTCCACAATATCCACTTTTGATTTTCCATTTATTAGAAGGATTATGAAGAATACTCAAACATAAGGGATTTAGTGTGAGGGACATGATTACATGAACCAACAAACTCAAAAATAGAAACACTTAGATTTCCCTTTTTGATTCAAGCCCCCCCAAAATTATTAGTGTTGCTTGTAGTCCCCCTAAAACAATGTGCAAGAGAATTTCACAAGTTATAATGATTGGATGCCATTTTTTTGTTTGTTTATTATAGATTTTTTTATAATTTTTTGAGAAAATGGGCTATCCAAATCTTAATTTTACATCCAAAATAAGATTCCTTATGAAATTATGATAGAAAAAAAAAAAAAAATTGCAAAATTTTGATAAGGGGGGTGAAAGTTATGCCTTGTTGAAATTTTCTGACGAATATGACTTTGGAGGTTAAATTTTGCTATTAAATAGCATCAAATTGATAACATCTCGACTCAAAATGTTAACGATGGAACCAACTTTGTGACAACTATTTACAATTGAAAATTCGATCTCCCTTTGAAAGGTACATAAAAAAGAAAACAACCCCCTTTACAAAGCATTGATACTTATTTGGAAATTAAATAACCACTAAAGAGTTAAAATTAAATACTAACAATTACAACAAATGCTGAAATGGAAAATTAATTATAAATTGACTAGGTCATGGCCAATGGAGCTGGCAAAGGTCGGGTCAAAGTTTCTCAGGCTATTGTGAAAATTGCCTATTGAGGCCATGTGGGAGCTTGGGAGCTAGAGGCAAAGAACAGTGTGGCAGTGCAAAAGACCATGTGGTGATCTTAGATATGCAGGTCACTGAAGAAGAATGTTCATGCCAAAAGACTGTCAATTAGTATGTTGGGGGTTGCGTGGGTAAGATCGATGGAGTCGTGAAGGAGTTGTCATTCAAGTGCGAAATGGGCTTGAGAAAGCCACGATTGTGAAAGGCGCTTGAGCCAAGATTATGTAGGTCACACTTTATGTAGCCACCTAGATCCAACAAATAGAGGCCATGAGGGGTTTAAACAAGGGTGATGAGATGCAGGCCAAGTGAGATGTCGCAGCAACACCAAAAACCTTGGCAATGCTAATGGCATCTCCTCCTCTTTGCCTAACAAGTCAAAAGCATGTGTTCAAACCTTTGCCAAAAATGATTTACAGGCTGCAAATGCTTGTAGAGGCTACATGAGGTTTCTTGTAGTTTGGCTTCATTGATATGATGTTGATGAAGGGGCGTGATGGCTTCCATCAGGAAGGAGACGCTAAAGATATGTGAGTACAAGCGCTCTAAATCCTCTCGTCCAACAACTATGTTGGTTGTGTGTGGAAGATGGCAGATGTATAGAGGGTGCAACTAATAGTAGAGGTCGCTTAATTTAAACTCCAGGTCGCTACTATGATTTTCAAATGATGGAGGCAGTAGATGGTCGCGCTAGTTTGTGCAAGCCAAGATTTTGAGCCTACACAAAAAAAAACGTGGCCTTTTGCTTTGAGATCGGCCTCCACAAGGTAAAAAATGACCTATAAAAAAATAAAATGGTGACCTCTATATTGATTTCCATGGCCTTTGCACCAGCAAAAATAGTTGGAAAATAGAGATTTTTCTAGCCCAAAAGGACGACTTGTACAATGGAATTCCAAAAAAACCTGCAAATGTGAAACTTGCAAAAAGAAAACCCTCAGTTGAAAATAGCCCACAAATAGAGAAAAATAACCTTGCAAGTATGTCGATTAGGCTACATTTTTTGCAAATAGGCCAAACATGCCAAAAAAATCACACAACAGGCCAAAATGGATAACATTTGTACATAATGCAAATATCTACCCAATAGGCAGATGGGTAGAGGGTCAGATTGGCCCTCTGCTAAAAAAAAGTTAAATTTTTTTACAACTTTTGTACAATCAATACAGAGGCCCAAAAAATTGCAAAAAATGAAAATTACCAAAATTGTCAAAAAGAAATGTGTTTCATTTCTGAGTCTTCTGCATGCAATGACAATGTTTGTTTGGTTCTATGATGCTCTGTTGATAGGGATATGTGCAGAAGTCACCTCAATGCAAGAAGGAATTTGCTCTCATAGCTTTGCTACCATGTTAGAGAATGTCGAGATCAAGAGCATGAAACAAACATCTACAAGTGAACAAAGTAGGCACAATAGTATGTCTATCAATATACAATACAGAGTGTAAATACAATGATCAAGATTTGCATATATAGACAAGGATGAGGAGGTGAGAAGGTAGGAGTGAAACTTTGAATACCCCTCCAAATATGATACACTTGTGAGCTCACTTGACAAGTGTGTGAGTAGGTGGCAGTAGGTGTCTCAATTCATGAAGACACATGTCTCAACCATATTAAGTCAGACAAAAGCAAAAGAAACCTAAGTAAACTCAAGCTAGGTTTGAATAGGTCAATCTTAGAAAGGTGATCAGCTAATTAGGTATGATAATGGTTATATTTACACTAACAAAAGGTACAACTTACATTGCATAGATCCATGGATAGTCCAAAAGGATGTTGTAAGGAAGTCAAGATCAATGGCATGTAACAAGGTTTGTTGCATGGAAGACCCCACTTCAAGTGGTATATTTATTGGTCCAACTGAATCTCATTTTTTATTTTATAATCTTTTTATTGCGATCATTTTAGGACTCAAATCTTCTTCTAAAAATCCAAAGTGGTAAACCAAACTAAAAGTAGATATATATAGTAGACCATTATCTAACAACACCCTTTGACCTTATGTTTGCTAACAATCACTTTAATGTATAAAAAAAAGGTTGTGGGATGGACCTATGGAAGGCATATTACTCTAGCTAAACATAAGATGGTGATTTGAGGATTGATATCCCACAAGAGCTTGGAACTATGATGGGTCAATACAATTTGGCACTTTTAACTCCTAGAGAACTTTGTACAATACATCTTTATGAATATTGGATGGTTTTAGAAGCTCCATGTGCTAGAGTCTTCTTGAATTGCTTGATAAGATTATGATTCAGGGAGGCCATTGAATAGTGACTTTGCTAGGTCTTGTGGTGACAACATGAGTAGAGATTTTTATTTTGATTGTGTCTATTTTATTTCTAGAATGATGGATATGACCTACTACAATTTCATACGTACATGGTAAATTTTATTCTAATAAAATTTATTAGCATGAGTATTCTCAATTTGGTTTGGTGATTGTTATGCTTGATTATGCTTTGGAAAAGGGTATTGATATCCCTAATTATTTATTTGGAGATAATGATGTGCCCCCTTCTATCTCAATATCCCCATTGTCAACAAGGTCTTGGACATATTTTTTTAATTGCATAGCATTTTAGTGGAATAAATTTTAATATTATGGTACTTGCAATATTATGTTTCCTTGTATCATGTTGGATTGGGCTTACTTTCATCAAATGGTTTTGGTCAACGGAAATAAAATCACGTTTTATTCAAGACCAATTTATGGAAAACTGCTTTTAATTGATCATGAAGAGGTGTGTATTATCTATGTTTTATGTCATGTTTTGGTTTTCTATCAATAATTGTTATATTATAAGTGTTTTGGACGAATTGAATGTGTTTTGAGTTGATAATACTGTCACTAAATACATGTTTTTTTGCTAAATAACTTAGGTTTTTCAAGTTAGTATTGATCCTTCAAAAGAAAATTCGCAATTTTATTACTATGAGGGATTCTTTTATTTGCACATTTTCTTTAATAATTTTATCAAAATTAGTAACACAATGTACTAGTAAGTGAAATTTTATTTATTAGTTTATTTTTGTGATAAATGTATTGACTAATTTCTTTTAGTGTATTGGCCAAGGAATCAACACAATAGGCCTCTTCGTTACTATAAGAATGAAGAGAAACTTTCTCCATCACATTTTTGTAATTACAAAGGTTCATAATGGTGAGACAGTAATCTACACTACATAAAATATGTGTAACAAATCCCCTAGCTAATATTTGAATGTGGTGATGGCATTCTTTGGTAAGTATAAAAATCACCCAAATGCTTGTCTACCTAAGCTTTGTAGTAAAATATAATTAAATTTACATTTCATTAAAAGCAACTTCTTGGTTGGCCATGCAAAATACTTGAGCATGCTCTTGAGAATCCCCTTTTCCTTTATATTTATCAAATTTAAGAATCTCAAAATGTGGATGGAAAGGAATTTGTGTTATGGACCTCTCTAATGGATAGGGACATAATTCTTCAAATGTGTATCATTTTCTTTGATATTGGTTTCCTCCTTGTAAACATCTTATTATGTCTTTCATTGCTCGCCATTCTTGGTGAAGTGGGGTATATGGAGGTGGCTTTTGGTTGTTTTGATTATCTTTATTGTGTATATATTGTAGGCATGTATTATTTAGATTGGATTATTTCATCTGATGATTTAGATTGGAATGATTTCACAAGTTTTGCTTGTTTGAATTATATTTATTTATTTATTGGCTTGTGGGTTGTTTTGATTGTATTTTTAATTGTTTTGATTAGATCATTGTTGTTGAGGATTTTAATTATCAGGCTTATATTGGTATAATGGGTTAGATTGCAATGGAAATATGATTAATGATGTTTTTATTTTTCATGTTGTTTGGGATCACATTGTGGTTTTTTTCTTTATGGTGAGGCTAGGAACTTTTGGTCTAAAATTATTTGGGTCAATATGAGTTTAGTAAATATTGGTGTTAGTGGTACTTTGGTTGGATTGTCCTTAGTTGATGGTGTTATTGAGTTAATCTAGGTTATAATCAAGAGGCAATTTAACTTCTGATTTCACAAGACATCAAACTATGTCATCTCTATTTTGATATTTAAATTGCATCCTTGGTCAAAGTTAAGTAAATCATTATAATCATGGTAAAACTTATTTTGATTAGGGATACTATCATTATCACTATCACTATCTTCTTGGATTTCATGTGAAATTTGATAGGAGGTTTCTCTAACTTGGTATGGATTTTGGATGCATAGGTTTTATAGAATAATTTATTCAAGGAACTCTATGTTTTATTTTTCTTGAAATCCAGTGGTAGGTGACACGAACAAGCATTTTAGAGATTTTGGTTTTGGACACTTGATTTTCTATTTTTCATTTTCAATATTTTTGAATTCTTTAAAGTTTTTGGAATGTAAGAATTGGTTTCACATGAAGGGGAAAATAAAGAAAAAATAACAACCACCTATTATATCCAAGTAGGATTGTTTGAATTTATAGGCCCACAAATATAATTTGACCCAATTATAAATAGTATGGCTTATTGATCTCAATGTATTGACCAAAAAAAATGATTTTTGGTTGCTTATGGTGTACTATTTCATTTATAGATGTATAATGTGAGTAATTTCCTTGGGCTAATCACTTATTGGTGCACTAGAAAGACACAAAAACTAAAAGGATCATATGATAGGTTTGTATGGGTTCAACTAAGGGAATCCTCTATATACTCGAAGTATGAGGTCCAAGTCTACAAAATTAGGGATATTATCAAAGGTGTGTGATCATGATCAAATTAATCACTTCACTTTTTCCTAAAGAATAAATTTGCACCAAAAATTATAATTTATATTTTATAGGAAGTGGTATTAGGTCAAATCTTGGTGATAAAATGCAAGTCAAACCCACTAAAATTTTACAAAACAAAGAGGAGATGGGTATTTTTAATTCTCAATATCATGAAATCAAGTGAGGGAATAACATACACACTTAGTTTATGGATTACACAAGTGAAATAAACCACATTTAATCCTTAAGATCGCCCGAAGGAATGTGAAGAGAGAATACATGGTTTAAATCACAAAACACAACACACAAGATTCACACAAAGATTAATAAAATGAAATGTGAATTTAATTACTTCCAAGCTTAGTCAATAAAAAAAAACCTATGCACAAAATTTTAGAAGTAAAATTTCTTCTATGCCTAAAATAGATTAACAAAAAGACACCTATAAAGTTAGAGATCAAATACAAACATATTATTAAAAAATTATATTAAATAATTAATGATGATAGAACTAGTTTCTACCCATTATGAAGTGAATGGAATTTACACCAAATGCTCAAATCTTAGATAAACCTCAATGAAATCTCAACTAATGACATTTTTTTCATTTTATGATAGATCATGTCAAATTTGCATGTTTATATTTAACAATAAAAGATGTGTGAAAAAATATAGTTAACCAATAGTATTAGCTCTAAAAGATAATATTATTTAATTTTAGTTGCATTGGTTCTAGAAATGAAACTAATCCAAACACTTCAATTTTTAGTTTAGTTGTAATAGCATTTTAATAATGATAATGGATCACAATGAGATCCTAGTTCAATGGTAGCCATGTTAGTGATCACTTTGTCAACCATGTTACTTGCTAAATTTAAGAGAAAATGTATAATTTTATGCGACAAAATATTTCCTTTTATTTGAAATTGTTATATAAGAAAATAATAATAAGAGAACCAATAGTAGAAAAAGGATATATTATTCACACCATATAAGATTACATTACACTAACAAAATAAAGAGTCAAAGAGTACCAAAAATTCTTGACAAATCCCTTAAGATATATTCAAATGTTTTTAAATGATTATATAAGGTTCAAATATTTTGATTACCTCATAAAATGGTTGCCCATATTTAAAACCATACCTTTCTTATGTTTTAAAAAGCTTGAATTAGACACTAGAGTATAAATCCTTACAAATTCTTATTAAAACTTGAATAGAAAATGTTAGCACAAAAAATAATATAGATGAAGAGGAGAGGGTCCCACTATGGTCACTAGAATGTGAGCACAAAAACAAATTAAGTTAAAAACATGAAAATAAAAGCAAAAAGAAAATGTAATCCTAATGCTCACTTCAACATTAAGCAAAAATGAAGTTCAAATAATAAAACTAAAACTAAATATTTTACCAGATACAAATTCTATTGTTGCAAGTATATTTGTTCAATGGATTTTGAGATGTAGTTGGCTCAAACAATTGATTCAAAAAAATTATAGTATATACCTACCAAAGATAGTTGTTGGATTTTTGGGAACTTTGAAGATCAAATTATATTGTTTTGGTTGAGAGGATGGAGGGTTGGGATTGTCCTAAGAAGTATATGGTGGAGGTTGAGTGAGAATACTTCCCTTGGATTAGGGAGAAGATAGATGGTAATGATTAAGTTTGTTCAAGATGAAGGGATGATATTTTTTAGATAAAAATAAAAATGAGGGAAACGCAATTAGTTGGTCATTTATTTCTAGAAATGGTGAAGGGAGTATATATTTAATTAAATAATCAATTATTTAATTAGATATCACATTGGATAACAATAAATAAATAATATTTATTTAATTAGTTTTTGATGGACTATATTAATTAAATAATATAATTATTAAATTTAATTAATGATGATAAAAATGTTAGTAACAAATGATATTAGGGCAATTTAATGTGTCTATACTATGGATTACAAATCTATAAGAGACATGTATTGAGTCTTTAAATTTTAATTAAGATAATAGTAACTATATTTTGGTGGTGGGTGGGTTGTCTCTCATAATGGTTTCTCATGTAAACATTGGTGTCTTGTGTAGTCTTGTGTTTGTATAGTATTCCATATACTTCTATCAATATTATTAGATTGGTTAATACTATTAACTAGCTTTATCACATAATCTTACATTTCTTTACTCAAGTATATTATTCATCTATAATAAGGGTCTTTAATCCCCAATATTTGGTATTAGAGCATATTATATGTTGTCTAGTTAGTGACCACATTATTGAGATGCCAAACCTAACATGTACAGTGGTGAGTCCTAAACAAATTATTTTGTTACAATTTATGGACAATTGGTCACAAAGGAAAACTTTATAGAACATTGTGAATAGACAATACAATATTAAATCTACGACTAGCACATCAAAGTCTAAGATTGAATGGTTTAATAGATAGAAATTTGAAATATGGAAGTTGAAAATGAAATATCTTCTCATGGATGGAGATCAATGGGTTGCATATCTTCTTCAAAACAAACCCATATGTATGTTTGATGAGGACTAGGTAAAATTACATAAAAATGGCTAGAAGCAACATTTGATATGTCTTTCAAATTTTATTCTTATCAATGTGTGAATAAACTACTAATCATTCATTATAGAAGATAGGTACATTATATTAGTCCAAGAGTCTCGTTAATAAACTTGTCTTAGAAAATAAGTTTTATTCTCTAAAATGAAAAGAGGCTTAGTAATTGACCACTTAAATTCCAAGATGATTCTTAATCATGTGTCATCAATAGGAGTCAAAATAGAGGGAAATGATAAGTGTAATGTATTATTTTATTCTTTACTTGATTCATGAGAAAATAAATTAATGTCAATTAATAGTAGTAATATTTCTCTAGCTCACTAAAAATAGAGAAATGTCTTATGAATTTTTTAAGTTAAGATATTAAAAATAATTCCATAGATGAAACTTCTAATGATGCCCTAGTTATTAGAGGTGAGTCTATGGATAAATCCATGGGGTAAGAAAGAATGAGTGTAAGAAGTGTTAAAAAAGGGGTAGACCTCAAAGCATATGGATAAATAAAAAGTAAAGTGTTAGAATCATGGCAAAAAATGTCAAATTAAGAATTATTTTACATCTAAGAAGAATGATAATTCTTCTAATAAATCCTTAGATAATGATTAACATAGTAGTGATTCTTTCATTTGTACTAATATCATTGGAGATGAATCTTGGAAAATTAACTCAAAAGAGTCTTATCATATGACAACATATAGAGAGTGGTACTCTAGATACATTAAGTGTAATCAAGGTTAGGTTTTTCCTAATGATAGTAGCTCATTGAAGATTTTCAAAGAAAGGTAAAGGTAGCCTTCATAGATGAAGAGTAAGAACACTCTTAGATTTTTTTAATATTCTACATTTGAATTAAAATATTATGTCTTTGTTTAAGACGATTGACTCTAGGATACATGTTATCTTTGATGGTGAAGATTAAAATATAACATGAGGTGCATTGGTTCTTGCTAAGTGGGTGTGGCATGGTAATCTATTTAGACTAGATACATCAACATTATCTAGTTGCTCCAATGTGACTAAATCTGAATCAAGGTTGTTGTGGCATCTCAGAATCTCCCAAAAATTGTAAACCAGCTTTGTGGGATCACCCTAAGATAAGCATTTATGTGAGACTTGGAAAGGCACTCAAGAATGGAGAACATTCAAGGAAGAAGAAATTGGTTGGTGAGCTATGGACATGACGGAGAAGGGGGCACATCTTATGTGTGTGTCCAACCTGGGGTGCAAAGGTGCACTCAAGATGGTCCTGGCAAGGGCATGGTTATTGCAAGGGTGTTGAGTATTGTTCTAGAGGAACCAACACTTGTGTAGAGCGAAAAAGTACGCTTATTCCTCCTAGACTGCTCCATAGCAAGAGCTAGTACCACTGACATCTTCTTATGGTGAGAGAGGCTTTTCCAAGTGTTATTATTCAGATAAGTATTAAAACCATTCATTCTAAATTATATGGAGAATTGTGTGTGTGTGTGAATTTGGTGTTAATATATATGAATTAAATGGATGTGTATTCAATTTATCATGTTAACCATCTATTTTGGAATTTCCTAATAAACTATCACATATTATCTTTTGCACTGGTTATTCACATCCATTTTAATAATATTGTAGCTTTTAAATTACCTTTATTCTAATATTTAATCCACTAAATCCGCTGCTAACACTAAAATAACTTTGGAGAAAAAGTGACATCACATTTGGTATCAAAGCCTAATGATCGGGTCTTCCTATATTTGAACTTCTCTTTATATCTACTAGTATTTGAAAACATTCACTCCATACATTTGGCATTATCTATTTGACCTAACCTTTGATTCATTAGAAATGATTCTATAAGATCTAATTTATAATCTTTTTCCATAAATTAATTTTAGTTTCTCCCCATGTTCATTGACATTAATTTTAAGATTATTGAAAATCCTAGATCATATATGTGTATTCATATATATATTCTAGAATTAACATCACTTTGTGAACATCCTATTTATACCTAGATTCAATTTAAGATATCATTACCATAACTTATTAATAAAAAAATAAATTATGATAAATTCTAAATTTAAACCTCTTCCTCACTCTTTAAATATCAATCCCCTTTATTATTCATATATCCTTTAAAAACATTTGAATCCATTTCCTATTCACATTCTATTATATATCATGTAATCATCAATGCTCTTTTTTTTTAGACTTCAAACTGTGAACCTTTCACATTGCTTAGAATCCAATTATTTGGCAAGTGTATATACAATACCGGACCCTCATTGAAAGAATAAATTCTAAAAGTCGAGACTCTTGTATTAAGGGCCATGTCTCCCAAATCATCACGTTAGGCATCATACATTGGGCACATATTCATATATATAGCACTTCAACGAATCATTCTTGTGCACATCCTGCAATTATTTTCTTGGTCCACACTTTCCCATCATTTTACACGTCGTCTAAGTATTTTTAGACCTTGTGCACCTTGTTTCAGAGCTCTCATATTTGTAGAAAAGATGGTAGTAAAGTTTTGGGTAAGTCGGCTTTAAACCTAGGTTTCTAAAGCCCTTTCAACAGTCTGCACACCCTTCTATATGCAAGTTTCTGTAATCATCTTAGGCCATGGAAGAGATATTTCCTTGGAGGTGTTTTATCAAAACATTCATGTCTTTCCTATGCTTTCCCATTCTGTATACATGTCGACCACAAAAGTTGCAATTTTGTAACATCTGATAGAGCTTGCCTAATCCATTACGCCTTGACATATGTCCACGCATGGTCTCAAATCTTTGCATGCATATGTAAGCAGAGAAAATGGGGCGCGGGTCTGTTTTGAAACTTCTCATTTTAGCGTGCCATGAAATGGAATCTCTGAAATTATTAAATAATGCTGCAATCTTGAAAGAATAGAGGAGTACTTTCAAATAGTACGTTTTCCTTGTAAGAATATACATGCCTTACAGAGGCTTTAATAATCATTTCCCATTAAACATTGATTGGCGCTTTGATATGTTCGCATACAAATAAGTACTCTTATTATGAGTGGATCATGTAGCAATAACTACCTTTTCTTGATACAATATGAGTATAACAATTGGATAAAATTTTAGCCTTTGTGTTGATCTAGAATCTTTTTTCTGTGTCTTATTCAAGTTTTCCATAGCCATTGAATTTGCTCGAACAAAAAATAAAAGGAAAATAAATCGATCTTCCCTCCCTGCCTCACATATTGCCCTCTAGATCATTGAAAACAAAATTATCTAATGAATCCATAATCAAACTAGAAGGTTTAGCTTCCCATTAACATCAAATACAAAATTTGTTGCATGCTATGAATACTTTATAGTTACTTTTTGCAACAAGTTTTCATGGTAACCTCAAATGGTAGTGCTCTGAAAAGCATAGGCCAAAAAGACAACCACCCACTCTACCACATTGTCTAGAACCATGATGTAGAGGGATAAACAATGCAAAGACAAATGTGTTTCCTGATTCTATGACTAGATTGAAGGTGTCTCCAACCCCACTTGTTAGTGTGAACTCAAAGAAACAAGTTTCTTGCTTAAACCCTCAGAGAAACCTAGGGTTTTAACAGTCTTTATGACAAAGAACACACTCAGACCTTCATAAATCACACAAATGATTGAATTAGTACTTCTCCTTTGTTGGGCACCTAGACATAAACCTAAAGAAGAACTTCACCAAGTTTCATCAATTTTTGATAGTGCAAACAAAAGTTATGAATTTTTTAAGCTTGTTGGAAACCCTATTTCTGAAATAGGGCAACTAGTAGTAAATTTGTTGTAACTTGCTCAAAACTTCATGAAATTTAATTAAACAAAAATAATTTTAACTTGTAAACAAAGCACTATCAAACCATCCACTTTCAGATCCACCAATTTTTCGTACAAGGCCGTACAAAGCTATTTATAGTATGTAATTGCAAAAAATTGTCAAAAAACATGAAAAACAAGGTATTTTCATCAAACTTTGCTCCCATGACTTCTTGGAGCATTATTTTCATTCATTCCATGTCAATCCACACCAAGAATTGTTACAATTAGAATATGAGTGTCTTTTGCATCAAAAACCTAAAAACCTAATGTAACTTCATGTCTTTTTTTTGCACCAAACTTGCAAAATATGCACTTTTCTTCATCCAAACCTAACCTAAGTTGGTAGCTCATAACCCCACTTGGGTGGGTTAAGAAGTTCATTATAACATTATTTTTACCTTTTACAATATTTGCAACCTCCTTAAATAACATTACTAACTTTTGACCTCCTAGGACTCCTTAACAAATTCAAATATTTAAACAATCTTTTGGAGGGAAACTCCTCTAGACCTTATTACATACTCAAAAGTATCCCATTGAGTGGGAATCCATGCTAAAAAAACAAATGGACCTCTTCATGAACTTTCTCATCAAAATCCAAAACTAACATTTTTAGATTGCAAGATGCTCCTGCATCAAACCAATTGCTTAGGGTCCTTAATATGTCAAAATGAAGAGGACTAAGAATTGCATTGTGAATTGATAGATAAACTATAGGATGTGTCTTATATAACATTTAAGCCAACTAAGAGTCATTCAATTGGACTAAATTAGTTGAATTGTTTAAGATGAATCCACTTTTATCATTATTTACCATATAGCTACTAGATTATATAGCGGTTTAATGTCAATTGAGATGATATTGAATATTATGCATTATGATTGTTGTGAAGGAAATGTGACGATTGAGATGCTAGTTCACTATAATATCGGATGTATGCTTGGGACTTTTAAGTTCTTTCATTTCGAATCATATCATCTTCATGAGAAGAACTAATAACATACTCATGTAAGAAATAAATTATTGGCTTCCCTCTAATACACAATAATTATATAGGTCACTTGATCTATTGTATTGCATAGGCTTGTTAGTATTTT
Organism: Sequoiadendron giganteum; assembly: GCA_007115665.2. Taxonomy (NCBI): domain Eukaryota; kingdom Viridiplantae; phylum Streptophyta; class Pinopsida; order Cupressales; family Cupressaceae; genus Sequoiadendron; species Sequoiadendron giganteum. Next base: position 158,978,972 of record CM021102.1, read on the forward strand.
CAAAAATGAAGTTTATAATTTTATAGCTCATTTAGGGGTGTGAATTGATTGATCAACAATTGGATGTGTGAACAACTAATGTGAGCCCAAATTTTATAAACTAGGGGTCTAAATGTCAAAGCATTCACATAATATATTAATTTTTCATCAAAGTCCTCTTAGGAATAAAAATAATGATAACTTATAGTACTTAAAAATATCTGTGGAATTTCAAGAAATGTAGTAAGATGTCATGAGAAAAAATAAATGGCTTTAACATTCTTTGGTTTGTTTGAGATAAGCATTTTTTGGTTTGTTGGAGATGCAAAGACTTGTAATTTTCTAAACTTTGAGTTAATATAGGTGAACTTTGTTATAAACACCTTTAGCAAAATAGCCCTTCAAAAAGCTTGAACTTATGCTTGAGTTGAACAACTAGAGTTTATAGTTGGGAATTAAAAAAAATGGGGGGGCTATTCTAAAGAAACAAGGAAAAATATTTAGAATTATTTGGTTGTGACATTACATTACATTATTTGGACGATCCTTTTGGTGGCACTAACCACATGTAATTTTTGTTAAGTTAGCATCAACCATAATAGTTAGTAAAGGTTTTGATAAACTATGTCTAGACTACAATATATCTCACTAGTCTCTACAAGAAACAAGGCTCAAAATTATAAATTCAGTCCATCTTGGCGAGATGGAAAATATTTGTGGAGCAACTTTTCCACTTGTATTATATGAAAATAAAATCATATCCTCCCTGAGAGTAAACTTGAATCATATGCTCCAATTCACAAATTAGGTTGTATCATGGAAATTCAAAGTATGATACCAAGAGTGTTATAATTCAAACTTAGCTTTTTTTGTAAAGGTGACCTCAATAATTCACTCACATAAATCTAAATATTTGATGGTTGATGAAGCTCTAAAAAATATCAATTTATAAATCATAAGATCTCAAATAAACTTGAAAATATATTTAGTAATATTAAAATCAATCTTCTATTTAGCTAGCATCCTCTTATACAAGAAATATGTCTTTATAATTAAGATAGTATCATGCCAGCTAATTTTGTTTGGCTTTGTGTCTATTTTGAGAAAATATCTTTACCATGCTTGATATATCTATTAAAAATTGACTCACTATGATTTCTTTCATATATCTATTTTAAGTACATTGTGGTCCCATTACCCACAGGTCCTAAAATTATTTTCACATCATAAAATTTGGAAAATACCATCTTGCATTAGTTAAACTAACACAATATTTTATGACATTATAAACTTATTGGGTTCTCTTAGCCTTAGACATGCGGACATGTCAAATTTTTACAAGGGGAGAAACCAACTAAAAAAAATACTAATTGCTCTTTCATGGTGTAAAAATGGTTATGTATAGTTATGCCATATATGTGTGGGTTAGATTGACCAAATATGAGTCGTCACATTATATTTTATTGGAATAAGTGTTGGCATTAATGTATATTTAGGCACAGTACAACGATGTAGTTGGTGCCATTAATATCTCCAGCACTCCATCTTTCAGGCTACTCCAGAAACTTCTATCTTCTCCTGAAACTTTTGTCTTCTAGACAATTCTCAAGTATGCATTCTCCAACTTATTGTATGCATCCTTCTAGAGATCTCTAAAGAGATCTATACATACATAATTCACTTGTCTAGTTTCTGTGTGTAGGAAAATAACTGTATGCTATTGTAGTGAATAAATATAATATACTCTGTTTTTCTTCTATGTAAATATAATTTATTTTGTCTTTTTTTCTATCCAAAATATGTTGTGTTTTTCTTAGTGTTGTGTTTTTTCTTAGTTCTTCATGGTATTAGAGCACATTTTAAATCTTGGACAGTGTTGTGGAGATTTTGCAACATGAAATTGTGATTTTTTAGCTTGCAATTTTGTTGTGTGTAGCGCCAACATTCCTGTGGCAAGTGAACAACACTCTAGCAAAGAAGGAATATCATTACAAAAAGATTGGTGAGAAATTTTCATTTGGGTATCAATGATTTTTGAAGTTTGTTTTATTCTCATCCAAAAAGGAGGGAATTTGATATAATGGATTCTATTGGCATTTCTTTGCCTACAGTTAAACTAAATGGAAAAAATTATTATGATTGGGTATCTCATATAGAAATTTCTCTAACACTTCAAAATTGCTATGAGATTGTTATTAGTAGTGAACCAAGACCAACAAGTCCTAGAAAAGATCAAGAAGATTGGGATACAAGGGACAAAAAGGCAACATAATTTATCAAGCTTACACTTTCAGAGGTAGTTTTTCAAGAAGTTTGCAATGAAAGAAGTGGAGTCAAAATATGGGATATTCTGAAAAATATATATCAAAATTCAGGTGATGTTTGGATCTTAACTCTCACCACAGAGTTATATAATATGAAGTTGTCAAATTGACAAGAATTAGTCCCTCATCTAAGAAAATTAAAAGAAAATAAAAATGAACTTGCTTCTCTTGGAAAAGATATTGATGATAAAGATTTTGTGCAAATAGTATTACAAAGTCTTCCAGGATCTTATCAATCATTTATAAGGGGATTAGATACTATAGATAAATCAAAAAGTATTAAATCTAAAGAGTTATATGCTAAGCCAGTGCAAGAAGAAAAAATGCCAAATTAAAGAAAGAGAATCATTAAATGGTGAGTCTCAAGCATTCATAATGAAGGAGAAACAAAATTACCAAAAGTCACAAGATAATCAGTCCAAAGAAAGGAATTGGAAGTATGAAAATAAAAATGTTCCATCTAAGGATTATAATAAAAGTAAATGGAAATGCAATTATTGTGGGAAAATGGGTCATAAGGCAAACGAATGCTACAAGAGAAATAGAAATATAGAAAAGAAGACAGACAAGTTTACAAAATCTTTTGATTTAAAAATAAATGATTTTTATGTTGCTCTTAAAGAAAATAATTCTTTTAAGGATGTCTAGGTTATTGATTCTGGAGCTACACAACATATGTCTCACAGTAAGGAACAAATTGAATAATTAAATGAGAGTAATGCATAAAATATATATTTGGGAAATAATAGTACTTTAGAAGTTAAAGGAATTGGAAATGTTCAAGTTGATAATGGTGTATTAAAAAATGTGAACATAGTTCCTGAATTAAAAACAAATCTTCTTTATGTATCTCAAATTGTAAATCAAGGGTATAAAATAGAGTTCTACAATGAAAAATGTTTAATCATAGATGTGAATGATAATTACAGAGTGATTGCAATTGGTAAAATGGAGAATGGATTATATAAGTTTCAAGAATTTAGTTCTAAATGTAAAGATGATAATATGTGTGATATTGCCAAATATGATGATATAAGCAGGTTATGGCATGAACGTATGGGACATATCAACTATCAAAGTTTCAAACTTATGGAGAAACTATATATGGTGCATGGGCTTCCAAAAATCTCATCAAATCACAAGGTGTGTGAAGGATGTGCTATGGGAAAGCAACATGTGGAAAGTTTCCCACAAGGTAAATCATGGAGAGCAAAAACTCCTTTACATTTGGTTCATAGTGATGTAATGTGTCCTTTTAGAACTCCATCACTTGGAGGATCAAGGTATGCCCTCACCTAAGTTATTGATGATTACACTAGAAGAATTTGAGTATATTTTCTAAAAAGGAAGGATGAAGTGTTTGACAAGTTTAAAGATTTTAAGGCATTAACTGAAAATCAAAGTGGAAGATCCTTAAAGATAATAAGAACAGATAGAGGAATGGACTGTCCCTTACTCACCCCAACTATCTCTTACTCACCCCAACAAAACGAAGTTGCAAAAAGGAAAAATAGAACTATAATAGAAATGGCTAGATGCATGCTTCATTCTAGAAATATAGAAGCTAAGTTTTGGGTTGAATCAATTTGTACTACAATTTATATTTTGAATAGAACACCTACCAAGGCCATTCTGAACATAACACTAGAAGAGGCATGGAGTGGAAGAAATCCTAAAATATCTCATTTTAGAGTCGTTGGTTGTAATGCATATGCCCACATTCCTGATGAAAGAAGGAGCAAACTTGAAAGGAAAAGTGAGAAGTGCATAATGGTCGGGTATAGTGATATAGGTTATATAATCCTAAAACAAATGAAATTCATATTAAAAGAAATGTATGGTTTGATGAAGATATTGAGAGTGAACATTCTCCTACATTATCTTACTTTCCAATCTTGATTGATGAAGATAAGTCTACTAATGATCCAAATAAAGGTGTGCAATATTTTGTAGGAGGAGAAGGAACACAAGTTGAAGCATAAAGTGAAAGTGATGATGAAGACACACAAAAGACTAGAAGCATCCGTGAAATCTACCAAGAAGGACCTAGAAATATGTTTTCTAACTATGCACTTATGACTAGGGTGATGCAGGTTGACACTCCAAGTATCTATGAGGAAGCAAAAGGAAAAGAAGAATGGGAGGCAACAATGGAAGATGAATACAATTCTTTGATGAAAAATGGAACTTGGGAATTGAGAACTCTTCCAAAAGGTAAAAGTGTGGTTAGTTGCAAGTGGACCTTAAAAATAAAGTTCACATCACATGGAGCAATTGAAAAACATATGGCAAGGCTAGTGGCTAGATGCTTCTCACAAACAAAAGGTATTGATTATACTGAAACCTTTGCTCCAGTTGATAAAATATGTTCAATTTGTACAATAGTTGCTCTAGCTGCAAAATTTGGTTGGAAAATCTTTCAAATGGATGTAAAAAGTGCATTTCTACATGGTGATCTAAATGAAGAAATTTACATGCAATAACCACCAGGATTTGTTAACATTGGTGAAGAACATCTAGTGTGTAGATTAAAAAATCATTATATGGTCTTAAGAAAGCCCCAAGGGCATGGTACTCTAGAATAAATGAGTACTTTCTTAATGCAAGATTTGAAAGAAGTAAAGCTATTCTGGATGTGTACATAAAGCATAGTGATGATAAAGTTGTTGTTATTGTATTAAATATGTGGATGACTTGATTATTACAGGAGATCACACATGTAATATTGAAATAACTAAAGATCAACTCAAACAAGCTTTTGAAATAACTGATCTAGGGTTGATGCATTATTTTTTGGGTATACAAGTATGGCAAGAAGAAGAAAGGATCATGCTTTCTCAAATAAATTATGCTCTTGATGTATTGAAAAAAATTAATATGAGTGATTGTAAACCATCTAATAGACCATGCGAAGTGGGATTAAAATTGAGTGCTAACTCTACACAAAAGAAGGTGGATGTAAAACTGTATAGACAATTAGTTGGGAGTCTTTTGTGTATCTTACTATAACTAGACCAGATATTGCATATGCAGTTGGTATTGTATCCAGGTATATGGAAGATCCACACATTGAACATTGGAAAGTAGCCAAAAGAATATTAAAATACATTAAGGGTACTTATCAACTTGGCATTGAATACAAATATGGAGGAGAGCCTACTCTAGTTGGGTATACAGATTCTGATTATGCAAGTGATATTGATGATAGAAAATCAACCTCGGGATACATCTTTCATCTTGGATCGGGACCAATTTCTTGGAGCAGCAAGAAGCAATCAATAGTGTCACTATCATCTATAGAGGCTGAATATATTGGTTCATCAAAGGCATCTCAAGAAGCATTGTGGCTTAGAAGACTACTTGAAGACATATGCTATCCACAAGAATCTCCTACTATAATATTTTATGATAATCAAAGCATTATTAAGCTAGCAAAAAATCCTATATATCATGCTAGGTCTAATTATATAGAAGTGCATCATCATTTTGTTCAAGATCTAATTGAAAGTCAAGTGATGGAGCTACAATTTTGTGGAACAAAGGATCAAATTGCAGACACATTTACTAAAGCATTACCTATTGTCAAATTTGTTAGACTTAGAGACTTGTTACAACTCAAGAAAGTAGCTATACTCTCCAAATAAACATTATGGGAGGGTGTTGGCATTAATGTTTATTTAGGTACAATACAGTGATGTAGTTGGTGCCATTAATATCTCCAACACTCCATCTTTCGGGCTACTCCAAAAACTTCTATCTTCTCCTGAAATTTCTATCTTCTAGACAATTCTCCCGTATGCATTCTCCAACTTATTGTATGCATCCTTATAGAGATCTCTAAATAGATCTATAAATAGAGAATTCACCTGTCCAGTTTATGTGCGTAGGAAAATAGTTGTATGCTACTACAGTGAATAAATATAATATACTCTATTTTTCTTCTATGCAAATATAATTTATTTTGTCTTTTTTTCTATCCAACATATGATCTATTTTTCTTAGTGTTGTATGCTGCTGCACAGTGAATACATATAATATACTATGTTTTTCTTCTGTGCAAATATAATTTATTCCATCTGTTTTTCTATCCAATTTCTGTGCATAGGAAAATAGTTGTATGCTTTTGTAGTGAATAAATATAATATACTCTATATTTTTTTTTTTCTGTGCAAATATTATTTATTATGTTTGTTTTTCTGTACAGTTTCTATGCATAGGAAAATAGCCGTATGCATGCTGTTGTAGTGAATAAATATAATATACTCTATTTTTCTTCTACGCAAATATAATTTATTCTATCTTTTTTTTTCTATCCAAAATATGCTCTATTTTTTTACAAGGGGAGAAACCACCTAAAAAAAATACTAATTGCTCTTTCATGGTGTGAAAATGGTTATGTATAGTTATGCCATATATGTGTGGGTTAGATTGACCAAATATGAGTCGTCACATTATATTTTATTGGAATAAGTCCTCTTGAATTATTTGTCCCAAAATAACACATAGGCTTAGAATTAATACCTATCCTTACCTGTAATATATTTTCTTCCTTTTAGCTTGCAAGTCCTAAATATGGGTTGCAATTTCCTAATAATTATGTAATTATTGAAGAAAACAACACATATTCTTTGTCATGAACATTTTGATTAGTGTCTAGCTAAATCCACCATTATTGATTTTGATTGTTTTGTATAAACATACAAGTAAACACCATGATAGTTATATAACTCATTCTAGAATGGATATTACTTAATATACATAGTGAACCTTTGGGTCATAAGTCATCTTATAAAGAATCAATTAGACATTTATATCTAAAAATTCTTGACTAATCATGACTTTGTGACATAGATGTAAATTCATATGCTCTATTTTTCTGTGCATGGGAAAATAGTTGTATGCTACTGTAGTGAATAAATATAATATACTCTGTTTTTCTTTTGTGCAAATATAATTTATTCTGTCTATTTTTCTGTCTAGTTTTTGTGTGTAGGAAAGTAGCTATATGTTGCTGCAGTGAATAAATATAATATGCTCTGTTTTTCTACTGTGCAAATATAATTTATTTTGTCTATTTTTCTGTCTAATTTATGTGCGTAGAAGAATAGTTGTATGCTGTTGTAGTGAATAAATATAATATACTATGTTTTTCTTCTGTGCAAATATAATTTATTATGTCTATTTTTCTGTCCAGTTTCTGTGCATAAGAAAATAGTTGTATGTTGTTGCAGTGAATACATATAATATGCTCCGTTTTTCTTCTGGGCAGATATAATTTATTTTGTCTATTTTTTTGTCCAGTTACTATGCGTAGGAAAATAGTTGTATGCTGCTACAGTGAATAAACATAATATGCTTTAAATTTTTCTTCTTTGCAAACATAATTTATTTTGTCTATTTTTCTGTCCAGTTTTTGTGCATAGGAAAATAGTTGTATGCTGCTGTAGTGAATAAATATAATATACTCTGTTTTTCTTCTGTGCAAATATAATTTATTTTGTCTATTTTTCTGTCCAGTTTTTGTGTGTAGGAAAATAGTTGTATGTTGTTGCAGTGAATAAATATAATATACTATGTTTTCCTTTTGTGCAAATATAATTTATTCTATCTTTTTTTTTGTCCAAAATATGTTATGTTTTTCTTAGTGTTGTATGCTGTTGCAGTATATAAATATAATATACTCTATTTTTCTTTTGTGCAAACATAATTTATTTTGTCTATTTTTTTATCTAGTTTCTGTGCATAGGGAAATAGTTGTATGCTGTTGCAGTGAATAAATATAATATACTCTATTTTTCTTCTGTGCAAATATAATTTATTCTGTCTGTTTTTCTGTCCAGTTTTTGTGCATAGGAAAATAGCTGTATGTTGCTACAGTGAATAAATATAATATACTCTATTTTTCTTTAGTGCAAATATAATTTATTCTATCTTTTTTTCTATCCAAAATATGCTCTGTTTTTTAACAAGGGGAGAAGGGTATGTGCAGGATCATCATGGAAAAAATAGGCCCTTAAGTGGTGATAAAATTCAAAAAAATCAGAGTTAGGCAACTTGACGTAAAAATTTGAATAAGTTATCTATATTATTTCAAAAATATGTAAGAATAGAATCTGTAAAAAATTGAATGTAATTTCTAAACTACTAGGTTTATTTTTATTTTTTAAAAATCTATTTGGTAAAAATTTGAAATTTCAATGGAGTAGTACTTAAATTTCAGGGAAAAAAGAAGAAGTAGGTGTCTGTCTGACCACCCTAACCACAATAAAATGATAATATTTTGAATATAAGTAGAGGACTCATGTCCCAATGTGATGCATATTTTTTTGTAATTTTTTTCCAAGTAAATAATTAATTATGATTTTTTTATTACAACTTTAAAAAAATATAAAAACTCGTATATCTAACCACCTTAACTTGGTCAAAACTTCATGAAATTCATTTTTTTTTTAATCCTATAGTATGCGAAGCATAGAATGTGACACATGTTTTGGATTCAAAAAATATGATACCGTTTGAAAGCTATAAATGTTTTTCAGTCAGCCTATCAATCAGGATTTTAGTCGTAATTCAAATAGAAAATGAATAATAATTATTTATTAAATTCAAATTATTTAAGCATAATTTATATGGGTGAAAAACTAAGAATCTCCTTTAAATACCCTTTTTGTTTCATCAATTTTGGGTAAAAAAAAGTCGTCAGCCACATGGGCCATCATATCACTTACATATCACCACTTTTTGGCCCATCATGATCCTGCATATACCCAAAAACCACCTAAAAAAATACTAATTGCACTTTCATGGTGTGAAAATGGTTATGTATAGTTATGCCATATATGTGTGGGTTAGATTGACCAAATATGAGTCGTCACAAATTATATTTGATTGGAATAAGTCCTCTTGAATTATTTATCCCAAAATAACACAGCCTTAGAATTAACACCTATCCTTACTTGTAATATATTTTCTTACTTTTAGCTTACAAGTCCTAAATATGGGTTGCAACTTCCTCATACTTATGTAATTATTGAAGAAAATAACACATATTCTTTGTCATGAACATTTTGATTAGTGTCTAGTTAAATCCACCATTATTGATTTTGATTGTTTTGTAAAAACATACAAGTAAACACCATGATAGTTATATAACTCATTCTAGAATGGATACTACTTAATATGCATAGTGAACCTTTGGGTCATAAGTCATCTTATAAAGAATCAATTAGACATTTATATTTAAAAATTCTTGACTAATCACGACCTTGTGACATAGATGTAAGTTCATAGTGAATTCCTATCTATACTTAGTGGGTGCTTAATGTTGTGATCTATCATGTGCTGGAGTTTGTGAATTTAAATAGATCAAACATGTTGCAAGTATGAAGGTGTTGTTATTGATTTCAACGGTTGTTGTTGTTGTCATTAATGTCATGAATGATGGTTATTGGCTATATATTTCGAGGATATTGAGAAAATTGTAATAAAGAAAGGTTGCAAGTATTTAGTGTTTGCTCCAGATTTTCTTCGGGATTTGCTGCTATGCTAGTAAGGATTTGTGGTATTATTCATGGATGCTGGAAGTTGCAATATCCAGATTTTGGAATTTTGGATCGTTATACAATGAGAGTTATGTTCACCAGTATGTATACTATGCTTTTTTGTGTATTTGGCTATGGTCTGGGAGTGTAGAGAAGGGGGATTCACTACTCACAATTTCTCTTCACTCAAAGAGCCTCACGAGGTAAACTACCCTAAACTACCTCAAGTAACAACAATGAGAGTTTTAGAATCAGAAAGAGCAGGTCACAAAGATCCTCTGGAAAAACTGACAAGCTCTTAGCCAAAGGACATCAGCACAAAATACAGAAGACGATGCGGCATGTTGGCATCTTGTATGGACTAGAAAGCGAGAATGTCACAGAGAATAGCTAAATGGCTACTTCTACTCTAATTACTAAGAATGTATAGAATGCAAGAAAGTAATAGAGTACAACAAAACTGGAATAAAGAAGTATAAGTGATAAAGATAAAGAGAAGAAAAAAAGTGCTTACAACCATGCAAGTGATGAATCCTCCAACATGTGAACATCTTCAATACCTGCATGCATAAGATCTGGAGAAATTGTTGGGGTTGTATAGGGGTTTGCCTTAGTCAAACCCCCATTTTGGTGTTCCCACCTCCACGGACAACCAGAGAGAAAGAGAGAAATAAATCGAAATGGACAAAGCGTGTGGTGAAAGAAAAACCCGTTCAGGAGTAGAACCCACACCACAAAGTATGAGTGATAAAAGAAAACCCTGCTCGAGGAGGAGAACCTATATCACAAGAGAGGTGATAAAAGAAATCCCCGCTCAAGGAGGAGAACTCATATCATGAAATAAGGATGCAATAAGTAGAGGATGAGGAATCCCAAGATGCTCACAAGCATAAAATAAGGGAGATGAAGTTGTAAGAGCGTTGTGAGAATATGAGAGCTTGAAGCTATTGTAACAAATAAGGGAGATGTGCAAGCAATAGAGTAAAGAGGGACAAGGGAGAAGCCAAGATGATAGAGTGAAGCTCAAAGTTAGAGAGACCAACAAATTACAAGAATAGTATTTAATGAGGGAAAAAAGCTTCTTCAACCGTTACAAGGCATCCCGGGTCGTTACCATAGACAAAAGGCGAGGACAAGTGGCAAAAACATGCATAAAGGCAGTCATTTGAATGTTGAAATGTCGCAGGATGCTAGTGTGCCGCACAAATATCTGCATGTCGTGCTAGTGTCCAGACACGTCATGCTACAAAATGACAAAAACAGGAAGAGCACAAGGTTTAATGCAAAGCTGACACGTGAGGGTAGTTGCTGAAAAGGGGTGTTGGAGCATCCTGAGAGGGAAAAAAGGCTGATGTAAGGACTAAAATGAGCCAACACAAGATGCTAAGAGAGTGGGCACTAAAGCAGATAGAAGAATGTATGCGAAATTACAAGGGGTGCAATTTTGCGACTATACATTTTTCCCCCACTTTAGCGGGCATATGGATCTACTCTAATATGCACACTAAGGTAATTTTACTAAACATAAATAACATCATATGTCAAAAGGATACTATAAAGGAAGCAACTAACTCTTCGATCCAAAGAAGCATGCACCCAAAATAAAGACCTAAAAAACAGATGCATTAGGCGAGAATGACGTGCATTAGACAACAATGTTAGAACATAAAAAACTAAAGGATTTGAATCAGCAAAGTGAAAGAGACCTCAATGTAGAAGGTTGTCTCAATACCATGCGTCATCCCCAAATTAAGAAATAACATACTTAGAAGAATTCTGAAACGAAGAGAAGAAGGGAATATACTCAGGATGGAGATGGAGATCTTCGATCCGGTATACACAAAAGAGAAAATAAGAGAGAAAATAATTTAAGAGAGAGAGGAATGAAAATTCCAAGAGAGACGGCTCCATAGGTCCTAAGACCCAAGGAGAGTTTGAACAAAGCGCATTGAAGGCCTGCAGTCCAACGATGGACAAATCTCATAGGATGAAAGAATCCCATAGGCCCGCAAAGCTGCAAGAAAGGTATATCCCAAGATCTCTTGCATGGAGGAAACCCAAAGGAAGGAGACTCTGCAAAATCGTATTGGAAAGCGGCTTTATAGGCGCACTTGTAAAGTGACATGTTTACCCGTAGATAAAACATGTCCAAAAAAAAAGCGGCCACACAAGCAGTTAAGCGGATAGTCACGTAGACTATCAACAAATTGGAAGGCTTTCAAAGGGGTCCCTCAGGAACCCTTCAAAAGAAAAGGGGTCCACTCAAGGTATACACTGTTTGAAAAGCGAGGTCTAGTCAGGCCGCCCCCAAACTAGACGCAAATAATTCATTCAAGAGGAAATCTTTCAAAGGGGGTCCCTCGGGAACCCTTCAAAAGAAAAGGGGTCCACTCGAGGTATGCTCAAATTGAAAGATAGAGAGAAAAGAGGGTGTTCTTAAGAAGGACACACATATCCAGAACGAGCTATCATTGCCCCCAACATATAAGGGAGGAGAACCATGCAAGACACTTAAAATATAGAGGATAGAGGTAGACCTCAATATCACTTGTCATTTGAAGAAGAGGTGGGTGCATTAGACAAACAAATGAGTGATGGAACACAAATCACCAAATTGTTGTATTTTATCTCTCAAGGCCTTGCATTCACTAGTGGAATGGCTAGGCACTCAATGGTATGCACAGAAAGAATGTTTTTCCTTATCATTCTTATGAATTTTCTTACGTGTAGGAGGAGGAAGAGTAATTAAGCGGGATTTTAGAAGCCTCAACAACATATGCTCTTGCTTAGACAAAGAGTGAGGAGCAGGAAGAAACCCTTTCTCTTGTGGAGAAGAGTTTGACTACTCAGAAGAAGAAGAATACACAAAGGTAGAAGACAATGGAGGAACTACATGGAGAGTATTATTCTGACAATGGGGATCATACTCCTCTATGGGATCACCATCATCCTTCTTGATAGCATTAAACTCTTTAATAAAAGTGCGATCATCTTCCTCAAAGGGAGGAGAATAAACATCGAGGACATTACAACTGTTTCTCAAACTATCCTGCGATGCAAAAGAATAACCATCTTTAATAGAGGGTTTGGATGATGTTATCGAAAGGTCTAAGTGGATCGGGGTGACTTTATTTTCTCTAATGAAGGATTCTGTAAAGTCTAGAGAACCCCAATCATCACCAAGACATGCGGTCCTTTGGGAAGTAGGAGCAGACTTAAGATTTCTTGCTTCAAAAGGATCTTCTTCAGGGACATCTATCTCAAGAGTATCCTTTGTAGTAGGTACTTCTGTAGTAAACATCAACACATTAGAAGACACTGAAGGAATAAGAGTAGGCATAAACAAAACTTGACCAGTAGCTACCAGCTCACATAAGTGCATAGCATTAGGGCCCGCCTTAATTGTGACTACTTGATTATTGCAAATGAACTTAATAGTTTTTTGCAAGGTAGATAGCACTGCACCCATAGCATGAATCCATGGCCTACCGAGAAGAAGGTTATAAGGTAACTTTTCTGACATAGCATGTACAAGGGTAGGTACAATAATGGGTCCCAACCTCAAAGGCAAGACTATGGTGCCTAAGGGTTGTCGACTGACATTATTGAACCCACGAATGACAACAAAAGAAGCATTAAGAGAATATGAATCATTATTAATCTTAAGCAATAGATCAATGCTACATAAATTGACTGCTATACACCCTAGGGTGAATGGGTCTTGGCCCTATTTTCCAAGACATGAGGTGTCGAGGGAAAACCATTAATTGGATGCATTTGTTCAATGCTTACAATTTCTCAGAAAGTGGAAAAAATAGATTATAGAATGTTTAATTTAAGAAATTAGGGACTCAATTAGGCTCAATAATTTAGGGGGGACAAAACATAGGGTGAAATTATCAAGGGTGCCAATTTACAATGCTATAATTTTTAAGAAATGGTAAACAATGGAAAGAATGGTAAAGATGTGGTAATGGGGGAGAGGGAGGTAGAAGTAGGAAGGATAAGGGATTTAATGGGATTTTACAATAGTAGGAGATGAGTTAATTATACTAGAAAGAGATGGGATCATAATCACTTTAGTGTATGAATGAATATGCATAGAATGTGGAGTTTAAGAAATAGGTTAAATGGAATATGGCTTGGAAAATAGTGTCTTATAAAAGGATTTATATAAATGGTGAGGTATTAAGTTAAAGGAGTTCAATGGTCAAAGTAAAGGGCACTTGATAGGATGTTATTGATAATTAATGTGATACTTGTAGGGGAAATATTAAATGACATAATTTTTAAATCTCAAAAAATGAAGAGGCAATAGAATAAAATAAATTTAAAGTACCATTTCAAATAATATTAGTCATGAGTGAGTATTAAATTTATAAGTTTCATTTAAATTTAGTTTTAAATTTGGTTTTAGGTTTCAAATTTTAGTTTTGCATAGATTTTCCACAAATGGGTAAGCTAAATAAAACATGAAAATGGCCAATATTATTTAGGTGGGAGTGTTTATCTCGTGAGTTTAACAATAAATTAATATTATTCATAAAATGGTAATCCATATTTTTTATAATGCCAACTACTCAATATCTGGACAATACTCATAGCCCACTATCTCATCTCCACAATCATGTGGGGTGAGTAACATTTTGGAAATAATATCTTATTAGTGTGTCACATGTTACAAATGACCAAGGCCTTCCTAATCTAGGTTTGAACAAGGCTAAACTAGGGGATTCCTTAATATACCTTATGGTATGTGAGGCCCTTCTCTATGATACAAGGGTTGCCTTATGCTTGGGTATTGATAGGATAAAACCACCTCACTTCATGTTATTTACTTAAAACATATAATTGTTGATTATCAAGGTGAAGAAAGCTTGCAATATGAACTTAAATAAGTGTATGCAAATCTAAAATAAGTAGATTAACCTTTAGCCTTAGTGTGAAGAAAGAATGAGAGAGAGAGATTATCATAACACATGCAACAACATATTTACGTGGAGAAACCCCGAAGGGAAAAAAAAATCCACCACCGAAAGAGAGACAAGTATATTACTAATAATCTGAAATATTACATGCAACAATATACTTCTCTTATCAATTTCTATAAAATCCGGCAACACCCTATTACCTTGCAAACTTGCAAAACTGAATTGAATAACTCTAGCTCAAGGCCCCAATTTAAAGAGATTTGTGAGGATGAAAACCACCATGGTTTCACCAAACAATAGGCAGCAATACCACCTAGAAAAAACACGCCTCCCTCTTTGAAATGGTCAAAAAATACCAAAAATAGCCTCTTATAGATGCTCTTACAGCTGTCATAAGGCATCTCTCATGCATGGGCGCTTGGGGTCTAAAAAAACATATTCTGTCATAGGGAATCTGTCATACTGTCATAGCATCTTATGAAAACTGTCATACATGTCATAGATGCTCTTACAACACCCTATTTTGACCCAACAACCTCATTTTAGAAGATTTCAAAGTGGGACGCCTAGCTATTTTGTCCTATTCCAAAAGGACAAACGGTAACGATAACACTGCATTTACATTATCTTTTTCACCACCATTGGTCAAACGGTTTCACCTCTTATGGGTAAATGTACAAAACACTTTAGGAGAATAATTAATTAAAGGATTTACAAGGTTGATGGCACCTAAATCCTAACAATAATTATCGAGCCAAAAAAGATAGCTCCTCCAAGGACATTATATAGTTTTTTGGAGCATAGACTTTGGTCAATGCTTGGTAATGAAATTCAAGTCACACATGGAATTGGGAAACATGCATGACCAAACTAATTTTAATTTTCAATATTATCTTACAATGTAAGATAAAATCATATGCAACTTGGTCACATAAATAGACATAAACTATATAAAAAATAAATTAAAATTTAATTACCATTTTATTTTTTATTTTTTTAGTCTTTGTCTAATGTGGTTACATAAAAATATAGTTTTTCGAAATAAAAAGTCTTTATTGTATAATACTTAATTGATATAAAATAATTTCATATTAGATATCAAATTTGAAATAAATAATTTTAAAAATAATATCTTTTATTTCAAATTTGATATTTATTGCATTTAAAATAATTTTAAATTAAATAAATTATATTCTATTTGAAAATATGTGAGCTTTTAGCAAAAAAAAAATCACTAAATATATTATAAATTATATTATACTTAATAGACTTTCCTAACACTTCCTACTAGTCATTATAAGCCAGCTTAAGAAATGTTTGTGTGACATTTTGTAATGTCATGGTAATAAGATCATAAACAAGACATATGGAAGTAATTCATAAATTAAAAAAATTAAGTGAAACAATCAAGAGACATAATAGGATATGGTTAAATTTATTTTTAAATTAAAATCTCAAATATATAATTTATTATCAAACTAGCCAAATCCATTGATCCTAGTGATAATGTTACTGACAAATTTACAATGTATAAGTGTAAATAAAAAGGTGTAGTTTGTAGCCCTTTTCCATATGATTGCGATCACTAACTGTTGATCTCAAACTTCATTTCAATACACAGTAACCACTTTTTGAGAATCAGAGGTTGAGGTCTTGATCTTTTTAATGTAGCTTTTAAGAGCTTCCTCGCCACGTTTTAATCCTCTCTAGAGTTTTAGAAGCCTGCACCAACAATTTACTACATAATTCATGAACATGATTCATTTTTTAAAGTTTCATATAAATATGGAATAAATCTTCTATTTGTGTTATAGAATTTACATAGAAAAAAGTTAATTGACAATAAAAAATAATGCTTACTTCCTTTTTCCATTTAGTTCTGAATGTTATAATGCATAGAACAATTGTCTGCAAGGTAGTTCCACAAATCATACCAGTCCAAATTCCCTACATTTCAAAAAATATACTTTATAAAAAAACTTAAATAAAATACGAATTCTATAACATATTAAATTATGGTATAAAACAATTGATACCTTCACTCCAAGATCAAAATAATAACCCAACAAGCAGCCGAGGGGAACTCCAATAATGTAATAACATGCTAAATTAATATATGCCGCTAGAGCTTGCCAACCTGCTCCCACTGCTACACCTGTAAGAATCATTTTAAATGCTTGTTATAATTGTTTATTTATTTAATAAATAAAACTTAATTATCAGTTCATGTAAATCTTACTCACCACCCAGAACAGGTTGTATGCTATTTAAAAGCATGGTAAGAGCAAGTATAGTGGCAAGATTTGAAATGGCTTTCATCACTTCTTCACTGTTAGTAAATATCACTGCAAATTCATTCCCAGTAATGAGGATTATAGCCATTAAAATGGCTCCTATTGTAAAAACAGTTCCAAGAACATTAACCACTGCAAATTTTGCAGCTCTTGGACGCCCAGCTCCCAATTCATTCGAAACTCTTACACTGAAAATAAAAAAAAAAAAAAAAAATCTTTAAAATATATGAAATATGTTTACTTTGTAGTGCCTATAATATATTATGTTGGATGGATACATTTATATTAAATAAATGTAAAAGAGATGAGAGTATACCTGATAGCAATATTGAATCCCAAGGACATCATTGTCTCCCATCCGGTTAGATTCAAACTGCATTATAAATGATTTTTTTTCAATTAGACAAAGCAATTAAAAATGAAGTAATACTGACTTGAGGAAAATAGTGGGCATATACATACCATATAGAAATGGCATCTACTGAAGTTCTTGGATTTTTAAGATAGCCCGCCAAAAGTATTAGAACGTAAAGGTACCAAAGTTCCAAACTATTATAAATACCAAACAAATATAAAATGTTAATCACAAATGTAACATTATCCTGTAGAATATTATTAATTTGAACTCTAAAAAAATTATCCACAAATGTAACAGTATCCTGTAAAGTACAATCAATTTGAACTCACTAGATGATTCCAGAATTCCTTGACAGCCCATGGGTTATAACGCTAAAGAATGGTGTCTCATGCGCAAAGCTTTGAACTTACCAGAGCATTACACCCGATGCCAAGGAAAGGCGCAGGAAAGCCCCCAGGTTGTGGAAGGCAGCCCAGGAGAAACCTCCCCAGGCCTCCTTGCAGCTGCCGCTAAGTACATAGGCCAACTGAGATAGGACGATAATCCACCATGAGATGTCCAGCATTAATGCCGCTCCCCAAAGCCCACATCCCCACTTAAAGATAACCAACCAGCTGAACACCACGTGCACAACCAGTGCTCCGCCAGCAATCGCCGCCATGGCCAACACTTTACTCTGCGCCTGCAAAAACCTTGCCAGCGGAAAAACCAAGGCGTAGGCGAATAACTGGGGCAGCATCCACACCGCGAATTTCCCTGCCAACTCCGCAATTTCATCTTCTTGACCGATGAGTTTCAGAATCGGCGCCGCCCACACATAAATCGTGCTCATGAGCAAGGCAGTAGTGATTAATATAACCCAAGAGCGCTGCAACTAAATTCCGAGCATCCCAACTTGTTTGGCCCCAAAAGCCTGCCCGGACAGAGTCTCCAGCGCGCTGGCCATTCCTATCTGAAACAATAACAGCAATATAAGTCTTTTGTGGTTTGAAAGCAGAACAGTAAATGTATGTTAAAGTTTTTCCTTACCATTATGCCCATTGAGAAGCCAGCGATGACAGAGTTTTCGATTGAAACAGCGGCTAGTTCAAGATCGCCGATATGACCAGCGAAGGCCTGCGTGGCGACTCCGAGTGAGTATCGAGAGAGGGAGGTGAAAATAGCAGGGCCTGCCAGGTACCAGAGCTTCTTTGATTCTTTCCAGCTTGCTTGCAGCAGGCCTCTGCATCCTTCAATGGCTGGAAGATCCCCACCAAACTCAGCATCGCCATTGTTATTGATTAAAGATAGCCTCAGACTCTCCTCGTCCATGGCAGCTTCAAGTGAAGGCCCTTTCAAGCTGCGAAACACGCTACTTAATAATAGTCTAAGAAACAAATTGTTACGCTGTATTTCCACTATCAAAAAAAACGATTACAAAACTTTACAGTGCCACCAAACATTCAAAAAAAACTATCTGCAGCACTGATTATCCGTGCCAATGAGAGTGGACATAGAAACTTCGAATAATATATAAACTCAAGACACCCTCTAGGTAGTTACTGTTACTCATATTATTTTGTTGTATCTAATAAAATGATTACATTGCCACCAAACAGTCAATGTGGTAGATCCCAACACACTTACAACTACTCTTACCATGAAAAGACTGGCTACATCGCAATTCTGGGTTTATCAAACAAAGTGATGGCTATTTTCCGCGTGATGATTTTCTTTTCTTGTCAGTCGCTTTCTTATCTCTTTGTACTGCTCTGTCTCATCTGAAAAACACAGATACCAAAAAACAAAATCAAACCAGACCTCACAAGTTATTCTTTCTTCTTGCTGCTTGGCAGTTTACGTAACTTGTTTTTATTAGTCAGCTCGTATTTCCAGCGCGGCAAATTGTACGGAGCATTGTAAAGTCGTATTAAAAGCATGAAGTTTTCACAGTGTATGACAATAATCTAGCCTAGTGTCTTGGGATTTCCGGATTGGATCTGTGTATTATTAGGTAGGGGAGAGGAGTCAATTGTCGTGCGGGGTCCAATAGTCGTGCAGTCAATTGTGATTATTCATATCAATATTAGAATGAATTAATATTATATCTAGTATATATTTATTTCACATATTAAACAAAATATTACCAAATATGTGACATTATGGGACCAATAGTTGTTCAAATAAAAAAAACATAAATACATTCATGAACAAGTGAAATAAATATTTTTTTGTCTCAAACAAAATATCTAAACTATCCACTATAAGTGTGTCATTTATAAAATTAAATGTTTATTTGATAAAATAAGACACTCATTTAAACAAGTATTGTTATCATATGAACAAACATTGTTCTTATGTGTACAGCTATTGGGGTAGCAATGTACAAGCATTGGAATATTTAATATTAATAGTTTGTCCTATCACAAATATAAAAGGTGAGCACAATAAAAACCATATATTTTTTCAATAAATGTGAAGGATTTTCAAAAAGTTTTAATGTTCAACTATTAGTCCATTTTTGTTTGATATAAGTTGTAATTTAAATAATTATGTGTTGTTTTTCTAACAACAAATAGTTTTTATGTGTTCAACTATTGGTCCATTTGTGTTAAATATAAAAGGTAGATAAAACAAAGATTTATGGTTACCAATAGGTATTTGGTCCATTTAAGTTGCATATAAGTTTTATTTTAAATAAAAATATGATATTTTACAAGCAACAAATGATATTTTGTGTTCGACTATTAGGGGTAGCATGATTAAGTTTTGGTCGAACCTTTCAAAAGTCAAAATTTGGACACTTCTCAGTAGATGCGCTGATGTGGCAAGTTGCATGATGAGTCACACCTCCAAACCTTAGTTATAGATAGATAAGAGGCTAATCTACATTTCAAAAAAAAAACAAAGGTCCTACGATATTCCAGTCAATCGCTACATGCTGACGAAATTAGCCCGCACGACTACTGGGCCCTCTCCCCTAATTGTGTGATTGTAACAATTTAGAAATCTTAGCACATTAGGGGAGAGGGGCTTAAAGTAGGACAATCAAAGTTTGGAGGTCTACATGGCAATCCAGGTGGACAATTTTTTTCTTTTTTTTTCCACCAAGTCACCCTACCACTTGGACATCGGGCAGAATATTTTTTTTTAAAAATTTGAGCATCTTGCCACCTATCACACACCATTTAGTCCGACCTATCAAAAGCGGGCCCATTTTTCCCTTCGCCCGAAAGTGGAGCCCATCTGCCTCCTTAATCATCAAACATATCTATGTACATTGGATCGGATGGACGCGTGGCTTCGATAGCCTTGCCACCCTAAACGAACAGTTTAGAGCATTAATCGCTCACCACCTCCTTTGTTACATCCACTAACCAACTTGCCTTACAAATCCCTTCGCATTTACTCAGACTATCAGGTGTGTAAATCGAAGATCAAGGTTCATTCAATGCTCCAAAATCTTGCATATCCCGCTCACTTTCTTTCCTTTTGTTTGTGTTCATTCTCGAGTGTTTGTTTGGTTACGCACAAATACTAGTTCGACTCTCCACGCTTCTTTGTTCGGCTCATCACGCTTCTTCATTCAACTCCGCACTCTTGACAACTCCCTTTTTCTTTTAGGTGAGGTTTCTAACCACTCAGCCTATACTAGTGTCTTCAGATACGACAGTATTCTATCATGCACTTATTTTTTTCACATAATTTCCTTGTGGAAATTTGTCATTCAAAAAGATTAATAAAATGAAATGTGGGCAGGGTTTCATTGGTTTTCTTTTCCTCTATACTCGTCCATGCACTCCTAGTCTTTTGTTCTTCATTGCATGACGTTTACTCTGCATTATGCTTTTGGGTGACCCCATAATACTGGTTTACAAGTTTTGGCCAAACTGGACACTGAAATAATTTTTTCTAACTAAATCTTCGCTTTCAAGCATCTATAGTGGCTAAACTGTGAGGAATTTGAAGATGATGCAAACTAGTGATTTGTGACATTTTCTCTGTAGATTCTAAATATATTTTTTTCAATTTTTTTGAAATTAGATTGCACTTCTTTTTCCATCTCCTTTGAAAACTAGTTTTTTTTCACTAAACACCATTTTTAAGGAGTGACGCTCACCGTATACAACATAACTTTTTTTCAATGAAGGATAAAATTCTATTTTTTTTGAATTTAGATTTGTAACTACAATATCTAATGCTTCTAATTGGTTCCATAGTGTTTTATTGAATATTTTTTCTTTAATCAAGTTTCGAAGTCAAACCAATTACAGCTTAGACATAGGCGAACCGTATACAATGTAAATTTTTTTGTATATATCGATTTTATTTTTTGTATCAAAGACTTCAATATTTGGTGTATTCATATTTTTTAATTTTAATTTTTTGATAATCTGCTATTTTTCCACATGTGTAGAACATGGAGTTTGATTTTCGGTGAAAAACCTATGTTTAATAAAACTAAAAAACCAAATACATAATAAAACCAAAATATATTAAAATTATATTCATTGGATAGCTCATTCTGAGGACTACCATCATCCAGTTGGGCTTGTGAAGTCTCCTCCATTTTCATCCTGAACTCGAGCTTCAAAGGGAAAAAATTTGGACATTTTTGGTGCCAGAGAGGGAGAAGAGGGGGAAAGGGGGTTCGAGCAAACATATGTTCACTCAAACCCCCCAAAAGCGGTTCGATTGAACCTGTTCAAAATAATTTTAAAAAATGATCGAACGAATTTAAAATAATGTAAAAAAATAATTGACGGGTTGGTTCGAGCGGAATCTTAGCCAATGTTCGCTTGAACCCCTAGCCGATGAATACATTTTAATTTTATTTTTTCCTCCATGTTTGCAATAGTGTTATTTTATAATATATAGTATTATTATTTATAATATATATGTTTAAAGTATATTATTTATATTATTAATAACTATTATATAGATATATTATATATACTATATTAACTATTATATCTATATAATAGTTATTAATAATATAAATAATATACTATAGACATATATATTATAAATAATTACAATAAATGTTATAATATATCTATATACTTTTGAATTAAATAGGTCTAAAAAAATATATTGTGTAAATAAATATAAAATTATAAATAAACAAAATTTAAAATAAAAATAATAATATATTATAATTTATAAAAAGAAAATATTTAGTTTAAATAGAGATAGAGAGATATATGGGAAGAGAAAGGGAAAGAGAGGTAGAGATAGAGAGATAGATAAGGGGATAGGGAGGGAGTGAGGGAGGGTGGGAGAGATAGAGAGAGGGGGGAGATAGAGAGAGAGAGGGAGAGAAAGTGAGAGAAATAGGTAGAGGAGAGGTAGAGAAGAGGGGGAGAGAGGGAGAGAGATAGGTCAAAGAGGGGGGAAGAGGGAGAGAAAGAAGAGGGGGGAGAGAGGGAGAGCAATATGTAGAGAGGGAGAGAGAGAATAAGATGGGGGAGAGGGAGAGATAGCTCAATATATATAGAGGGAGAGGGAGAGGTAGAGAAAGGGAGGGAGAGTTAGAGGGGGAAGAGCGAGAGAGAGGGGTAAGGAGATAGGGATAGATAGGTAGATAGAGATAGAGATAGAGATGGAGATGGAGATGGATAAGGAGAAGGAGAGGGATAGTGAGAGGAGAGAACGAGATGGGGAGATAAAGAGAGAGGAGCTCGAAGGATATATAGCTTGATGAAAGAGATAGAAAGAGGGAGAGATAGAGCCCGAAGAA
>CM021102.1:159002719-159014841 GCA_007115665.2 Sequoiadendron giganteum
GGGAGAGACTTGAGAGAGAGATAGAGAGAGGGAGGGAGGGAGTGGGAGAGAGATAGAGGGTAGAGGGTTAAGAGTAGAGGGTAAGGGTTTAGGGTTGAGAGTTTAGGGGTTAAGGGTTTAGGGTAGAGGGTATAGGGTTTAAGGGTGTAAGGGTAGAGGGTAGAGGATATATGGTTTTAGGGTTTAAGGGTTAAGGGTTAAGGGTAGAGGGTAGAGGGTAGAGGGTATAAGGGTTTAAGGGTTAAGGGTAGAGGGTAGAGGGTTAATGTTAGAGGGAAAAAGGGTTTAGGGTTAAGGGTAGAGGGGAGAGAGGGAGACGGGGTAGGAGGGAGAGACTTGAGAGAGAGAGAGGGAGTGGGAGAGAGATAGAGGGTAGAGGGTTAAGGGTACAGGGTACAAGGGTTTAGGGCTAAGGGTAGATGGGAGAGAGCCAGAGAGGGGGTAGGAGAGAGAGACTTGAGAGAGAGGGAGTGGGAGAGAGAGGGTAGAGGGTTAAGAGTAGAGGGTAGAGGGTTTAGGGTTTAAGGGTTGAGGGTTAAGGGTAGAGGGGAGCTTGAGATAGAAGGAGTTGAGGTTATAGGTTTGAGGGATTAGGGTTGAGGGTCCAATGTATAGAGTAGAGGGTATAGGATTGAGGGATTAGGATAGAGGGTTTAAGGGTTGAGGGTTGAGAATTTAAGGGTTTAGGGTTTAGGGTAGATGGTATAGGGTTTAAGGGTGTAAGGGTAGAGGGTAGAGGATAGAGGGTTTTAGGGTTTAAGGGTTTAAGGGTAGAGGGTAGAGGGTCAATGTTAGAGGGTAAAAGGGTTTAGGGTTTAAGGGTTAAGGGTAGAGGAGAGAGAGAGAGAGAGAGAGAGAGGGGTGATGTGGTTACAGCAGAGGGTAGATGGTTTAAGGGTTAAGGGTTAAGGGTTAAGGGTAGAGGGGAGCTCAAGATAGGAGTGAGTGTGTGAGAGAGAGAGAGACTTGAGAGAGGGAGAGGGGGTAGGAGGGAGAGACTTGAGAGAGAGAGAGGGAGGGAGTGGGAGAGATATAGAGGGTAGAGGATTAAGGTTAGAGGGTAGAAGGTTTAAGGGTTTAGGTTTTAAGGGATGGGAACATTCTATTTCCATTTGTAGTATTTTTGTCAATTTGATGACAAATTTATTTTTTTATTTGCATTGATTTATGTTTTAAATCCGTGTGCAATTTTTTTATAATTAGATAATACTTAGTTTATTTAAAGTACTTGATGCCTCAACATATTGTAATTATTTATTATAACTAGCATTTTTGTAATTATTGACGTCTCCGTTTGTAAACCTTATATAGAAAGGAATAGAAAGGACCTCCAAAGGAAGGTCCCTTTTTCATTTTCAATAATTATCTTCATTCAAATATATATTTTTTAAATATCATGGAAACTATGCAATATCTTTGAACAATTATTTATTTAGCTCATAATAGATTTTTTTGTATATACATTTATTTATAATTATATCTTACTTTTAGATATTTTTTTTATTTTTCTTATGTGATTTATTGGGAGATCTTTATTTTAGAGTTTGGCACTTCTCCTATTTCTATGCTTTACTCACCCTACACACCCCTAGCTTTTTGTTACAATTACCTCTTCCCAAACATTTCAAATATGATTTTGAACTAATTATACTTTCACTTTTGTGGTAGTTTAATCATCCCTTTAGGTTGGTTATGATTTTATTGTATATCCTTGTAAACCCCAGATCCTTAGAGCCTTACTTTCATGCTGTGGATTCTCATGGTCCTTTATCTTTAGCCTCTCTTAATGCTTCCATCACTAATTTTGACATGTTCAAATATTTCATAACATATAATTCTATTGTTCTTGATTCACTTATGACATTCTATCATACTAATGAGATCACATTGTTTATGAAAGCTTTAAATGAAAACATGTATCCTTTTCATTTCTTTAGGTATTTGATTATCACCTTTCCCATTTTGTTGGACATTCCTATTTCACCACTCCATGATCATCACATGTTAAATATCTCTTATATGAAGTGATAGTACATTCTTTTTTCTCTAATGATACATTGACTATAAGTACATTTCCTTCATAAGATCTATTTACAAATGATGACATTGCGTTTTCTTATAATTCTAATGAGCTTAAGAATTCCATTGAACAAATATAAGTTGTATATAATTGTAATTTAGGAAAAATGATTTTAGAAAACTTCACTAGGTTTCAAACAAGTATTTCAAAAGCATATATATGAGTTTACATGCAAGCAAAAGAAGTGAGAGATGATGCTATAAGTGTAGTTGAACTTTCAAATGAAATCAAAGATTCTTGAACTTAAGAATTCCATGGAAAAACTATGTACATATAATTGGAATTTACACAAAATGATTTACAACTACATGTACAAGTTACTATAAGTTCTCACTTGAACATGTATAAATGTACAAGTGAACTTGAAAATCATGGATATTAACCATGTGTTGCAAGACATCATGGGTAGATCAATGGGGCCATAGCATGATCCATACATTTGGTGACCTAGTATCCTCTCACCTTACATTTATTTTGATAGAATGAAAAACAAGTGTTTTAAATCATTTATTTGGTCACAACATCATTTATTTATTTATAGGGAACCTCACCATGTACTTCTTCCCGCATGTGAGAAAGAATAGCAGCTACTCTATCAGGGGAATATTCACTAGTATGCCCAAGTTCATCTCTTAGTTTTTCTAAGCTTTGTAATATGAACATGCAAACTTCTGAATATATGCTTGTGTTTGTACCATCTACTAATGAGCCTCTCAGTCTCATAATCTCACTAGTAGTATTTGAAAATAGTGTTTCCGAAGGTGGAACAGATGCATTTTCCATGTTATATGTATGTACACCTAAAGGAGCAATGAGACCTTGGTAAATAATATATCTAGATCTAGGGAATAGAAATATAAAATAATTCTAAATAAATTTACAAGTGTGCACATGATATATATATATTGAACCTATAGGTTATACACATATAAAATATGCATCTTAGATTAGATTTGTATATGCAAGATAATATCACTAGTAATGAATGCTACTTGGGATGACAAATAGAGCATTCACGTTCAAATAATTCATCTAATCATCAATAATATTTTTATACTGGATTAACAAAAAAACATTCAACATCTATCATAGATTTTCATAATCAAAACATTCATTACTAGATTGCACACAAAACATAATCTAAAACAGTTCTAAATAAATTTACAAGTGTGCACATGGTACATATATATTGAACCTATAGGTTGCACACATATAAAATATGCATCTTAGATAATATTTGTATATGCAAGATAATATCACTAGTAATTTGAATGCTACTTGGGATGAAAAATAGAGAATTAAGTAGTTCAAATAATTCATCTAATCATCAATAATATTTTCATACCATTAACAAAAAAAATTAAACATCTATCATAGTTTTTCATAATATTTTTTTTCACTATTTTATTTAATTTTCTAAATATTTTACTTATTTAATTTAATATATTTATCAATTTATAATTCTTAGGTTCAAATATCACCCTTATAGAGATCATATTAGATGGATTCCTCCATAAGAAACTAGGTGAAAGTTCAATTTTGATGGTTCTTTGAGGGGAAACCTAGGGAACTCTAGTACAAAATGTGTCATTAAAGACTTAAAAAATCTTGATAAAGGTTGCATCTAAGATTCATTTCCTAGAACTAGTATTAAAGGGAAAGCATCATTACTTAACATTGGTGGTCATGTAAAATCAATTTAGTCATTATTGAGGGATATTCAATGGAAACTATATTTAGCATCGTGAAAATATAATTGATCAATTAGAAGAAAAAAATCATACTATATGAGGCATGGGAAATCCTTGATTCACCAAAATTATTCTCTAACTATGTTGCTACCATGAAGGAAACAAGACAACATGTTTCTTTTCAAATCAAGGGATTTATAACATGAATGATTTAATAATTGGAGAGAAACATTAAGGAGGATTAAAGATTAATTTTAATAATCTATCCCATGTCTGTAGATGCTTTTTTTCCCATTATAGGTTTGAATTTTAATGTTTGGCATCTTTGGAAACTATTGAAGAGGTGGAGGAGTGACTTCATGCAATAGTCTAGGAGGTGGCCAATATTCAAGGGATCCTATCCAACAAAGATTATATTTATGAGCCCTAAAAATCAATGCAATGGAACTATGTGATGTTTCTTTAAATTATAAGTCTTGGATTCACTTAGATACTAAGGCTTTACTATTGAAATAGGTGTGCTTGATTGTTCCATTTGTCACTTGTGTAATTCCAAAAAAAAAATGATTATAGTTAGCTACTTGTGTTCTCTGAGTTAATCCATTTATTTGCTACTAGTGTATGGAATAACTATCAAGTAGTTTAAATGAATCAAGTGGTAATCAAACAAGTTATTTCATTGTGGAGTTTGTTGTTATTTAATGTAGAGGTATGAAACATAGAGAAATTTTAGAATTTTGTTCCTTGTCAAAAAGATAATTTATTTTCCCAAACAAAACCATAAGCATGGATATAATGTAATATTCCTCAAGCTTGATCTAAAGGTGCAAGATTATCTCAACCAATGAGATGACATAGTGCTTAATAAAGTGTCTCTTAGATAAGTTATGCTCATTACAGAGTAAGGGAACAACCCAATATATAGTAGAGGAAAATTTCCATGGTCATTCTAGTTTACCAAACACACCTTGATGGTTCTAAATCAATAGTTGAGATATTTTCATTTGTAGGAGATGTAGAGAGGGTAGAACAATGATTTGAGCATGTAGAGGTATAATTTCAATTGAATTTTCTTAATGTTTCAAAGAATAAAATTTTCCTATCCTAAGTTGAGACTAGCAAATTATGCATTGAATTTCTTTCAAAATCTATAATTTTATATGGTTGTAAGAAAGCACGATCATGTTAAATAATGGTGTAGATTAAGAAATTATTTATGGAATAATTTAACATAAAATTTTATAGAGGGAAAGTGTTAGAAGGATGATATAATTATAAAAGGAATGTCAATAGTGGATTGAAATAAATTCTCATCAAAAGAAGGTGAAAGTGTATTAGTTATAGTGGGAATAGGAAATGCTATAGGTATGGAAGAGGCCTCTAGAATGGTAGTGGGCTCCATAGTAACAACAAGTGGAAAAGGGGAAGTAGTGGGAGGAATAGGGATAAAATGATATTTCATAAGTCTATATGTAGTAAAAAGACAATGGTCAAAATCATGGGTATCATAGATGGAGAAAATGTGTTTTCTTTGTTTGGTCTCATCTACCATGGGTATCTTCAATTTTTTTGATCATTCCTCCTAAAATTTTGTCTAATTTTATCTCAACTCTTGTTTTGACATTGAGGTTTTAAGTTAATATTTTATTTTCCTTTATGGTTTGGATCCTTCCTTTAGTTTTGTCTTCATGGTTCCTACTTCTTCTTTTATACCTTTTAGGTTAGTAAATATTCTAGGAAAAAGGTCTTCATATTTTTTTAAAATTTTCCACTTGCATCACTTATCTTTCATCCCATTAATCTCCAATTTTTTCCATCTTAGGGTTCCTTCTAAAATTATATTTTGTTCTCTAGTCCTCAATGGTTCATGTTGAAATATTTATTTTTTAGTGCATTATTAGTGGCTATTTCATTTTCCCCTTCTTCAACTTATATTTTTTTAAGTTTTGAGGATTTTCTTCTCCTTTGGATTCCATAATTTATTCTTAGAGGCACCACTTAACTTCTATTGTGGTGTTTCAACCTTATCCATCCACATTATCAAGTTCCAAATGCTTGTCTCCTTTGGTAATATAGTCTAATGTTCTTTGTGAAGGACTATTTCTACTAGAGATACAATAATGTGCTTCGTTTTAGTACATTGTGGATTAGCTTTTCAATATCATGGAATATAAATTTTTTACAAAATTATTTTGTCCCATCATCCAATTTTTGGTTCCTCCTATCTTTTCTTAGTTAATATACCTTTTTTTTGCAATAGGTGATCTAATGTCCAATAGAAAAGTTGGGTATATAGCATTTCATCATATTCTCTTATATTTGTCCATTCCATATTGAAAATTTGAAGGTTTATTTCAAGTTTCATCTTGCCACAATATTTTAGATTGGGTTTATAGTCTCCTTTTGATAAGTACTTGGTTCTTATAAGGACCAAAAATGTCTTCCCAATTGGGATATTAGGTTTGTGGGTGTACCACCATCTTGTCAATGTGCTACAAAGTATCTTGAAGAGATTATAATCTCAAATTTGATTTCTTAAATATTTTGTCCATGTATTCTATACATGTTAAAAAAAATCCCACCCTAGAATACCAAGGAAGCTTAATATGAGAAATTCCATGTGGAATGTGGTTAAATTGTTTTGAATTTTAGTATGTTGTCTCTTTTAATAGTTTCCTTTTGTATTATGTGGTGGGTTTTCATCATTTGAAATATCTTGAGTGGATTTTTTTAAAACTTTTCTTAAGTTTCAGGTTCCTCCTCACATCTAATATCTTTCTAGATCTTACTTCTAGCCCATCCCAAACCCATTCTTCCATAGCATATTCATTATCGATGTTGTAACTATTGATATCAAGTACAATTTATCCTATTGAGTTAGCACCATGCATGGTGTCTTAGACTATTATTCTTAAAGAATGTAGTGCTTTCAATTCTTCTTCTCCAATTTTTTCTTATGTTATCTTCTTTATGTACATGCCTTACTCATATCAATGTATAGGGGTATATGTATTAAATTTTTTGTCAAAAAATGAGATTTATTCTTTATAGGAGTTAATTGTCCCATTATAGTTTACAAACCATTCTAAATTTAGCAAAATGTTGAAGGTATTAAAGAGTTCCTTCATCTCTATTTCTTCAAAGTCTACTTTTTTCTTGATTCCCATTAAATTAACTTCAATCTTTCTCCAAGTTCCAACCATACAAATGGCAGTACCATCCACAAGTTCAATGTTAAAGGGGTATCATAGACTATTGGGGTATGTGCAGGATCATGATGGGCCAAAAAGTGGCGATATGTAAGTGATATGATGGCCCATGTGGCTGACGACTTTTTTTTTACCCAAAATTGATGAAATGAAAAGGGTTTTTAAAGGAGATTCTCAAATTTCCACCAATATAAATTATGCTTTACTTTGAATTTAATAAATAATTATTATTCATTTTCTATTTGAATTATGACTAAAGTCTTGATTGATAGGGTGATTGAAAAACATCTATAGCTTTCAAACAGTACCACATTTTTTGAATTTGAAACATGCGGCACATTCTATATTTTGCATACTATAAGATTAAAAAAAAAGAATTGAATTTCATGAAGTTTTGACCAAGTTAAGGTGGTCAAACATATGAGTTTTTATATTTTTTAAAATTTGTAATAAAAAATTATAATTAATTATTTACTTGGAATTAAATTACAAAAAAATATGCATCACATCGAGACATGAGTCCTCTACTTATATCTAAAATTAAATAAAAAAATATTATCATTTTATTGTGGTTAGGGTGGTCAGACAGACACCCACTTCTTATTTTTTCCCTGAAATTTAAGTACTACTGCATTGAAATTTCAAATTTTCACCAAATAGACTTAAAAAAAAAAAACCTTGTAGTTTAGAAACTACATTCAATTTGCTACAGATTCTATTCTTACATATTTTTGAAATGATATAGATAACTTATTCAAATTTTTTCGGAAAGTTGCCTAACTCTGATTTTCTAAATTTTCATTGCCACTTCAGGGCCTGTTTTTTCCATGATGATCCTGCACATACCCATTGGCTTCCTAAATTATTCTCAAAATCTTTTAGGTATAAATTATTTTGAGGTCAAATATTATGTTTTTAAAATGTTTGTTGTTTATTTTAAGTTTTACTATAATTTGTTTCTTCTTCCATCTTCATGAGCTTGAATAATGTGTACTTGCTCAAATTTCTCTATCAGGTCTTCAAAAACAATTGGAGCTATATCCACTTGAGATAAAGAAGGAAAGTCCTACAAAGTAAATCCTACTAGTTATTGCGATCATTGTGGGAAAGATGCTTAATTACTTGCACTAACATGAAATCTAGTTTGTTGGATCAAGAAGCTTTGTTCAATATTAATGCTAAGATGTTACTATTCATGTACACATTCTAATTCTTGTTCTCAAACTATCTTGATTTCCAAAGGTGTGGTTGAAAATTTTGGCCTAAATTATTATTAACGCCCCAAGTTAAATTAGTTTGGTTGAATCAAATAATTTAAGCTAATATTCTAATTAGTAAGAAACACAAAATGAAACTTAGTGATAACACTAATGATTATGGCCTTCTTATATGATCCTACTTAATAACCCTTTAAGACAATCAAATTCCCTATTATCATCTATGAAATATTTATGGTATTCTTTAAACACAAGTTGATAATTCAATTTTAAAAGAATGGAGAGTAAAATAACCCTTAATTATCTCTCTGAAAGAAATACAACATAAAGGAGATGATTCTAATGGTAAAAATATGTTCATATATTCATTTAATAGAGACAAGAATCGAAATAAAAGTGACATATGTACAACATGAAAATTGTTTGTATTACTCTTCAAACAAGTGTTGTCTGAAACACAAATATATTTTACTCAAATTTTCATTCTAATTTTTGAAGCTGTGTTTAGATACTTTGCTTTAATTTTTTTGAAGAGGGTATGGACATCCATCATATTATAAAGGATAGAGGAATTTTGTGCATTTTCCCTAGTAGACATGTATGTGAAATATGGAAGAATTGATAAGGCAAGTGAATTGTTTGAAGGATATACACAAAATGAATTTGTTGAAAAGGGTTTAGAAACTTTCAAGAAAATGCAATTGGCGGGTGTAAAGCCAAGTTTCATAACCTTTTCCAACATCCTCCCTGCCTGTGCCAAAATGGGAGCTTTGGAATAGGGTATGGACATCCATGAAAGTGTAATGGGAGGGAGATTAATGACAGATATATACAACAAATCTCGAAATGCTTTGGTCAAAATGTGGAAGCATAGATAAGACACATGATCTGTTTGACATAATGCCTCTAAGAAATGTGTTCTCATGGAATGCCCTAAGTGCAGGATATTCACAAAATTGATTTGTTAAAAATACTTTAGAAAATTTAAAGAAAATGCAGTTGGCAGGTGTAAACAGGTTCTACAACCTTTTTCTGCATCCTCAAAGCTTGTGCCGAATGGGAGCTTTGGAATAGGATATGTACATCTATCAAATCATAAAGGATAGAACAAATGGAATTGGTAGTTGTAAATCCAAATTATGAATAAATGGGTTTGTTGAAAATGATTTAGAAACTTTCAAGCAAATGCAATTAGCAACTACATAAAGCCAAATTCCACAACCTTCGCCCTGCCTATGCCAAAATAGGAGCTTTCAAACAGGGTATAGATGTGCAAAAAATGTGGAAGCATTGAAAAGGTGAATGAACCATTTGAAGTTGATAGACGAGCAACAAATTTGGTCTCATGGAATGCCATGATTAAAGGATACACATAAAATGGATTTATTTTATTTAGGGTTTAGAAAATTTCAAGAAAATTGAATTTAATTCACTATGCACAACCATGTATGCGAAATGGGGCAGCATAAAACCAACCTGTGGATGACGCTGCTGGAGGGTGATGCACTGTGGAGGATGTCCTTGGAAGGTGATGAACTTTAGGGTGGTGAGTTTTCAGCCCAAGTTCGCCCAAACGTTCACCGAGCACATGCAGATGAAATTGATTGTCGGTTACAATAGTAACAATGATTTTTTAAAAAAAACCTAATTCGAGGGTTCGAGTGAACCCCCTTTCGTTCAAACCCACTTTTTTAATATTTAAAAAAATGAACATTATGGGTTCGAGCAAACTATGGGGTTTGCTCGAACCTATTTATTGGTTTTCTCAAACCAATTAGTTCGAGCGAACCCCTTGAATTTGTTGGAGGGCCCAAAATGCATTTTTGCTCCCTCCATAAAATTGTAAACCACTTATGTGGCCCTACCCTTTTCATATTTTCTTCCTTGTAGGAAATATGAAATGGGTTTGACTAGTTTAAATGGTTTTTCATTGCTATTAGAATTCTTCGACGAAATATGGAAAGGGTTTGACTGGTTTTCTGCCATGCACTTGTATTCATGTGTTCGTCATTCCACAAACTTTAACTCTGCAATTTATTTTCTTACATTTGTTTGTTATTCCAAAATATGGAAAGGGTTACACTAGTATTATTATTCATAGGGTTATAATGTTTATCATTTCAAGGGTTTCTTCCATGGGCTGCATTCGTATGTTCCTCATTGCACAGACTCTAACTCTGCAATTTTCTTATAATAATTTCATGTCATTCCGAAATATGAAAATGGTAGCACTGGTTGTCATTTCGAAGATATTCTGCCATGCAATTGTATTATTTTGTTCTTCCATGCACAATAGTTTTGTCTGCCAAATTCTTTTTTTATTTCATTGTTACTACCAAACATGGAAAGGTTTTGAATGGTTCACAATTACAGGGCTTTTTTCCATGCACTTCTATTCGTGTGTTCGACAATGCCCAAACTTTAACTCTGCAATTTTCCTTTAATATTTTTTTGTTATTTTCAAATAGGAAAATGGGTTAACTTGTTTTCATTTCGAAGATATTCTGCCATGCAATTATATATATTTGTTCTTATATATATAATTCTATATATATATATAATGACATATATATCACACACACACACACACACACACACACACACACACGCACACATCTCTGTGTGTGTGTGTGTATTTATTCGTATATGTATAGATATGTAATTGTTTATGTATATATATGTGATTGTTACTACGAAATATGAATATGGCATCTCTGGTTTTCATTTCGAAGATATTCTGCCATGCAATTATATTATTCTATTCTTCCATGCACAATAGTTCTATCTGCGAAATGTTTTTTCTATTTCATTGTTACTACCTATCTTCGAAATGAAAACAAGTTAACCCATTTTCATATTTGGGAATAAAAAAAAATATTAAAGGTAGAGGAAAATTATATATATATATAGAATTACATAAATAATAACACACACACACATATTCGTATATATGTAACTGTTTATGTATATATATGTGATTGTTACTATGAAATATGGAAAGGGTTAGACTAGTTCCCAGTTACTCAGTTTTTTGCAATGCATTTCTACTGGTTTGCTTTTAATAAATATACATATATATGCATCTATATAGATATACATATATATATATATATAGATATATATATATAGATATACATATATATATATATATATATAGATATACATATATATATATATATATATAGATATACATATATAGATATATATATAATGCATATGCCACACACACACACACATATATGTATATGTACACATATGGGATTCATATACCTTACATACATACATACATATATACATACATACAGCATATATATATATATATATATATATGTAATAATCCAACTTTCCCAATAATACAAGCTTACTCATGGAAAATTAATTGTTCATGTGTCCCATTAGTCAATTTACAATACACAACTATAGTTGCCTTCTCTCTTTTGCCACATGCACGACCACCGAAAAATAATGTGTTAGGAGCCACCATAATCATCGAAAGACAAGGATTGCACCATGATTACATTACAATCTCTGCGCAATTGAAGGCGTCGAAACAAGTTTCAAATTTGAAAAGGGACACAAGTCAAGAGACTCCAACATATAAAAGTTACAAATTCCATAATCCATTCTCAATCTTTTTCAATTTCCATTTTACCGATCTGCTTCCATATTCATATCTACATGGAGGTAGTGGAGGCAAGAGAATAAGTAGCAGCAACATTACACTATAAAGTTAAGGTATTCGACTACTATTAATTCTTTATGCCTTTGAATGCCAATTTTTTATATGCTATGCAAAGTGGGATAGGGGTGGGTTCGATTGGATTTGGTGGTGGGACAGTCTTGTCTCTTGGTTCTTGTCACATTGTATCTATGAAAATATTGGAGATTATGTAATGCAAGTGGTGATATTTAAGGGGAGTGTGGG
>CM021102.1:159014861-159063575 GCA_007115665.2 Sequoiadendron giganteum
ATATATAGATATATATATATATATACATATACATATATATATATATATGTATATCTATATATATATAGATATACATATATATATATATATGTATACTTCATATATTTATGTACACATGTGTATATACATGTATGTACATATATGTATGCATATATGCGCACACACACACACACACACATATATATGTACACATATGAGTTCATATACATTCTTAGTCAATTTACAACACACAACTATAGTTGCCTTCTCCTCTTTTGCCACATGCAACCACCAAAAAATAATGTGTTAAGGCCACCATAATCATCCAAGAAGAAAAAAAGGATTGCACGCCATGAATACATACAATCTCTGCAATTGAAGACATCGAAACAAGTTTTCAAATTTGAAAAAAGAGAACACAAATTAAAGACTCCAACATATAAAGAGATTTACAAATTCAAAAATGTATTTCTCAATCTTTTCCAATTTCCATTTACCACATCTCACTTCCATATTCATATCTACATGGAGGCAGTGAAGGCAAGAGCATAAGCAACAACAACATTACACTATAAAGTTACAGGTATTCTATTGCTATTAATTCTTTATGCCTTTGAATGCCAATCTGTTGTATGCTATGCAAAGTGGGATAGGGGTGGGTTCGATTGGATTTGGTCATGGGACAGTCTTGGCTCTTAGTTGTTCTTGTGGCATTGTATCTATGAAAATATTGACGGTGATGTAATGCGAGTGGTGATATTTAAGGGGAGTGTGGGTTATACAAATTTAATATTTTGGCTGCATGTTTTAATGCTATGGACCACTAACAAGAAATATGTGTATATATATGTATGCATATTGTTGGTGTAATTAAAGTCTTGTACCTAGTTAATTCATTACTAGGAGACTTATTTACATGTTACTTAAGTTTACTTAGGTCTTAGGAAGGAATATTTATAGAAGGTGTTAGTTGTCATTAGTTGTTATCTTATCTTTTGACAACTACTACATGTGACCTAGGTAAGTGTGATTAATTGTCTCATGTCATATGATTAAGACACTTGTCATAATCCTATGACATCTTGTATCTCACCTTGGCTATATAACCAAGGGGTCTCTCTCATTGTAAACATATCACATCTCATATCATTGAATCATATTGATAAGAATACAGTTTATTCTTGTCACATTCATATTCTCTCTTTTTGTGCTTTCTATTTGGTCTCAAGATCTTGGCAGCCATAGCCAATTCTAAAATGGTATCAGAGTAGGTTGGGTGCCATTGGAGAGTCTTTTTCTGAAGAGAGATACCAGATTTGGAGAGGTTCCATTTTTGGCTCTTTATTGAAAGTTCAAATTAGAGCTTGTTGGTGCAAATATAAACTCACCATTGCGTCCAAAAGGTTTGAGAAAGTTGATTTTTCCTTTTGTTTTGTCCAAATCAGACATATGAGGCCAAATCTTTGAGGGTTTGAAGCTGAAGAGTGGTTGCCAGATCTAGAAGGTAGGCACATTTTTGGATCATTTTGGGTCAAATCCGACCTTGCCATTATGTCCAGAAGGGCCAAGAACCTTAAGATCCACTGTTAATTTGTCCAAACTGGAGCAGTTGTCTGGTGAGGCAAAGTTATTTTACCCAAGAGTCGTACAACTACAAATCATCATTATTACAGTATGAACAACGTACCCTATACCTGCTGTACCAGTGGGTTGGCCCTACGGGTGCAAGGTGGCCATAGGCCATGGCCTCTACTGCCCCCATTTCCTCCATCGGCCAACGGTTAACATTCTGATGACCACATCATAATTCCGATGGCAAATAAAAAGAAGTCTGGTGGCGACCACATAAAAGTAGTCGACCATTAGAAAGAGAATATTCGGCTAGAATATTCCATAATCGGCATATTCCATGGAGATTTTCGGTGTCTGGTAAAAGCCAAAGATTTTGAGAAGATTCCAAAAGCATATTCTGTCAAGAAGAATATTTCGACAGGCGAGAGTATATTCTTTTTTTGATGGGTATACGATCGTCAAATATAATCGAGTAAAATGATGACATCATCCATGTGTTAGCGTGACGTTAGTGCTTCTAAATAAATTTCTACCCCCTCTCCAATGGAGTTTTCAATTTTGCAAGCGAATTTCAAAGCTTCATAACTTGATCATTTTTGCTCCTTTTTTCGAGCAGTTTTTTTTGATTTGGACTAATTTTTTGCTGTCTTCGTAGTGGTGCAATCAGTTTCTAGTTTTGGTTCTTGGATTTTCCAGAAATTTAAGATTCTCATAGGTGTTGCTACTTTGTCCTCATTTTGGGAACTTTGGGAGCTCATATCTTGCTCCTACGATAACATTTTTGGGTGCATTTTTTATTAAAGTGCATGATTTTTTGTGTACTTTTTAGTGGTATGATCAAATTCATCTCAATTTTTTTTACCAAAAAATGTACTTGATTTTTTGGCATATTTTGGCATCTGTAAGCACTAAGATCAAGTCTAGCTTGCTGTTTTTGGAATCTAGCAACTGTAAATGCACTAAATATAAAGTGCCAAATCAGATATTGCTTAGGGGGTTTCTTGATTGAGTAATTTTGGGGGGGTCTCTTGGTGCATTGCTTTGATCTATTTGCTTGTGCTCTCTTGTTTTCATGGATCATTCTAAGGTTCATTTTCTCACATCATATAATTATTCAACATGACATCAAAATGCATGCAATATTCTAATGATAGAAGGTCACTCTCTATATGTTGAAAATAAGGTACCTGAACCTACAGATGCAAATAAAAAGATAAAATGGATGATTGAACATACCAAAGCTCTTGGATGTCTTCGTAGACTAGTTTCTCAAGATTTGTTGTTCCAAATTGAATCATGTAAAAATTCTCATGAAGCTTGGGACAAATTGAAAATATTTATGGTACTAAAGATGAAGTAAGAGGCTATCAAATTGATAATGAATCGATGAGCCTTGATCCTAAGAACTTTGAAAACATCCAAGACTACATCACTAAGGTTAATGATCTAAGAGAGCAATGTAAAGCATGTGGAGTTGATAAGAAGGACATTTAGTTAGTCTACAATACAATGAAAAAACTTGGTCCTGATTATGCTTCTTTTGTTTCTAGCTTTGATACTCATAGATTGACTATGGGGTATGCATATACTACACCTTCATTTGCATCATTTTCTGAGATGTTGATACATGAGCAACAAAAGCTTATCTCAATGGGTCTCATCAAGAATTCTAAATCTCAAGCATTGTTGGTTAATCAGGTGAAAGAATCAAAATCAGATAAGAAACATAAGACAGTAAAGAATAATCCACATTCAGATCAAGTAAAACAATAATCCTCTTCCAAAGGGGAATCATCTAAGAAGGAGAGGCCTACTTGTGCATAGTGCAAGAAGGATGGACATGAAGAACACTATTGTTATAAGAAGGATATTGATGAGTTGAAAAATCTTCTAAAAAAGAATCACATTGATTTGCCTTCTAGAATGTCTGAATCACCTTCTTCTCCTTCTACTTCAAAACAGTCTAAAAAAGACAAAGGTCAAGCATCTACATCAGGAAATAAAGGTCAAGCTCTTTATGTAATACCCCTCCGTTTTGCCTTCTGGTTGGACAATGTGTCTTTGTGTGGATATGTTGCTTTGATGAGTTTCTGGTTATTTAGATGTTATCTTTATTCCATGCTTTGGATTAGCATTGTGGTTCTTTGAATTATAGATGTTTATGCTTTGGATTATATTAGTATGTTAGAATTGTCAGTTAGTTGCATTGTATTGGTGAAGGGGATGGTATCACATCACTCGCTTGCGAGTGCCTTGTGATCCCATGATTTCCTCTCCACGGTGTGTATTTTATGTTGGTTATATTATATGTTGTTGTTTACTTGATTTGCAGGTTGATAGGTACAGGACATCGACTCCACTTGGTTTCACAGGTTGGAGCATGTTCAATACCCAACGGTATTCGATTGGGAGATAGTAGCTAGGTTTCCATGCCAGGTCGTCACCCTAGTCCTTGTATGTCGTCAGATGTTTGTCAGATTGTGTTGCTTTGTTTATTGTGCCCTCTCTTCGCTATTTAATTTCAAGTTAGAAAAGGGGTAATTAAATGGCTTAAGGTATTTAAGTTGTTGAGTAATGTAATCTAGATTATCTTGAAATATAATTTATTTATTATTAATTTAATTTAATTAATAAATAATTTAATTGTTGATTAAATCTATTTATTAATTAATTAAATTTTTGATGTTGAAAGAAGTGAATTTATTTATGTGGAAATTTGAAAATAAAGAAAATGCATAAAAAATCACTTTGAGAAATTTGGAATTGAAAAATAAGAAAAATGATTTAAAAGTCAAATTTGAAAGTTTGAAATTCAAAAACTAAAGAAATTAGATATTTTTCTATTTTTCTGTTTTGAAGAATTTATGAGGGTGGTGGTTGAAATTTTAGGGTTTTATCCTTATGTTTGAATTTTGCTTCACAATTTTTGGATCTTGGAGTTTTGAGAAAAGTTTGAATTAGAGAGAGGAAGAATGTTTCAATTTTGTGGGTTTTGATAAAAAGTTTGAAGAATCTGTGGAGCTGAGGAGGGAATCAAAGCACCAACAGGATCCTCTCTTTATATTCAAAAAAAAAAAAACAGGTTCTTATCTTGTAGTTAGCTTCTTGGAGATTTAATAGCATATGTGTAGGTGGGAAACCATTTAAAAAAATCTTGTGTGCAAATATATTTCCAATTCTGGTTGTTCTTCATTTGACTGAAATCTCATTTGGATTTGGAAAATAGGTATGTGTATATATATATATACTTGTGTATATATTTTTACTTTCTTTTCTTTGGAAAAGATATGCTGGCCAAAATTGCAAAATTTCAAAATATTAAAAAAGCTTATTTCTTGCTTCTGATTTTTTTTTTTTGTGTTGTGGGGATTGGGGGCTCACCCCAATACCGCCCCCATGGGAGCGGAGTGGGGGAGCCGCGCCCAGCTTCCCCCGCAGCCGTGCGGATGGCGCAACCACGTCCGCTGTCAATGATGGATGGTTGTGCAGTGAATAGCCGTGCCACCATTGGTGGTGGCCGGCTCCGCTGCCCGCGCCCGCGCTCTCTCCACTACAGTCCGCGCCACCCACGCCTTGCGTAGTGGTCACCTCCGCCGCACCGCCTGTACCGGCTGGCTCCACCTTTGCCCACCCTTAAACCCCTGACTGGTGAAGCGCCACCCGCCTACAAAACGTGCCGCCGACCAAGGAAAAAACTGCAGCTTGTGAGAAAGTGACGACCGCCCCTGCCCTATAATATGGGTGCGCGGCCCGAGGAAACCCACGCCATTTGTTTTGACCTTTTTTTTATTTATTTAAACTAAAATATATTATTTTAATATTATATTTTATAATATTAAATATTATTAAATAATATTTGATATTATATTTTATAATGTTAAAATATTAGTATATTTTGTTATTATGGAGAAAAATAAAAGCATAAATTTATTATGTAATTGGAAAGGTATCAAGTTTTGAGCCAATGTTTTGATTATTATCCTAATTTAAATTAATGGAGGGATTTAAAATATTGGGTTCTTAAGCAAATTAGTATTCTTTATTTTAAAATAATATAATTGAAAAGGCAGAATAATGGAGATGAAAGTAATATGTTTTAAATAACGAAATTAATCGATTTATTTTATAATGATCTAGTTTGCAAGGACAATGATTATCTATTTTAAAAGCGAAATGTTCTGAGTTGTAGTTGAAAATGCTTATTTTATTAAGAGCAAATAAGGAATTAAATATTAGTGTTAATTTCTCCCTTATCTGAAAAGATGAATTCTTAATTCATTTTTATCGGTGTAATGAATTACGTAATGTAATGAGGAATGGATTTAGTATATCCAAAGGTAGTTTATTTCATGTGCCTTAAGTGAATATTCGCTTCGTGCTCTTGTTTGAGAAATGGATTAAAGGGGTGTTTTATTTGTAAGTCTTCCAGATTGGATTTTCAGTTCTATGGGTTGTCGTTTGTGTTTGTCAACCTATTGTGAGTCCTAGAGTATTGCATGGGATCTAGTCTATGATAATAACCCAGTTTTCATGAACGGGGATGTTTTGTACCTCCTTGGTTTAGGAGTGGATTTCGTGAGTTGTGCCTCCTTTTCAGAAGTGACTCTGTTACCTTGTTACCTCCAAGTGTTTGGAGAGGGTTTGAACTTATGTTGCCTTCTGAAAAAGGAGAGGTCGTGGTATATTGTTTATTGCACCTTTGTATCCTTGGTGTTTGGTTGGTGTGTGTGTGTTGCCAAGTAGAGGAGTGGCTTGTAACAGGGGCCGACACATAAAGTGGTGCCAAGGTAACTCGTTGTAAGTGGTTTAATCAAGTGATAATTAAATGCAACACTTGGAAGATTAGGACTAACTTCTCACTAATCAAGATATTAATGCCTCACTCATGGACCCAAGTGCTCGGTTAGGCTTGGGATGGGTGGGAAGGCTGGTAACGGCAAGGTCATCTATCTTGTTTGTACGAAAGGTATTTGATTCCGGATTAGTGAGTATGAAGGTCGGGGATCGGTTTGTGGCCACCATCATGACGATCCGCCGTGGGTAACTCATGACGAGCTGTGCGATGACACTCTATCTAGGACAACAGTTGGTATTTGTATTTGCCTTAGTATGTATGAGGGCCGAGGATCGGTTGAGGCCACCATCTTGACGATCCACAGTGGGTAACTCATGATGTGCTGTGTGATGGCACTTTGTGTGACCATAGTTGGTCCTTATTTATTGTGGGTATGGTTTTCGTAACATACGTGATGTGACCATGGTTGGTGTTCGATTATTATGTGTATGGTTCTCATAACATACTTGTTCTTCTTTATTTCTGGAAGCAATGTGACCATGTAGAGTTGTTCTTGAGTTGTACATGTGTTGATCTCGTGCTATACTTGCATGGTATTTGAGTTGTACCTTGGGATGTACTTGTGTTGTACATGTTATTGGTTGTTTCAGTTTGGTTCAGTTTATGTTAGCCTATGTCTAGAGGTAGATGTCCTTGGATAGAATTCTTGTTATTATCTCCTAGCACGGGGGGTGGGCCTTTGGGTCCCACTTGGTTGGGTGGCGTGCACCTAAATTCGTTGGGCTATATTCATGTTCACGTGGAGGAGACTTCCAATTGGAGAGCTCATGGTTTCTGCTGCAGTTCTTACTTGTTTCCATTTCAGTTGCTCTTGTAATTATTTACCCCTCTTGTTATCGAGGTGGAATTTGTAATTGTAATCCTATTTGTTGGACTTTCCTCATTCGGGGAATGAGTGTTGTAACCTTACTGTTAATGAATGGATGAATGCATTTGAAAGTTATATATTATGCTTGATGTAATTCATCTTATTGGAATGTATGTGTTTAAATTTTAAGTAATTGATTGTCTTGGTTTAATTCATGTTTTTTGTTGAGGTTCTATATAACCTCTGTCTTGTAACCTTAGAGGTTGTTGGCATTAGTTGTGAGCTTGCATGTTAATTATACTTCTTTAAAAAATAAAAAATTAGTCTGTTTAAGTAGTTGTTTGCAACTTCCTCTAGGGTTGTGTGGTAGGGCGTTACTCTTTATGCTTTTTTAGGTCTAGGATCAGGGAGATGGCTTCTAGATTCAGGAGCTTCTCATCATATGGAATCTTTGCAGTCTACATTCTCTTCTTTACAACCTTGTACTATGTCTCCTATATTGATGGGAAACAATACATACATGAGTGTAATTGGGAAGGGATCTATTAGTTTTGGGGACAACACTTTTTAGGATGTTTTGTGTGTTCCTCATTTGATGAACAATCTTCTTTCCATATATTAGATTACACATAGTGGAAATGGGAGGACTGTGGAGTTCACACCTGATTTAGTCATCATTCTAGACTAAAAGACTAGAGAGATCATTGCTACTAGGGTGGTTGATCATTCATCTCGGTTGTATACCTTTGCATATTTTTTTTCTGATGATGACATTGTTCCTTTGGTTGTTGATCATATGAACCATAATTCAGAGGAGACATTTGGCTACTTGAACTTGGGAGTTCTCACATCAAATCCAGTTCTTGAGTCATGCATTTCATCTCCTCCATCTACTATTGCAGTTGACGATGCTTGTGATTCCATAGTTTTGGTTCCTTGTGATTCAATGCAACAGGACATACATAGTCTTCCAAATATGGCTACTTTGGATGACTAGATTGACAGGTATTTCAGACTTGTTTATGGAGTCTCATCTTGCAGATTTGGGGGATATGGGTTGTATGTTTGTGGTATCATAGTGCTTTGAATATTTTATGACATGTAAGCTTGCGAATAGTTATTTATGTTTGGGACAAATATGTATGTATATATGTATGTATGTATGTATATAGATATATATACTATGTATGTATACACATATATATACATACATATATACATACATATATACATACATACATATATATGCATGTATATATGTATGTCTATATATCATAGATATTATGGTATATTCAGCTGACACTTTTCCACTTTTTTGTCTTGTTCACTCTACTTGATCAATGTGCAAATTGAATACATGTTCAACTCAGTCCATTGTTCCTTCTTAGCTTCATTGATGGCGAGTTGCAACTGAAAGGTATACACTTTTCTACTATTCTTTGTTTATTAAGCTAAGAACCGCTACATGTGTTTGATTGATCCCTCCTTTCATTTGTTCTTACAACAAGCAAGATATAGGCGAGTGCAACACGACATGTCATCGGGAAAATCTCTACTATAGAGGTGAGGTTTTTAACCTCACGAAAGCTCTACCATTGTTTCCTGTCAGTAATTGTTTTTTTTTATACTATTTATTTGATTTGTAATGGCTCGTGTTTTGTCTTCCCTAAGTTGAAGTTTATATTTTTTGTCTCGATGATTTTGATTAGATTTTGTGGCTTTCTCGGTGCATCCAAAATGTGCTCGATGAAGTGTATGGCATCCGGGGTGTTTATGAACACTTCCAAATTTTGTGTTCTTAAAAAAACTTACTTTTTCAAGGAAAAATATGCTTCTGTTCTATCATCACTTTGACTTTAATGGGTTTAATTTCTTATTTTTCTTTCCTCTCATGGTTAGCCAAAATCTGTCTTCATTCAATTGCCCACCATGTGACTGTTCCACCTATGCTTTTAATATGTATATGCATATATGTACTTTTATATTTATGCATAATTTTACATATGTGTATATGCATATATGTACAAAAGTATACACATACATGTATATGAAATATGTACATATGTGTCTACATACATATGTAAATACATTTGTCGATGCATATGTATGTACATACATATGTACACACAGATATACATATGTGCACTAAATATTTGTGAAATACAGATCTGCACAATGAATGATTGTGCATTGAAGAATAGAATAATACAAGTGCATGGCATAATACCTTCGAAAGTGAACTTATACAA
Source organism: Sequoiadendron giganteum (assembly GCA_007115665.2). Taxonomy (NCBI): domain Eukaryota; kingdom Viridiplantae; phylum Streptophyta; class Pinopsida; order Cupressales; family Cupressaceae; genus Sequoiadendron; species Sequoiadendron giganteum. The sequence continues at coordinate 159,024,325 of CM021102.1, forward strand.
GTGTTCAAAGTTATTGTGCACATATGTATATATGAACGTACACATGTATGTACATAGATTAGTGCATGTACATACATATGGACATGCACTATGTATGTACACGTAGTAATCTATGCACATACATATGTACATACATATATATGTATCATCTGCAATAATAAATTGTGAAAACAAGATGTGCACAATGAATGATTGTGCAATAAAGAACACATGAATAAAAGTGCATGGCAAAAAACCCTCCAAAAGAGAACCAGTCAAACCCTTTCCATATTTTGTAGTAACAACTAAATATAAAAAGAAAATTGTAGATTGGGTTATTGTGAAATGAATAATTGAATAATAAGGGGATAGCAAAAAATATTACATCACAATTGAAAGCCCATGCGATACCACAAACATATGATCCAACAACTATACTTGAATCACTGTACCGCCAAAATTTTATTATAATTATTTTATATTTGTCCCATACACAAATAGTTCTTCGTATTCTTACATGTCAAAATATTCAAAGCACATATGATACCACAAACATACAAGCCACATTGCTTGTTAATGGCCTGTAGCATTAAAATATGTAGGAAAAATATAAAATTAGTATAAATGCCACTTGGCTCAATGCACAAGGACATGTAAGAGGAATGGATGTCTTGTTTGATGTACAAATCCACTTGGAGAGATTTCAAATTTGGAGGAATATTCCCTAAATATGCCATGTTGAGAGAAAATATTGATTTAATAAATTAATTAAATGCATTTTCATGTGCAAGTGGCAAGATCTAGAGAAATTAAGAGATTTGGATTAAATTAATCAAAATTTGATCAATTTAATAAGAGATTAGATGATGTGACAAATTTGATTTAGATTTTGTGATTTTATTTAAATCAAAATGAGAGGAAGATGACTTAGACTTAATTAAATAAAGATTTTGATTTATTTAATTAAAATGAGATGATGTTAGATTAAATTAAATAAAAATTGATTTAATTAAATAGAGACATAGGGTTAATTAAATCAAATTGATTAATTTAATTAATAGGAGAGAATGACTTAATCAGATAAATAATGATTTATTCAATTAAAGGATGAAAGTGAATGACAAGCTAAGAAGATGATTCAGGACGAAATGATGTCAAGTGTGTTGGTATATTTTCCATGTGTCTACATTTTGCCCCTATTTTAAGCAATGCACTTGTTGCGTTGGTTCAAAGAATAAACTGCTGTGATCAAAATTCAAAAAATTCTTGATTTTTCAAATGGTCCATTGCTGCCCCAGTGAGAAGGATTACGCTGGTATATTGCCCCCTCGAGAGATCGAGTGGAAAATGTTCAATTTTCTAATCAAGATCGCGATAAAATACGAGAGGAGTGGTTCTATTGATTAGAGGATGAAAGATAATTCTTTAGAAAGATCATATATTTGACGTAGACAACTTTGATGATGTATATATAGTCATCGGCCATGAGTAGCCTCGTATATATTTTGATACAACACACCAATTTTGGATAGAAATGTTAGTAAAGATAGAAGAATAAGAAGAAAAGAATGATGACAAGAGGATCCAACAAGCCTACATTATTAATGATGATGATGATTTTCTTACCAAGAATTGGGAGTTTAAAAGGGCCAATTACTTTATGTTTGATAACACACATAGGAACGATGCATCAAGGTATAAAGAGCTAGGATGGCGTTGTATCTAGTGCAATGGACTTTGACTCAACAATTAGATAGGAGTATTCCTGTTCACACTTGACATGTACGAAACCTTATTTAGGATGTAGTTCAGATATTCTAGATATCTCTGGCCAAAACATAGAAAAACAAGCCTTCCTATGTGGTCAACAAGACACCTAAAACACCTTCCCTACAAACCAAACAAAGCATGCATGACCAAGTTATTTTACAAGAATATCCAACAAGCACATCAGATAAAAAGATAATGATCATTGACCCATTCCCTTTCTCTCTAAATCTTTCAGTTTAGACATCATCGAGAGGTCATTGGAATGAGTGCAATAAGATAAATCCAAAGAAAAGATAAAGTAAACAAACAAGCTAATGTTCTTCATATCGCTAGCCAAGACTAAACTACGGTGATGCCTGATGTTGATGTCCATAGTAGGAAGGATGCATCCTAGGACATGTTGTGATCAGGTGATGATGAGATTTGATTTGCATGATAAGCTATTGATACTCTGAGTTGATCAACTTGCTTGCTTACTGACCTAGACTTGAGACTTTGAAGATTAGGCGTTCACTTTTGAACTTGCTAGACTTGCTTCCGATTATTTTACCAAAGGATGAAGATGGTGATTGATTTATTAGGAATGATTACTTCGGGTGAAAGTGAGATGAGATAGATGCACCATTTTTGGTTTTTTCAAATATTTGGATGTTTTTGGAATTTTTGAAATGTTTTGAGGCTATTTTTTTTGGGTTTTTGAGATTTTCCAATGTTTTTGGTTTTTTGAGATTTTGACAAAGAACCTAACTTAAAGACATATCCTAGGGGTCTCGGGAGTTGATAAATAGATTAGCCTTGCCTACGTTAAATACATAGAGACCACGTAGTTCAATTGATGATAGACTTGATTACTAATGAGATAGATGGGCAAACAGATTGCCATTTTTATTGCGACAGACGCCTAAAGGACTGACCTAAAATGTCTCGGGGGATGATCAAAGATCAACCTTGCCTACGTTCAAGCTCAGAGATGACGTAGTTTGGCTAGATGACTCTATTTTGATTTATTGATTTTGAATCTTTTTGATGTTTTGGATTTTTGATGGATTTTTTTAATGTTTTTGGGTTTTTTGCATGATTTTGATGATTTGGATATGGATATGATATCAGTGCTCTTTTTGGGATTTTGTTGAAAACCAAGCTAAAGTTGATTGATCTAATTGATGGATTTGCTGATGATAACATTGTTGAGGATACACAACAATGCAAGGATAGTGTTAAGCAACACAAGGATTGGGAAGGATATCCCAAGATGATGATGGATTGATTGGATCTTGATTGATCAGGATTTTGAAGCTTGATTTGGAACAAAATTGTTTTGATGATTTGATGTGACGTTGAAGTGAAAGATAGATGCAACTGATATTGAGTTTTTTGGATTGATCAATAAAAGATAAAGCTTGATAACGAACATCTTCTTGTCAAAATATGCCGTGGGTTTTTGATTTGGATTTTGGCTCACAAATGCTTGACCAATTTGATTTTACGTTTACCAATGTTTGGATCACCACATAAGTTGGAGGATATATATCAAGATTTATTCCCGAAGCAAGATGTAAATATCTGCTCCTAGAGTCTAGCAATGTATGAAAGGCCATGGGTGGATTCTTGGGTAGGTGGATGGATGGATGGATATGGTAAGCATGCAAGGGATGCCAAGGATTATCTTGCAACAAGATAAGGTGTTCAAACAAAGGATGCTCATTTGGATAGTGCTTCATGGCTAAGATAATGTTGGATTGGATAGGATCAATGAAAATGAACCATGTCAAGATGACTACCATAAGCAAGTGTAAAGTGTGCACCAAAATTTGTCAAGATCAAGATAATTTGGACTATGGATGAAGATGGATGAAAATGTATTGGATAAATGATTCATGGATGAATGGATTTATTATGGATAAGATGGATGAAATGCTGGTTTTATTATGGATGGGAGGATATGCTTCCAACCGAACTGGCACACGTAGATGCTCAATTCTACACATGACACCTATTTGCTAGGTTTTCATCATGGTACCTTTCCAAAGTGCCACCGAAGTGGTTTTCACTAGAGGATGATTATTCTCTTTACTGTTTTCAATCCTTTTTTGATTTTTTTTTTTAATATTTTTATATTTTTTTGGATTTTTTGCTGTAAGATTTTAAGCTCATGTTGAATCACCTGGTGGTGCTGATGTAGATGCTTCTATCATAATGTTCCATCGATATCCTACTTGAAGGAGCTGCTTTGCCAAGATACGTGCACTTGAAAACAAATTTTGAGATTCATGATCTGCTTTGCTGATACCAGAGTTAACTCTGTCTCTGTGTGCACATTGTGATATAATGCCTTCTGAATCCTTCTGATGAAGGGTTGTTGCCAACACATGATTAATGTGAGAATTGGATATCACGCGTGGAGGCATGGATGGTGGAGTGTGTTTAGGAATAAAAGATGGATTGGGTGATAGTTTGGAACCTTTGACTCTCCAAACTTGGGAAGATGAGCAATGATGGGTGGATATGGAAGTGTGCATGGAATTAGGACCAACAACTCGATATAATTTGTACGTTGCTTGAGAAGCCTTCTTTTTCCTTTGTGGACATCTTTGATGGATACTTGCCCCTTTTTTTTTTCCCATAGTTTCTTTGACTGATGGAGTTTGATAGGGGTAATCTCTCTTTGTATTTTTTGGTATCCACTTGTATTTGATTTGTCCTTCATGCTTTGCTTCTTCTTTTTCTTTGATGACATTCTTTGTGCTTTGACTCAAATGTTTCTTTCGATGTTGGTCCCAATTCATGGATGGGGTGATCGATGGATGAAGATTCATGACGTGGATGGTTGTAGTATTTGCATCAGTTTCATCATAAAGATCCTTTGTGCCCCCTATGTTGACATTTGCTTGAGATGAAGTTGCCCCCAGTATGGTGGTAGTAGCATCTTTGTTCCTTGATTCTCCTTGTTTTGAGATGTCTTGTTCAGAATGCATTCTCTGATATAAATGACCACTGCAGATGACGTTATTTCAATTTGCTGCTTTGTTGACTCTAGAATATCCTGTTCTGTTTGACCTGTTCCCTTGAGTGGATAATACTAGATATCTTCATACATGATGTCCTCAGTCTGAATTCAGGATATATCTGATCCTGATGTTAACAACTGAGTTTGAATTTAGGAATCAATATCCTACTCATTTTGTGTAATAATGTCAAGAGTAAATGAATCCTGTTATGAATGAAGACCATCTGCGTGTCCATCCAAAGAAAGAATCTCATGGGTAGATGGAGGAGTAGGTGCTATGTGGATATGATTATAATTTATAGATAGGAGAGTGTCCATTACATCATTGTAGTAGCTTGGAGATGCAAATTCTTGATCTTGATTAATTTTGGAATTTCTTTTGACATGTTTTGGATCAAGTTATTGACATGGGTCAATTTTAAAGGATGGATTTCTTATAAAGGGTTCTTGGATATCTTCATTAGGCATGGGAAGTCACGGTTCAATATCATCTTGATCTTTGAGTGGAATTAGATCAAATGTTGAGTTGAGGATCCCTATAGTATCTATATCCATGAGGTCAAAGGATGTCAATATGTCTTGGGAAGGACCATTGTTAGACCTAGGTGATAGATGTTGATCATGATTTAGAATAAGTTCTTGAGATATTTCCTCTAACTCATTCTCGGGTGTCCTTGTTGTTTTTCCTGATTGAAGATCAAGCACTTGCTGCGAGAGCAGTTTGATTTGTGTTGTTACATCGGCTTGCGGATTAGGAGGTGGGGTGAACACATTTTAAGGTGTTTGATTGATGAGTGGAATGCTGGTAGGAGTTTGTTGCAAGCTTTGTTGTGCGATTAAGGCCTACTGATATGCCTGCATTTTTTTTTGCACCAATAACGCTTGTTGTTTGTCCTATTGCTGTTGTTCCAACAAAGCTTGTTGTTGGTCTTGTTGCTATTGCAGCAACAAAGCTTTTTGTTGTGCTTGCTATTGAGCTACTTCTTGTTGTACTTGATAATCTTGCAAGGCTTGCTGATATGCTTCTTGTTGGGTTGCTTGCAATTGTTCTTGGTATTGTGCTTGCACTTGCACTTGCTGAGCTTGAAATTGGGCTTGGGCTTGAGCATGCGCTTGTTGGACTGCTTGTGCAATTTGGGCAGCTTGTGTCGCTTGAGCAGATTGAGCTATTTGCACAGCTTGGGCGACTTGATGTTGTTGTAGTAAAGCTTGGGCTTGATCAGCCTGTTGTGCCTGTTGCACTTGTTTTGCTGCTAATTATGCTTGTGCTTGCTGAGTAGCTAGCTCTGCAACTTGTTGATTTTGGAGTGCCTTTTGTTGGGCGGCTTGTCGAGCTGCTTGCAATGTGATGCTGGATGAGTTTGTCATTTTGTGTTTTGGTGGTGGTGGTGATGGATTGAGAATGGTGTTTACCATTGTGATGAGCAGAATTGTCATGTTGATGATTGAGGTTTGATTTGTGGATGGTGTGATTGAGATGCTTGGTCCTTGGGAAACCTTGCTTTGAGACACTTGGGGAATGGTGGATGTATTGATTATTGGTGTTGCTTGGATGGTTGCCATCTGTTGTTGTGATATCGATGGAAAAATAGGAGGATTTGATATGATGCTTTGAATTATGATGGGGGTGTTGCTTTGATTTGGTAGATTGATGGAGGGTAAGGGGGGAAGACCCATCCCAAGGGGTGATGTAGATGTAAGTGGTAGAGGTGGAAATGGCAGAAAGATGGGTGGTGCATTCCCTTGAAATGATGATGATGAGGGATCAAAGATTTCCCCCACTCCAAAAAAATAACCTTCTCCTTGTGAGATAGGAAGAGAGGTTTGCGTGTCTAGAGGATAAATTGGTGTTGCATGATAAGAGGTCGGATTGGTGGAATCATGGAATGCAAGAAGAATGTAAGGGTGTAATGGATTTACTAGGATGAATTGATCCGATGTGGTGTTTGCATCTAACTCTCGGTTTCTCACAGGGGGATGTTCTTGGAGTTCATGAAGAAATGAGCTTCCCTTGTTAACAATCGGTGGGGTTGAAGCGATAGATGGTATGATTTGTGGGATGTCTTGCTCGTGACGCTTTGAAGCAGAAGAATGGATGAGGTTGAGGGAATGATCCCAAGAGGTATTTCCACAATAGTGCTTACGTCAAAATCGGAAGGGAGTTTAGCCCCTTCTTTTGCTAACTCAAGCATGTATTGGGAGGGATATAACCTCATCATAGTATTGAAATTTTGATGATTTTCGGGATTTCACATCATCTCTAGGATTTCATTTTGTGTCATCCCTAAGACGTTGTCAGTGATGTCCTCCACTTGATCATCTTCCTGAGGATTTTGCAATGATAGAGGGAAATTGCTTGGAGGATTGCTTGATCCAACAAGATTTATTTCAGGAGCAGTTTGACTTAGATCACTTGAAGTTGATGTTTCCTTGGTGATTTCTATATTCTTCTTGTGTTGAGATCTTTTTTGCACCATAAAATAAAGATCAATTAATCTAACTTTAGGTACAAAAAGAGAAGAACTAGGATAAATTAAGGATCAAAGTAATGATGAGGATGGGATAAATGAAAGACGGATGATGCGGATGATGAAAATCTTGAGAAAATTTAAGGGGGAGGCTAAACTTTAGGACTTGATTTGATTTGATTTTGATAGATTTGGATAATGAACTTATAAAATCTAGGAGGGTGTGTTATCCTAGAGTAAATTGTACACAAGAGGATAATTTGACTAAGTGTGTTAAGTCAAACAAAGTGATTTTGGATAATGAACTCCTAGACCCCAAGATGTTGGATTTTATCAAGAGGTAAATTTGTTCACAAGGATTGATAATTTGGTCAAATATGTGGAGAAGGATTCATCTACACATATCTAACCAAACAAGATGATTTTGATTTTGCCTAGAAGTTTAGCATAAATGATGTTTTCAAAGTTTCCAAGAGTTTGTTGGTGAGATGATGTTTGATTTTGATGGTTGAGAGATGGGTGAAAAATGATTGATTTTGATCCTAATTTTGACCTAGATAAAACTCTTTCCTACAAGACCTCGACTTTGAAGAACATGCTTGACACTTCCTATGTGAGAAAAGAAAACCTTTGAAAGAGATTGGGATTTTTTTGATAGTAAAACTCATACAAGCTAAGGTTGTTTCTTGAAGCTTTCTTGTAGAAGTTGTAAACCAAGCTTTCTCTTACCTTGTGAAGCATGGAAAGATGCTCTTCACAGGCTTTTGGGCTAAGACTTTTGAACCTTGGTTTTTGGATTTTGATTTTGCGGGAAATCATTTGAGAGAACACATGTGTGGGGTTCAATTGTTCTTAACTTTACTTAATGAGTTATTTTTACCACAAACAATTCTTTGATTAAAGTTTCAACTAGATGTCTAATGTCCTAATTTCTTCTCATCCCACAAAGTCCATTATGTGGAAAAATCGAGGAAATTAGGGAAAAAGTTTCCTATTGTTTGAATTTAGTGAAAACAAATGATGATTAAACCCAAGTACTTGGAGACCTCTAAGGACGGAATCCCTAGGGTAAGCAAGAGCACTTGGATTTGCCAAAGATATTTGTTTCCTCCAAAGGGTTTGAAATTTTGAAGCTTTTGTGAATGTTTGTTTTCAACTGTTTTGAGACCCAAGCAAAGTGTTTTTGATTCCAAGAATATGCACAACCCTAGGATGAAAAGACAATATTTGTTAGGTTCCCACTTGGATAAATCGAGTTGTGCATATTCAATGCGGATGATTAGATGATTGACCACACAAGCTTCCCCTTATAGTGCACTCACTTCTTGGGTCATCCAAGCATCAATACCCATGAATCTCCCATGGCATACTTTTCATCTCTACAACAAAACCGCATGTTACATGGGGCGGCTTCAAAGGACATGACTTTTGCACCAACAAATAGAAAGGATTTTGGTATTTGCTAAACAAGGGGTTTTAATGCGGGAATTTTGTTTGTGGGGGACTATCCATGTGACGAGAGACCATTTCTTCCCTTCTCATCAGAATAATCTTCGTGATTCTCAAACTTTCCTCGAGAATCCACACTTATATACCGGTTGGAAGTCGCTTGGCTTTAGTGTGTTCTCGGTTGGGTCGTTCCCTGGGGTGATTAATTTTTCCCACCAGGCAAGCCCTCTAAGATAAACAAAAGCGAGCAAGCATATCCCGTAGTTTGATCAATCTTTGTTGAAAAACAAAGGGAGAACACTTGCAATATGCCCCACTCACACTCACAAGATTGGTTCAATTTTTAATTGCCGAATGAAATGTGAAGGAAATCACTTACACAACTTAATGTCACCAAAAGGCCTTTTGATTCTCAAGATCTCTATAAAGTGTGAGAGAAGTGCATACGTCCTTTTGATGATATTACTTTGGGTAAGTAATTACAAAACAAAGAAGCACTTGTTCATTTTAAGTCCGCAAAACAATGATTTGAGTCTTTTTAGTGCACCAAAATGAAATATGGAATTTGCTTTGTTCAAATTTTAATCCTCAAACCAAATCTAGTGAGTTGTTCTAAAGTTCATTTTAACCCTTTGTTGTAAAATTAGAAGCTTTTGTAATGTTCTTTTTAGGGCCCAAAAGGAATTTAGAGTGTCCTAAAAAGCATGAAGGTAATCAAATCCTTAGAAAGGGATTATAAGTTCTCCCAAAAGTGTTTAAAAACACTTGATACAATGAGATAATGATAACATAGAGAACTCTTGTTCTTTGCTTCCTTCCTTCACTTTGATTAAGCCAACCTCTTTTTTGACAATTTTCAACAATTGTCAGATTTTGCCATTTTTGGTAATTTCGCATGCATAACTTTGAGAGTCCTATTTTTTCCCAAAAAAATCTTAAAACTAAGATAGGATGAATTTCCAACTAACATCCTAAATTCAAAACACGAGTTTCGAGTTATTAACAAAACTGACTTTTAAAAAACTAGAAAAAAACTCTAAATTGACATTTTGAGGGACAAGATGAAAATTTCAAGCCTTGAAAAGGTGCCAAAATGGCCACCAACTGACTCAAGGTAAGTTGAAAATCCACATGCCACCTCATAACGAAACCACTTGTAAAATTTCAGCCCAAACGGACACCCGAGTCAAAAGTTATGACCTCCGGAAGTCCCTGCATCACAAAAACTGGTTAATACTGCAAAAACAAAGTGAAGACCACTTAGAAGTCAAAATAACTAGAATGAAAAAAAAGCACATGTCAAAATAACTAGAAATCTGATTTTTACCCAACTGCAGCAGTGCAATCCGTGGGTGCGACACAGTTTGGAAAGGTTAGCAGCGCAATATAGCGTCGTTGATGACTGAGAGCGACACTCTACTCAGAAATAGTGACCACGATTGCAACACTATTTGGAAAGCGACACAATTTGAAATTTGGAAAACCCGCTGCAAAGTTTGAAATTTGAATTTTTTGGGTGGGAAGACACTAGCAATGGAGTTTGGAGATTATAGCGGTGCAATATAGCGCCGCTAGACTGATAGCGGTGTAGTTTGGCACCACTTGACAGTTTGTAGTTGAGTTTTCTGGAACCTACAAAAAACAAAAAAAAGCACGAAATTTATTATAAAAATGTGATTAGAACTTGAGATCTGCCCCCCTTCTAGTGCCAAAATGTGAACCCCAATCATAGACCTGCACAAACATGAGAAACAAACACATAATTAGATTCATATGCAAGTGAGAACAAGGATTCCCCATGAAATTCATTAGCAATGCTCAAAATAGGAAAATATGAAGAACAAGACAAGAAAGTAAATAAATCCTAATTAAGCATTCCAATCCTCAATCCCATGGGGGAATTGGTGCCAATTATGTGTATAAATTGGCCCTTTCCCAACTCCTTTGTAAGCTTGATAAAGATTGATCCACTTGATGGTGAATAACAATATGATTCCTTGACAAAATCTGTAATAACCTAAATGCTCAAGAAAAGGATGAAATTTCTCTAAATGTGAAGATAATAACTTTGCTCTAAGTGTGGATGAAGAATGAGAAGGAAAGCCTCTTATTTATAGACGTGATTGAGAGAAGAAGAGGCAAAATTGATGAATGTGGGATTATTCAACATCTAATGGCCAAGTGCCACTTGTCAAGATGTGAATGGAGGAAGGTTGTGCACATTTTGATGAATGAGCCAATAAATGATATTAGGTGGAATTTCAAATTTATGAAATGACATGTAAGAGGGAAAAAAGAATGAAATAAATGTCACTTGGCTCAATGCACAAGGACATGTAAGCCAAATGAATGTCTTGTTGGATGTACAAATCCACTTGGAGAGATTTCAAATTTGGAGTAATATTCCCTAAATATGCCATGTTGAGGGAAAATATTGATTTAATAAATTAATTAAATGCATTTTCATGTGCAAGTGGCAAGATCTAGAGAAATTAAGATATTTGGATTAAATTAATAAAAATTTGATCAATTTAATAAGAGATTAGATGATGTGACAAATTTGATTTAGATTTTGTGATTTTATTTAAATCAAAATGAGAGGATTTGATGACTTAGACTTAATTAAATAAAGATTTATTTATTTAATTAAAAGGAGATGATGTTAGATTAAATTAAATAAAGATTGATTTAATTTAATAGAATGACCTTAGAGATTTAATTAAATAAAATGAATTATTAAATTAAATAGAGACATAGGGTTAATTAAATCGAATTGATTAATTTAATTAACAAGAGAAAATGACTTAATCAAATAAATAATTATTTATTCAATTAAGGGATGAAAGGTGATGACAAGCTAAGAAGATGATTCAGGACGAAACAATGTCAAGTGTGTCAATATATTTTCCATGTCTACAACATGTAATAGTTATGCAAACTGTGTTGTACATTTCAGCCCAATCAAGCAATCACCATAAACAAAGTTTCAATATAATTAAGCAGACTTACATTAACAAGAAATTGCACTACACTACCAACATGGACATCATATTGCTAAGTAGGCCCATATACATATCCATTTAATAAATCAATAAACAGATCCATTTGATATCAAATACATAATATAGGAATTTGCATAATGTTGGCAACAACGTTCACATATTATAGGATTGAAATTTGTAGTGGAATTGGAGGTTATAGCATTGAAGAGAATTCTTTTTCAAAAGAGATTTAAGTATTAAACTATGTATCATTATACTTTACAAATTATCAGTGTATGCAACATGGTTTAATACTAAAAATTCTCTGGTGAAATGAATCCTCTTCAATGCATAGCCAAACCAGTATGGCTACGTAACCAAACAAACACTTGAGAATAAATGCACACAAAAGGAATGAGAGTGAGCAGGATATGCAAGAATTTAGAGCATTGAATGAACCTTGATCTCTGATTTACTTGCCCGACAGTCCAAGTAAATACGAAGGGATGTGTAAGGCAAGTTGGTCAGTGGAGGTAATGAAGGAGGTGGCAAGCAATTAATGCTCTAAACTGTTTGTTTAAGGTGGAGAGGCTGTCGAAGCCACACATCCATTCGATCCAATGCACATAGATTTGTTTGCTGATTAAGGAGGCATATGAGATCCACTTTGGGGTGGAGTAAAAAATGGGACCATTTTTGACAGGTCGAATGAATTGGTGCGTGACAGGTGCTGGGGTGCTCGAAATTAAAAAAAAAACAAAATTGTGAGATGCACAAGTGGCAGGGTGACATGGTGGGAAAATTTATGTGGTTAATATTAGGATATTGCAGTACCCAACAACAAAAGTAAATAGCCAACAATTGAACTATATCTCGCAACCTAAAATACACATTAAAAAAGTAGTCAATCATTCATATAGTTGTAGGGATGGTCCCTCCCAACATCAATCAAGCATGCCAAGATAAACATATGGAGATGTGTTCTCATCTCTTGCTTCTGCATTTTGAGTTGTCATTACATGATTTGCATTTGCATTTGTAAATTGAGTGCAACTTACATGCAACAGTATTGAACAACTATTTCGAATAGAGAGTGGAGTGCAACCTACATTTGGGTTGAGACTCGAATTGACATCAACAACTACAAACAAAGGGATGCATATGTTCAATATTTTCTGAAACAAGGTATGGTTGTCTACTAACAGGTTTGGAGGACTGCTTATATGTCTTTCTCACTGCAATGACCTATGGGACCACTTGATTTCTCTTCCTTCCTATCTTGTTTCTTTTAAACCCTATGTTGCTCCATCTTCTATTGCCTTTCCTTCCCATCTTGTTTCTTTTGAACTTTGTCTTGGTCCCTCTTTTTCTCTCTTTCCTTCATATCTTGTATTTTTTGAAATCTCTCTTTCTCCTTATGCTCTCTCTCCTTCATATCTTGTTTCTTTTTAGCTCTCTCTTCCTCCCTCTTCTACTCTCTTTCCTTGCTCAAATTTGCATAGTAATCTAGTATTTGTGGTATGGGAAATGTAGCAGGTGGAGATGGTAATGAATAAGTTCCTTGGTGTTCTTCCCACTGCAATGCAATACCCAATTTATTGGCTCCACCTGTCAACCAAGATGGTTGGGTAGGGGTGAAGGGAAGACTTAAACCATCATTACCCATACCAATAACTCCCTCTACCAACCAAGATGGTTGGGTAGGGGTTGATGGAAGACTTAGAATTTCATTACCCATATTCATAGATCCATATGCCAACCAAGACAGTGGGCTAGGGGCTGAGGGAAGACTTAGGTCATCATTAAGTTCCTCATGCTAGTTTTCCACCATGCCATTAGATTGTTGATTAACTATTTCATTCATTGTCAATTCCCAATGTCGTGATGTTGTCATCCGCCTACTTGGAGCACTAACGACCACAACTGTCTCCACTTCTATATTTAGTTCTTCTTCAAGGGGGAATGTAACCCCTCTTTTACATGTAGGCCATCTTGTCATGGCTCTCTTCTTCATTCACATGAACCTCATATCAACTTTATATTGCACCTACACACATTAGGAAACATGTTTCAATCAATGATAAGAACCACCAATGAACACCCTTAAAGATAGAGTGATGCATGCACTTTTGTTTTCTTTATTGTGTTAGGTGATAGTTTATAATGGTAAATTTGGTAACTGTTGAATTTTATGTGATCATATTACTTCAAGTTTGAATTTCACAAGTTTAGAACCTTTTGGATTGAAATGAAAGGAGTTGGTATTATTCCATACAATGGATTGGAATTAACAATGTAGATAACTAAAATTCATTGGGGTAAACCCACAAAAGTGGTTTACAATTCGAGTGAGGAAGGAAAAGTTGCAAAAAATGACCCCATACAAAAAACTTTGTTTTCTGGAGCTCGAACGAACTATTTGGTTCGAGTGAACCCAATAGGGGTTTGAGCGAACCCATTAAATGTTGGCCCCTCATTTCCCGTTCAAGAAAACAAAGAAAATGCTAAAGGAAAGGGGGGTCGCTCGAACCCCCCTTTTCCGCCCTTCCCCCCCTCAAACACCAAAGATTTCCAAAATTTTGCGCTTCGAAGCTTGGGTTGAGGATGAAAATAGAGGAGACTTCACAACCCAACTAGATGATAGTAGTCCTTGGAATGAGCTATCCAAAAAATATAATTTTAATATGTTTTGGTTTTATTATGTATTTTTTTAAAATTTTTGATTAAACATAGGTTTTTCACCGAAAATCAAGCTCTTTGTTCTGGACATGTGGAAAAATAGAAAATTATCAATTTTTTTTTGAAAAATATGAGTGCACCAGATATTGAAGTCCTTGATCCAACAAAAAAAAATTGAATTTCGATACATACAAAAAAGTCACGTTGTATACGGTCCACCTATGTCTGAATTGTAATTGGTTTGTCTTCGAAACTTGATTAAGAAAAAATATTCAATAAAACACTAAGAGACCAATTGGAAGCAATATATATTGTAGTTAAAAATCTAAATCTGAAAAAATTAGAATTTTATCCTTCATGGAAAAAAGGTTATGTTGTATACAGTGAGTGTTCTTAAAAATGTTGTTTACTAAAAAAAACTAGTTTTCGAAGGAGACGGAAAAAGAAGTGAAATATGATTCCAGATTTTTTGAAAAAAATATATTTAGAATCTGTAGACAAAATGCCACAAATCATTAGTTTGCATCATCTTCAAACTCCTCATGGTTTAGGCACTATAGGTGCCCGAAAGTGAAGATTTAGTTAGAAAAAAATATTTTAGTGTCCAATTTGGCCAAAAATTGTAAACCGCTATTTTGGGATCACCCATTGTCATTCATCAACAGTTACTAAGTATGAAACCCCATGATTTTGAGTTACAAGTTTGTGTGAGAAACATTCAGATAGCATAGAACATATTGGCATTGCCAAGCATATCGATGATATATGAAAACATTGAAAATTGAACTGAAATCAATTGATGTTATGTGCTTAGAGCATATTGGGTGAAACAATGACATTGAATTTAAGTGGATATGCATTGGCATTCATAAACAATATAAGTTGAAACCCCAGATAATGAGTTATAAAGAATAGGTTGCAACAATCACATTGTCATTAAAAAAATGACTTGGTCTTATGCACTTAGACCACATAGGGTTTAACAATCACATTGTAAGGAATTGAAATGCATTGACATCCATAAATAGTGTAAGATGAAACCCCATATATTGAGTCACATGGTAGTGGGTGAGAAAATTTTACAGTGCATATAACTAATTTATATCCCAGGCATATAGAGCATAACAAATACCTAGGAATTGAGCTGAAATGAATTGAAATTCATAAATAGAGAAAGTTGAAACCCCAGATATAATTGTTAGAAACTTGTGGTTGATAAACAATTACGGTGCATAGAAGTGATCTATATTGGTAGGCATATAGAGCATAAGAAAACCCCAGCAAATGAACTCAAATGACTTGACATACATAAATAGTGTACTTGAAATCCCAGATATTGAGTTACAGGTTTGTAGGTCACAAACATTTATAGTGCATAGAACAACTCTATATTGGAAAGCACATATAACGTTAAAAAAACTAGAAAATGAACATAATTGATTTGAAATTCACAAATAGTGTAAGTTGAAACCCCAAATATTGAGTTATAGGTTTTTGTGAGAAACATTTACATCGCATACAACATATTACCATTGGGACATAAAGAATTTAAATGAAAAACCCAAGGTATTTACAATATTTTGAAAAACATTTGCATAGCATTGAATAGATTGGCATTCATAGGCATAAACAATAAGTTTGTGTAGAGTACCTATATCTTGATAGTGTGTTGAGTTGCTTCTTCTTATTCTCCTCTTTGTTCATCTACCTCCAGGAAAATGTAGCACTGAATATGAAAGTGAGACGTGGTAAATGGAAATGTATTTTTTAATTTAAAAATCTCTTTATATGTTTGATGTTGTTTGGTATGGAGTCTTTAATTTTTGTCCTCCTTTTTCAAATTTGAAAATATGTTTTAGTGCCTTCAATTGCATAGTTTGTATATGTATTTATGGCATGCAATGTTTGTTTGTTGCTCAGGCAATTTTGGTGGCCTTAACACCATTGTTTTGGTGGTTGCAGGTGGCAAACAAGGAGAATGCACCTGTTGCCATGCACAGGGATTTGATCGATAGGAAACTTATTAATGATTGATTTTCCTTTCAGTGTTGTATTGTTGGCACAATGGGATAGGGGGTGGGTTTGATTGGGTTTGGTGATGGGATAGTCTTGGCTCCTAGTTGTTCTCATTGATGTGGATGCATTAAAATATTGGCGGTGATGTAATGTAAGTGGTGATATTATAAGGGAGCATGGGTTATACTAATTTTATATTTTGGGTGCATGTTTTAAAGCTACGAGCCAATAACAATCAATATGGCTTGTATGTTTGTGGTATCAGATGTGCTTTGAATATTCTCTGACATGTAAGACTGTGAATAATTATATGTGTTTGGGACAAATACAAACTGATTATAATACAATTTTGGTGGTATAGTGATTCAAGTACTCTTATTGACTTTGTGGGTGAAAAATGTTTTACAATTGCATATTAAGGTGGTCTATTGTGGGGCCCATGTGGAACTAATTTCGTTCCTAGTATATACGCCCACCCTACTTTGGACCCCTCTCACCTATATTGTCGTATGTTACATTGTGATCAGTATCCATGTTTGATTTGTTATCATAAATGGGTTTTGTTGTAAATTAGTTTCCTAATTTTAAATAAAAGATAATTTTATTTTTTTAATTATTTAAAAAAATAATGGAGTAAAGCTATATTAGAATTAGGAAAATCTAGGAGATGAGTAACATGAAAAATGAACAACAATACATAAATTATATTTAGTTGACCCAAATGTAATGAGTAAAAATCCTTGCTTATACAGGCAAGGATAAGATAGTCTACATATTAGGTGGATTGCCAAGTGTTCCATAAGGTGGCACAAATGAGATGACAAGTGTCCTATTGGTGTCAACTTTAGGAACATTTGGAGTGTGCAAACCAACAACCTCCATGACCAAGTCATCAACCTTGTGTGCCAAGTGTTCAGTGACTTTTAAGGTGAAATAGAAATTCTTCCAACCTCAAAATGTGTGTGCATGAGGTTAACCAAATAACTTGGTAACCTCTAGAGGTTCAATGGTTGCACATTCAGTTAGATAAGAAGTTGTTTAACCTTATATACCTATGTACACTTACGTATAGGGAATAGATTAAATATTCACACTAACACCCCTCCTTAAGTGATACTTGGGGAGATCAAAAAAGTGCAATAGATAGAAATGGGTCCCAACTAGAGGCCATGTTAGGTACCCATGTAAAATGCATTCTCTCACAAAGTGGAGTAAAAGAGAAAACCTAGTGGGAAAAAAACTCCTCTCCAAAACGAGAAAGTAGAAGGATTTAAGATCTTCTAAAAATATGTCCCTTGATGATAGGAACTTGATGACGAAGAAGTCTTGAAACATGTAGATGTTGTAAACTCCACTGATGATGGACTAGTGTCTGCTCGAATCAACGAATCTCTAAGTGATGTAGATCAAGATTTGGGATACAAAAAGTTACATGAATGAACATATTAACACTACTCAACCAGTTTACATAAAGTTCATCAAACTCTATAAAGTCGATAATACATATAGTACTGTGATGAGGAGTATTAGAATCTCAAACTATGATCCATTGAATTAATCCCCCATTTGAGAGATCTAGATAAAAGGTTCATGAGGCCTTCCAAAGAGAAGATTATTCCATTACTTGATTGAAAGAAGCATTAGCATAACACTAGCATATCCCCCCTTAATGTAAAGAGAATATAAGCAAAATAACTAAGATCGAGAGTGTGTAAGGAATGTAGAGATGTAGAAGGTGTGTTCCATGACACACTCACATGAGGTGAGAATCACAAGAATATATGGCATAGCCCCCCTTTCCACTTTATAATTTAGTGTATGTACAATAATTTCCCAAATTTCGTTCTTAAGGAACACACATTTAGTTTTGTGGCACTTTATATGAGTGTCCTTACAATGTTATTGCTATTACAAGTTCTTCAAAGTTTTATTGTCATGAGGTTAATTGAAGAAGACATAAATTACTTATGTCTTGCAAACCTCAATAAAAGATAAAAAATAGATAATTAAAATCCCATTATGATGACAACCCCCCCCCCTTTTGCCAAAGTCATTGTAAAAATAATTGATTTCCTCTTTTACAAATTTTTAACTATGGCAAAAATTGTGACTCCCCTTATCACTTTCCCTTTGCCAAAT
This sequence comes from Sequoiadendron giganteum, assembly GCA_007115665.2. Classification (NCBI taxonomy): domain Eukaryota; kingdom Viridiplantae; phylum Streptophyta; class Pinopsida; order Cupressales; family Cupressaceae; genus Sequoiadendron; species Sequoiadendron giganteum. The sequence continues at coordinate 159,042,813 of CM021102.1, forward strand.
TCATTGCAAAAGAAGAAATTGACTCTTCTTTTATAAATTTTTAACTATGGAAAAAATTGCAACTCCCCTTATCACTTTCCATTTGTCAAATTCATTACAAAAGAAGAAATTGACTAAGAGTGAGTTGCTTCTGGATACTAACTGTGGTGATTTTTGCATCAACGTTTCAGGTCACACTCCATGATCCATCATCAGGATGAAAGAGAGCTGAGAAGTCAAAATCACCTCTCAGCTCTCTTTCATCTTGATGATGGATCATGGAGTGTGATCCGAAACGTTGATGTAAAAATCACCACACAGTTAGAATCCAAAAGCAACTCACTCTTATCAGTATGGATTGTGGAAACTTAATTTCTCTTAAGAAATTGACTCTTTTTCTTACAAATTTTTAAATATGGAAAAAATTGTAACTCCCCCTATCACTTTCCCTTTGCCAAATTAATTGCAAAAGAAGAAATTGACTCTTCTTTTACAAACCTTTAACTCTGGAAAAAATCACAACTCCCCCTATAACTTTCTCTTTACCAAGTTCATTGCGAAAGAAAAAAACTGACTCTTCTTTTACAGTTTTTTAAATATGGCAAAAATTGCAACTCCCCCTTCCGTTTGCAAAATGAAATAAAACCCCTTTTGCCAAACTCATTGCAAAGAGAAAACATTGAGTCCTCTTTTACAATTTTTTATCGATGACAAAAATAAACTTCCCCCTCAAAAGCAGTGATGAGATTACATTAGTATAAATTGTTAACCAATAAGGTTTGAATGCTTTATTTAAATGCTAACTACTTGAACTAAATGCTTAACAAGCAATGTAGCAAAAGCATAACAAAATACTAAATCATCATGCCAAAGTGTTAGGGAAAGAATTGAGTCATGGAAAGTTGATTGACCACTTCTTGAGTATGGCCAATGTATGAGGTGTGGCCATTTTTGGCTTGAAATTGTGATGGTGCACAAACCACCTTCCAAAATATCTTCACGCACTAAAAAAAATGGTCAAATGCTACACGTGTAGGGGTCGTTGGAGTGGCCTCTAAAGGCAGGTCCTCATGCAACTGCTTAGCTTATTTTGGCGAGCAGCAATTGCTCAACATTTTAAGGAGCATATGGTGGAACTAGTCACTCCATGATTGTATTTTTTTTCTACTTATTTTTGAGCAGTCAATTTAAAATTAATTTTTCAACTATATAATGAAATGAACAGTGCTAAGAATGATTTGTGTAAGTAAAAACTGGAGGGAAAAATTGAAGGAAAATATTAAAAAAGAGGCAAAGAGATTTGTGGAGCCAGGTGTCAATTTTTTTTTAATATGCAACAGTTTCTTATTTTCAACCTCCACATTTTTACACAGCTTATTTTCAATATTTAAGCAATTGTTGCTCCACAAAAATAAAATAAGATTTCAAATTATCTTATTCCCATAAATAAAATTTTGCATGGGACATCTAACCTGGGACGCCTAGTAAGGATGTCGACTCTCTTCTTCGCAATTCGAATCTTCTTTAGCGTTCTCCTTATTGTTGTCCACGGGTGTGAATGAGTGGGAACGACCTGTTACAGGTCCAAGCGATTTCCTCTTTCAAACTCTTGTGCCTTCACAAAGGTGCCAACAATATCAGAGAGCGGCAACAAATTGCGGTCTATCAAAGAGAAATCAACTGCACAGAGGTCGTGTGGGTGTGGGAAAATCACGATGAAAGAGAATTTAAATAGCCTGCCAAGTGACTAAAAGCCTTACGTGGTCTCTTCTACTCACCTGGATTTTGCGCCACACCTTCAAACTCTCCCTGCCAGCGTTCTTTGCTGCTTTGCTAACGAAGTCACACAAATTTCAGCCTCTCTACAACCGTGTGAGGTCGCAGGCTGAGCACGTGAGGCCACGGGTTGGGCTTGATTTCGCCAAGCCTCTCCAAATAATGCGCCTATACAATCTTCAAAAACCACTCTAGCAGCAAATTGCGTGATGAACATAGGTTCTTGAACTACAAAGTAAATGCACTGAAATCAACAATCTGAGGAGGGTGCAAAGAATGGCAAAGATTTGTGGAGGTCTATATAGATCAATAATGCAGCCCCCCTACGCTAGTGAAGATTCACGCCTCCTAAGGAGATTGCGCCACAAACATAATTTGCAAAGTTCAGATTTGGGCGCGTCCAAATAGATTGGGGTTTTTGATGGATGGCACGGTGATTGTTAAATTACCATAAACGTTGAGTCTGTGTTTTCTCCCCACACAAATTCAATGGTAGCGATGGCAAATCGATGGCCTATGGCAAGGCTGCAGAGGCAAATTTGCTGGCCTATGACAGTAAGCCCAGACGCTTCTCACGACTTGTGCAACAACGATACGACCTTCCTATGCGAATAGAAATTCTGCCCCTCCCAATCTTTACTAATCGCCGTCCCTCAACTGAGGTGAATCGGCCTGGTCGAGATTTGTATAGGAGTTTTCATGTGAGGGATTCCCCTCAACTCCAACCTCTTCCAATGCAGAAACAAAAAACACGCCACGGATTAGAGAGCACCACAAATTCAAACTGCCACGATGGGGTCGTTCCAATCGGTCAATGCAAATCGACTAGCAGATGGAAATCAAACAAATTACAACAAGACGGTTCACTTTTGGCTTGCAAATATATCCAATCCATGCTCTAATACCACGTAAGAAATTAAGAGATCCAACGCAAGAAAACAATGAGGAAATCGTGCTACTTTGTAGATTCCAACGCTTGAGATTCCTACCACAAATTTTCCACAAATTCTCACGAATCTGGCATGAAACCGCGCCTAGAAATGGTCAATTCCACAGTCCCAAGGGTTACACGTCGACCAAATCAATGGTGAGTGAAACTATCGAACAGTCCCCCAAACCGCCCTTCGATAGTAACCAAACGCAGGTCTTCTAACTGCAATTTCAAATGCCACAAACTTTGCAAGAACAACGGCTCAAGATATGAAAAATATGTGCCTGATACAAGAAGAAATTAGTAATTACTTTTCACGAGGGCGATTGGAACTGCCGAAAGCACAAGAATTTGAGTGTAGGTTGCAGAGGGAATTGGGAGCTGCTAAATGAGATTGAAGTGGGGTCGACTTTAACCAAAAATAATAAAAAAATTCACCTTTTTTGACTTGTAATTACCTCCCTTCCAGCTCTGATACTATATTAGAATTAGGAAGATCTAGGGGATGAAAACCAAGTACAATGAACAACGAATATGTTCAACAATAGCTTGCAACTATCTACTTGTTTTGATATCATAAATTAGGAATTAGGAAGATCTAGGAGATGATAAACAAGCATAATGAACAACAATGCATAAATTGTAGTTAGTCAACACAAATGTAATGAGTACAAAGCTTTGCTTATATAGCCAAGGATGAGGCAGTCCACATCATAGGTGGATTGACAAGTGCCCCATAAGGTGGCACAAATGAGATGACAAGTGTCTTATAGGTGTCAACCTTAGATATTCTTGGAGTGTGCAAACCAACAACCTCCATGACCAAGTCATCAACCTTATGTGCCAAGTGTTGGGTGACTTTTGAGGTGAGATGGAAATGCTTCCAACCTCAAAAGGTGAGTGCATGAGGTTAACCAAATAACTTGGTAACCTCTAGAGGTTTCAATGGTTGCACATTTGGTTAGACAAGAAGTTGTCTAACCTTAGATAACTAAGTACACTTAAGTATAGTGAATAGATTAAATATTCACACTAACAAATTATAAAATAATTAAATTTTACTATAAATGAAAGTGTAAAAGTTGACTTTTTATCATCATTGGATTATAGATGCATTAAAAGTTTCTATGGCGAGATTTTTATAAACTTGGATTTGATCTAATATAATATTAAATGAACATCATCTAAACATTTGTAAAGGGAAAATAATTTCTTTTGAATTTTGAATTGGTTCGAACGTTGTATTATCTTTATAATTTTTGTTGAGAGTGATTATTGTTGGATGAGTCAAGCAAGAGATAGTAGTGTCATGAATGGATTGCCCATATTTAATGTGAATTAGAATTAAAAAAAACAGTATTATAGATGTATGCATTGTCAATGCATAGTACACTTAAGAGTTGCATGTTAGTTGGAAGTCAATAGTAACTAGAGGTTATATTGAGTTTATATGACTAACTGAATGTGATAGTTGTTAGTATTTTCATCCAAGATCTTAACAACAAAAAACTTGCATACAATGAGCCTAATTCACATTATCAAATAGATTGATAAAATAGATGATTAAAATGCACGCTATGAGCTTGCCTATATAGGCAAGGAAGAGGAAATCCACCTATCATGTGGATCGACAAGTTCCCCATGATGTGGAAAAAATAATTAGACAAGTGTCATATAGGTGTCAACCTTTGGATCACTTGGAATGTGCAAACTAACAGCCTATTTGACCAAGTCACCAACCGTGGTGACAAGTATTGAATGACTACAAATGTGACCTTTGGGGTGATCTTTAAATTCTTCCAACCTCAAAAGGTATGCACATGAGTTTTACCAAACAAATAGGTAACCTCTAGAGACCTAAAAGGTTGCACATTCATTTAGACAAGATGTTGTCTAACCTTATCAACCTAAGTACACTTAAGCTATAGTGAATCGATAAATTATTCACTCTAACCCCCGTCTTAAGTGATACTTGGAGAGATAAAAAAATTACAATAGATACAAAGAAATGGGTCCCAACTACGAGAATTTGTGAGGTGCCCATGTAAAATACAATTTCTCATAAATGAAGAAAGATAGAAAACCCAATGGGAAAAACTATCCTCCAAAAAAGAGAAAGAGAAAGTTAAGACCTCCTGAAAATATGCCCATGAATATTAGAACATGATGATGAACTCCTGAAGCAAGTCGAAGTTGTAAACTTTGCCGAAGATGAATCGACGTTTGTTGGAATAAAAAAACCTCCAGGAAATGTAAATTAAGATAAGAGATATAAAACATTACATGAGTGAACATATGGAACACTACGAGCAATCGTGAATATACAAAACTAATCAAACTTTGTGAAGTTTAAAATATGGATAGTACTTTGATTATGGAGTACTATAATCTCACAAAATATGATCCATTGAAATAATCCCCATTTGAGAGACAAAGATAGAAGGTCTATGAGACAACCCAAAGTAGAAGGTTCCTCCACTACTCCATTGAAAGTTGTTTCATTGAAAGAAGCATTATCTAACACTGTCATAATCCCCCTTTAATTCTAAGAGGTATAAGCAGACCAATAGAAATCGGGCACAAAAATGTGCAAGGAATTGAGACCTAGAATTAGGTCCAAAAGATGTACAAACTGAAAAAGAGTGCATCAAGGCACACATACATGAAATGAGAATCACAAGGATCCATTGTTGTGATGGAAAATCAAGGCAACACATGCATGACACAAGAATCACGAGGATCCTTGATGTGATGGAAAATCAAGGCACTACAAAACATCCTATTATACTTTATAATTCAGTGTAAGTAAAAAAATCCTTCTCTAAGGAACACACATTTAGTTTTGTGGTACTTTATATGAGTGCATTTACAAACTTATTTTCTATTTTGAGTTCTTACAAGTTTTTGTTATGAGGTAGACAATGAAGACATAGATTAAGTATGATTTTCAAACGTCAAAAAATGACAAAAACTTAAAATTTAAACCCCCATTAAAATGACCCGCCCATTTGCAAGTTTATTGCAAAATGAAAAAAAGCACTCCCTTGCCAATTATGACAAAAAAAACTACCCACTACTATGCAAGCATTAAAATGAGCCAAGTAGTTAACCCAAACCATTAACAATTAGAATAAATAATGATAGATATAATTAATGCTAATATTTTAGAAAAGTTAAAAAATGGATAATAACACTACCTAGTTAATGAAAATGCTACCTACAATCTCCTTGACAAAGCCTAAGCCAACACATGTAGATAGAGATCTAGCAGTCAGATGTTGCATGTGTAGTGTACCAAATTTTGGGGAGTCACTAGATGACTAACTCAAAGGCATGAGATACCAAAGAACACCCTTGAAGAACTAGTGAAGATGCTCAAACTAGCCAAGGAGAGACTATTAGAAGTCACATGTGCAGTTAGAGTTCCTAGCACTAGAGGAGGTTACTGAGCCAAAGGTCGATGTATTTTGGCACAACTTGGAGTACATTAAAGGAAAATATAACTACCACTTAGAGTTGACCAAGTCTTAGCAGGTGTGGAGAAGAACGGAGTGCCAGAAGTGACACATGCAATAACATAAACAAAGGTTGTAGAGGTCAATGGAGATGCGATTGTGTGTGGTTTGCAAAAAAAATAAAATAATGGCCTTCAAAGATTCATGTAGCACAAGGAATTTTCTTTCCCACATGGCTTGAGGAATTAGATCTACTTGCAAACTCTATGCAAGTCACCTCTGTGGTGGTAGGTTTTTTTAATTACAATGGAAAATGGCTCAACCATGCGTAGATATTGGTTGCTAATGGAAACGTATTAGAAATGTTGCCCCTTTTCTAGAGGTATGAAGGCAATGTAGAAGTTTGCACATGAGCCACCAATGAGGGAGGTCAAGCCCATGTAAAGAAGTTGTAGAGGTTGTAGAAAGTGTGTTGCAAATGAATCGATGGCTTTTGTATGTGTTGGAGGCCACTTCTATACTTGGCCAATGCCTTTGTAAAACTTTTGCAGCCCCTTCAAAGATTTCTAGAGATTTCTCTAGGCATTCTCTTGTAGATCGACACTTCACCCAACTACAAATTTTCTCATGCATCATCTTCAATGCTAATTCAAAGATGAAAGAACCAGATGGTTGGAAACCTCCAAACAATTACATCCAAATAGAGATTATTTTTACATCCAAATCAAATTGTATGGAACTCTAAACTAGAATTGATGCAAGCTTTTTGGGAAGGGTTTTTACTGCACTGCTTTGATACCATGTTAGGATTTCCATCCATGATCATAAGAGAATACCCATTTTTCTTCCACAAAAATTACTTGCACATAATGAGCCTAATTCACATTATCAAAGAGATTGATAAAAGAGTTAATTAAAATGTACAATATGACCTTACCTATATAGGCAAGGAAGAGGCAATCCATCTATCCTGTGGATTGACAAGTGCCCCATGATGTGGCATAAATAAGTAGACAAGTGTCCTATAGGTGTCAACCTTTGGATCACTTGAAATGTGCAAACCAACAACCTATTTGACCAAGTCACCAACCTTGGTGATAAGTATTTAATGACTACAAAAGTGACCTTTGAGGTTAGATGGAAATTTTTCCAATCTCAAAAGGTATGCTTATGAGGTTTACCAAACAACTAGGTAACCTCTATAGACCTCAAAGGTTGCACATTTAGTTAGATAAGATGTTGTCTAACCTCATCAACCTAAGTACACTTAAGCTATAGTGAATAGATAAAATATTCACTCTAACCATAGTCATTTTATATTTCTCCACTTGGTTCTTGTATTTTGTTTTATTTCATATTTCATTATTTTCCACCCTTTTTGAAGGGTTTGTCAACTTCCAATAAGAAGTTGAGTAGAAGACAACTTGATATAACTATATTAATCACACTTGGATGAGATTACTTGACCTTGGAGCATCCATATATTGTCTTATAAATTGATATGTACTTATAAATGCTAGGAAAACATTCCTTATTATATATTATAATGATTATTCATATTTTAATATAATTTATAGTATTAAAAACATGTAATGTATTTCTTTTAATTCCTAAATTAATCGCATTTTAAATTTTCCATTGGACTAAAAACTAAATCTCATGGATACATCTAAATTTATTTTCCTTATTTAATTATTTTAAAAAGATTTTGAATTTTTTAGTGGCCTATTGCATGCTATATGAACTTAAGATTTATTAAAGAATATTAACATGTATGTGATATATGATCTTCCATGCCGCAAAATAATATCTATAATTCAGATCACAATGCATGTAGGTTATGAAAACCCCCAATATAACTATCTAGTTACTTTAGAGCTATGAAAAATAACAAAAATTATGCAATTAAGGTGTTGTGATGGGTAAAATGGGATCTATGGTCTAAATCACACCTTAGCCCATCAAGAATTTAGGGACACAAAATGATCATAAAAGACCACTTGGCTACTATCCTTGATGGAAGATCTAGAATGGCTAATCAGGGTTTTAGTCTCTTTTTGTGGTGGCAGGGTTGGATATGATTTAGAAATTATGTGTGTGATGTAATAGTGAACTAGGCTAATGATACACCTACAAAAATTTGATGGGATTACAAAAAATTATAGAATTGAACTACAAAAATAGGTTACAAAGAAGTAGAGTGTAGAGATAAAGGAACCTAGCATTCAATTCTAAGTTGAATATGGTTGGTCAGGGGTGTGGGCACCCTAGACTAGAAATGTTGTCTTTTAGAAACTCTAATAGTTTGTAGGCTTTGTCCTCCTAGAAACAACCTCAAAACTTTTTTTATCAATAAAAAATTCAACTTTCCCCAATTTTTTGAAGTAGGAGGCATGAATCCTTGATTTTACAATAAGGCCTTGAATCTTCTTTTAAATTTGCTTCAGATTTATCTCCTACATATAAGAAAGGAGAGAAAGGGTTGTGTCATATAGGGGCTTACCTAAGTCAAAACTTGTTTTGGTGTTCTCACATCCACAATGCCTATGATGATGTAAAGAATGCTTACCCTAGGTCAAACAGAGGAAAACTAGATAAAAAGTGATAAATTGACAAGTGTTTTAACTTACCACTTCATATTTGAGTTCCTTTATTGACTGAATCCATGGAACATCTCATGAAAAGGAGGATTTTGATGATGAATAGAAGGTCTTGCAAGTGTTAGTACTCATTAAAAAATGAACATAAAAACATGAAAAAAATCACATATAAACTTGATGTATTGATAATATGATGCTTGACTAAAATAATGTTACAATAATGTTTCTTACCCTATGTTGGTTATTTTTTTAGAACCAAACTTGATCTCATTCACTATCTATGAATTCACCACAATTCAATGGTAAATAGTGTTGAGGATTGGCTAGCAAACAAGTAAGGATTATTAGGCCCTTCTACTCTTTAGGCTCAGTGAAACCCGGGAGGGCGATCGTTATAATGTTCATAAGATATTTTTCTGCCATTTTATCATGAACATTTGAACAAATAGATATATTCCTATCAGGTGATAATACATAAAATTCCTCAAGGATTTGGCTGACCTTTAAGCAAACTACTATCTAAAGCAAGGAATAAGTGATATTTCATATTAATAGGTTGTAGTTAAAATGTTTAAATGATTTTCAATCTTATTTTGAGTTCTTCGTTAGGTGGAGGGATGACTCACTTACATTCAAAATGACCAAACAAATAAAACAGTTCTCTATCTTTGGTTTACAGAGTCATAATTGTAACAATCTGTAATACATTAGCAATTAAACTCAACATTCGTAGACTATTGACATATTGCATTAAACAATATTCAACTTATTGTGTCAAAAAAAAAAACTACTTAGCAATCCTTGAATCTTTTCTCACAAACCTATGATATTATTTAAGCATTTAATCAGTTCTTTGAACCAAAGAAGAAATAAAATCATTCATCCAACCAAAACTTGAAGATAAACAAAAGGACCCTAAATCATTTCATTGATAACTTCGAAGACAAAATACATAAGAGAGAATATTCTTCTGAACTTGCATTTTCATTCATATACTATTGCTATTGTAAAACTAATTAAGCTCATTACAAATTAGAATGTACCCTAGACTTCATACTATTATATTCATTTGTGCATGAATTACCAACTTCTCTTACATGAGCCTAGTTTTTTGACCTAGACCATCTGAGACCCAAAATTTGAACCCTTGTAACTAGGCCTGAATTACCATTTATAGAAACATGGGAGCAATAAGCCTCAAGCCAAATTACAATTTTAGTCACATTTACAATTGACATTCAATTTCACTTTAATTCCAAAACTCTCTAGATGATTATATTTGTGTTGACAGAGAGGGGGAAATTGCAAAAGACAAAAATCCTTTCAATCAATGAAGATTTACCCGCCCTCCAAAAGGCATCATTCATCGTTGCAGCAACACCAAAACCCCTTGTCCATGTCAACCAAAGAAGTATTTTGCGCTAGCATCTAAGACAAAAAAATTATACGCTTGTTGAAGAAGACAAACCCGTCGTAGCAATAGTGTCCAACACCTCTCCTTCACACCGATCATCAAAAACAAAAACACAAAACTAGGACACCACCGCTATCAAGGTTCATCATCTTCAGAATCAGAGTATGCATGTCCCCTTCATGATTTTGCTAAGACTAGAGAAGCTATCTCTCCATCAACAAAATCCTCGTGACCTACCAGTGTGAGAAGGTAATGGAAATACTTTGAGTTAGTACTATTTCATTGCTCAAAGGATCAACCCCATCCTCCATTGAAAAGTCATGCCTCCCCATATAAGAATCATAAGCTTTGTGGTACTTCTTCTTCCCCCAAGATAACTAATTTCCCACCAGGCTCACTTTGGTTATGAATAACCCTACTCCTCAGGTTTTAAGTACTCTTGACACCACCCTTCAAAGACTTCTTATGGGTTTCTCTCTTGTAATTTGGCCTTATAGGTTCTCCTGGTGTATCATGCTTAATTTTAGGTGTATCATCCTAAGGTTCAAGAATACTAATCCTCCTAAACCTTCTGTCTGGTTGGAGAAACTCACCAGGCTTACTCATTCTTATAGGAAACAAAACAAGAACTAGTAAACCCTCACTTGTAAGAAAAACTCACTAGTTTATGTTCTCAAATCGAATTTGTACAAAAAAACTCCTAGAACCACGCAATGCTTACCAACCCAAATAGAAATTGTAGGAAATTAAACCTTCACAAGCCCAAAAATTTAGAGCTCACGAGCTAACTTATGCATAATCAAAATAGAGAAAGTATGAACACCCACTTACCTAGGAAAACTACCTCAATATCTCTATAATTTCTTTCCTAAAACCCACATGCTTCTTCTCTAGAGCTAAACCAATTTCTCACTCTCGATGGTTGCAAATTATGAAGTAAAACAACTAAAAATGCTCATTAAGTAGAGTAACTGCAGCGTATAGCCATTGATGTTCAAAGGAGGCTTGCATGAGCAAGCTGACAACCAACCAATCAACTTTGAATCTTGGCCATTGATCTCTTTGGTTTTTAAACACAATAAATGATTCTCCTCAAGCATCACCACTTGACTTTACATCCGTACTTAGAAACAATGATGCCATCTTAGAGAGTTGCCATGTAGTCACCTACGTATTCACCATATCTTCTAAACTTTGTTGCTCATCACAACAATTCCCTTAAGCGATCTCCAAACTTTGGTGATGAGCAACAACACCCCACTCGAGGGAAAATTCCTTGGTATATACACTATCACTTGTCATAGAAAGGTGACAAGGCTGCATTTGTATTTCGGTGAGGAGGATATTCCAGTGATGCCATAATACACCCACAATCCATCGCACATAGTAGTAACCAACCCAAACTTCAAAGTTCTTTCTGCAATGGGAAAAAAATGGTGACAATAATAAAATCTGACATGTGGCAAGATCGTACCGCTTTGTTTAATACACCTCCATCACTCATTGAGGTAACTGACAAAGGCAGTGGAATACTTCAATGATGACATGGCACAAAGAAAAGACAATGTCCATTGCACATTGCAATAATAGAACTAAGGGGCCAAAGAACTTCAGTGACATGCAATATGAGAAGGACTTGAGAGTACATCACTCATCACAAAAAATAACCCAATGATAAAAATGAATTCGACAATGAGTGATGATTCAAATGACAGAAAAAAACATGTGCACCAAGTTTTTTTTAAGAGAGGGGACTACCTAGGATAACATAATACAAGGTCTCAATAGATTAATAACATTTCTTGCAAGGGATGTAAAGGCTAAACAAGGCCAATTAATCAACCTTGTAAAATAAAATAATCTCATCCAGACCTAGGCATGCAAAAAATATTTGGTAGTGGGTAATAGGATATCCTAATCACAAGGGGTCAGTCATTCAAAAAAATTCCAAGATGAGTTATTTTTAACATGACTGGAAATGAGCATAATAGGTCAACGAAAAATTATAACATTTTTATAGGTTACCAAGACTAAACCCTAAGCCCCAAGACACGAAAATAACCAAAATTTTAGAGTTTTGAGATGAAACACAAAACAATTTTAGGGGTTCCATCACCCTACTCTTGATTTATTTTCTGGGATGCACAATTAGAACTTAAATTGCCTAGTTGCTTAAATGGTAAAAAAGGCATCTATGTATATGAAATATTCATTTCTTACAAAATTAATTGTTAAAAGCTAACAAATAATTGTAAATATATTAATATAAAAAATGTTAAAAATAAAATATTTAAATTTGGGCCAAAGTAGGCTATTCAAGGGGATGGGAAAACAAATTTTGGGCTTTTGATGTTGTTAAATAAAAATTTAATTCTAATTTACAATTCTATTCTGATTTTCTAGAAATGACATTAAAATGAGAAAATTATGAACATAATTAAGTCTAAGCACATAACCTAGGGAGCTAAACCAGTGTGAAATTGTTAAGGGTAAAAAATTTACGATGCTATATTTATCCCCCACTTTAGTGAGAGCATGAAATTATGCTCATTATCACACTAAAGTAAGGATAAGACAAGAAGGGTTGATCTATCAAAATATTGGAGTGATAGGATAACACTGAATCTAGGGGATGTGCTAGCTCCCAATCTCAAGATCCTACAAAACAACAATGTAAAAATAAAGGAACACACACATACATGGGTGTAATACAACTTGAAAACATGAATCATAAAATATGAAGATAAATGAGAAAAATAATACAAAACACAATGCAAACATGATGCAAACACAATGAAAAATGATGCAAACACGATGCAAACATGATTAAAAAATAATGCAAACACATACAAAAGGGGTATATGATATCATAGACTAGAAAGAACCACATATTACTTACTAGGATCTATACCCAAGGTATTCATGAATCACAAGCTAGAAAATTCTGATATTTTCTAGATGACCCATTAAAGGCATCATTGACTGGTGAAGTCTAATAGTCACTAGGTGATCTTGATAAGAAACAACACAGGCTAGTGAATTTTGATGATGAGGGCCACACTGCCCAAAACCCACATAAATCACAACAATAGAAACCAACACAGAAGATGCGAGACAAAAAATAACTCACTTTCAATTATTTTTCATAAATGAAATTACATATTCAAAACTTACATGCTACAACCTCATGGGCTTGATTCATTACAACAAAATCAACTCTGGAAACAAAATATATTATTTAGAGCCACAATCTGCACTAATGGAACCACCTTCTACAAATCCCAACTTAACCCTTTTATTTTACCCAATAATTGTGATAGAATTTTCTAGAAAGTTCAACTTTCCCTTTTTTTTAGTGCCAAAAGTCCCACTAATTGATTTCTTTCCTAGGTAGAAATTTTAATGAAATTCACTTTTTAGTGGGCCAACTTCTCAGGGCCATAAATTTTGATCTGGGTGTCAGATTTGCTATTATAACATATTGTTGGAAGGCTCTCAAAGGGATCTTCAACATCGAACCCACTGAAGGTCATTTCGTCAACTTTTTGAGTTGTTTTGAGGCCTCTTAGATTTTCTATTTGAATTTGAAGTTGCATTGGAGAAATTTCTCGAGACAAAAACTTTAATATCTACGAAACCATGCAGGGTATTGAGATGATTCTTTTGTGACTGGAATTTTTTTTCAGTTTTTCTCCTTGGGGTAAATTTTTAGGTCCATACGAGTTCGTTTAGGTTGACTTACTAAAAATAGTAAGTGACCATTTTTCACCTTTTCTGACTTTTGACTATCTTACACCCCTTAAGTGCCATCATGGGACTCAAAACAACTAAATAAAATAAGAAAACATTTTCTTGGGTGATGCAAGATTTCCCTACACCACTAGATGCCCTTACATCATTTGATATTCACTTAGAGGTGAGTTTCTATAAAGGGGTATTGAATGAAAACACCCAAGAGTTCGTGAAACTTCCCATATTCACTAGGTGAGATTTTATATCAACCGTACGAAGAATTATAAAAAAAGTTTTCTGTTTGTAAAATTACTCTGATAAAGCACTACAAATATGATAGATATGCCATAAATGCATCACAAAGTTCCAATTGTGTGAAAAAAGTGAAGCATAATGTAATGTATGACCCCACCTTAAAGAAATTGCTAACACCAACTGGGAGCAATTGCCTTTAAGATATAATAAAATAATATTTGATAAGACATGAGAGTTTACTAGGAAACCCTATGCCAAATGATATATTCTGAACAAAGCTAACTCATGACAAGGGGTTGCCCCAACAAATAAATCCATATAATGAACAATAATAGCATATGAGGTATCGACAAATCAAGGGTCAATATAGACGAGAGATAATGTGATCATGCTTTGAATTTACATCATTCCCCAAATACTTGTGGAATGATAAACACAAGGGATGAATGACACATGAAGATAAAATAATAAAATTTGGGTCCACATGGAGGAGACTTAAATGTCTCAATACTTTGCATCGTTCCCAAAAGGAAACAAAAGAACAAAATATAAAAGATATTTATGACATAAGGAAGAATGAAGATATAAATAGAGGAATGTTACAACAGATTCATTCTCTTTGTATCCTTGTGTCAAAAAGAACAAAGGTCATCCAAAGAAAACTAACAAACATAAATCCACACTAAGAAACACATTACAAGGAGATCACATTATGTGAAAGAAGAACATAAAAGGTACTACATATGCAAGTCGACCTATGGAAAATCATCTACATCCCAATCTTCCTCATCATAAATGGAAGGAGATGACAAGCTAACTTGGAACCATAGAAAGTGCAGTGCAAGGAGAAGTGTTAGGTTCAATGCATGGTGGTTTAGTCACCAAAGGAGAATAATCATGGTTACCCCATCTAGATTCATATATTTTACGAATAGGAGAGATAATTCATTATTCTCTCATTCTTACATCTTATCTTCTACTTCACTATTTGAATGTATCACAATAGACCTTACATATTGTGCTATTGAAATTATTTCAAGCACTATAATTCATATGAACCTTTTTTATTCTTTATTTTTGGTTGGGATAAGTAAGGTTCAACTTCATGGTTTGGTGAGGGAGGTGGAGTGGAGTCAGGAAATGAGGATAATGGATGGATGGGGAGGTATCTCATTGGAATTTGGTTATATGGATCTGGACAATCATTAGGTGGGAATTTAATTTCTTTATCAAAGGTTGGGAAGGCATAGGATATTTAGGTTTGTACATGAGGGATTTTGTTCTTTTGGAGGCACAAAATTTATCACCAAAGGCTTTTTGGAATAATTTCCTTGTGACTATTGACAGGATGATGAAGGGGGAACCGCAACATATATGCTAGAAGGCCAAGGAATAATACTCAGTTCAAGATAACATTTGTTTTATAGTTGTGAATTAGGACGAATAATCATCAAAGCCACTAAAGATTGAGGAGCCTTATGTGAAATATTACTAAGTGATAATTGGTCCATTCAGTTAGCTTTAAAATCTTGATAGGAAAAAAATAGTTAATTTTGACTTGGTTGAGGCAAAAAATAATCAAGGAAAAAATTTCCACCATTAGCTAAAGGCTTAAATCCACTATGGTATATAGTATGTATTTGTCCTTCAAATGAGAATTTTAAACATTTATGAATGGGTATGTGTAGGATCATGGGGGGCCAAACAGTGGCGATGCAACAAAAAAATGTGACATGAGGAAGTGAAAAGTACAAAATTCACGTTTGACTTTTTGGTTGGGTTTGTAAGCAGTACATTTTTCTGAGGTAAAGACTAAAGCAAAATGGATATCTATTATTAACAAATATCCACTTTTTAAAAAGAAGATATCTATTAACAACAAATATCCAATTTATAAATAACAAATATCAGTTACTTGGCTTTAACAATGGATATCCGTTATATATATTAGATATTCGTTATTTAAAACTTATAATTTTTTGAGACTAAGTACATGCATTTAATATAACAATATAATATATTATTATATTGGGTATGTGTAGGATCATGATGGGCCAAAAAGTGGCGATATGATGGGTATTTGGTTGACGACTTTTTTTTTACCCAAAATTGATCAAACGAAAAGGGTTTTTAAAGAATATTCTTAGCTTTCCCCAATATAAATTATGTTTTACTTTGAGTTTAATAAATAATTATTATTAATTTTCTATTTGAATTACGAATAAAGTCCTGATTGATAGGATGATTGCAAAACATCTATAGCTTTTAAACGGTATCACATTTTTTGAATCCAAAACATGTGTCACATTATATGCTTTGAATAATATAGGATTAAAAAAAATAAAATTGAATTTCATGAAGTTTTGACCAAGTTAAGGTGGTCAGACATACGAGTTTTTTATATTTTTTAAAAGTTGTAATAAAAAAATCATAATTAATTATTTACTTGGAAAAAAATTACAAAAAAATATGCATCATATCGGGACATGAGTTCTCTACTTATATCTAAAATATTATAAAAAAATATTAAGTTTTTATTGTGGTTAGGGTGGTCAGACAAACACCAACTTCTTATTTTTTCCCTGAAATTTAAGTACTATTGCATTGAAATTTCAAATTTTCACCAAATAGATTTAAAATAAATAAATAAACCTAGTAGTTTAGAAACTAAATTCAATTTTCTATAGATTCTATTCTTAAATATTTTTGAAATAATATAGATAACTTATTCAAATTTTTACGTCAAGTTGCCTAACTCTGTTTTTTCTGAATTTTTTGCCACTTAAGGGTCTATTTTTTCCATGATGATCCTACACATACCCTATTATTATATATTATAATATTAGATAATTTAATAATAATATATTATTATACATGGGTTGGGGGGCCTAGCTCAATTGGCTAAAGCATCTTGTTGCGGGAAAGAGGTCACAAGGTCTAGTTTGCCCCCATACTTATGGTACTAGAGAGTGCATTGTGCCAACATCACCAGTCATGTCAAAAAAGTTTACAAGGCACATTGTAGTTTATAAGGGGGATACCTGATTCTTGCAGTCTAAATATATATCTATATATATTATACATATTATATAATATTATATAATATTATACAATATTATATAATATATTATATAATACTATATATATTATATTATTGATATTAATATATGTAGTGTAGAAAAATGTAGCCCTTTAAATTTTCACACTTTTTTAGGCCCTCCCTACTAAAATTGGGCTTCTTTATGCCTTATTTGGCCTTAATTTGCATCCACAAGCCTTAATTAATGTATGTTTCCAAGGATAATCTTGACATATATCGAATGACCAATCAAAAATTAATGATTTTTTGATCATATGGCCCAGATTTAGTAATCTAGGAATCATACGCCACCTTGGGCATATGGGTCCAACCTAGGTTTCGAGGCCTAGATCTAAATTTAACATAAAAATAAACCTTTCTTGAAAAATGTGTCTCGAGCTTACCCTAATGTGGCTCATAGACCCCAAATGGCATATGAGTCCTTCTTAGCTTAGACCTAATTTAAATTCAAATTCTTGGCAGGATTTTATTCTCCTAGATTTGATGTCGGCTTGTACTGTTGTAATTTTGGGAAATTTGGCATAAACAAGTATAAATACAAGGTCTTTTCACATGTTTTCTCCTAGCAGTTTTCATGAGAAAGTGTGATCTAAGTATTCAAGAATTCTAGCATTCAAGGGATGATTATCAAATATTTTGGAGCACTAAATTATTCAAGTACCAAGCATCATGTCAAATTCATCATGCATCATGTTTGAATTTGAGCTAACATTTGTGATATATGGTTTTATGATTCAAGCAAACATTCAAATCAAGATCCATATTATACAAGAAAGAGTCAAGATCTACATTCATGCTAGCCATTACTTGTAAGATTTCAGCCTTTTTTTCAAGGGTTTGGTGAGTTGCAACATTGCATATTTGTTCATTCATCATTCCTCCATTTCATTTTATTTCATTTCAAGGTTGATTACCAAAATGGGGTTTAACCAATTCAAACCTCTATACACTAAAAATCAACATTTTTCCCTCTCTTTAATGTGTGATTTATAAATTTAGGTTGAAGATTCATTGAAGAGAAAGATTGGAGAAAATTTGTCAAGGTTGCAAAGTTGTCACCTTACTTGAAATATCACAGAAAGTCAACTACTAAGCAGAATTTAGTGTTTCAAAACTAGAGACTTGGCAGGAGGGAAGCTACAAGAATTCATCAGAGGATATCATAATTTTGGAGCAACCCTAATACTAGGACTAAATCACCACTTGTGGCATATGAGTCTCAATATAGCCATTTTTTAGACTTTTTCTATAGATCCTAATTCGGCAGTTCCAGATTTTGGTTTCGGTCCAAAACCCTAAATTGGGACAAAATAAGCCATACTAGTGTATGAATCTTAGTGTGCATCAAAAATTATTATTTCTAAGATTCTAGAACTTTATTCAAGCCTCTTCAATTTCTAGGTGCACCTCTGTACTTTCTCATCTTTTATTCTACATTTCAATTTCATAATCTAGGTCATATAGTTAGGTTTTGCATATCTAGATTACATTTCCTGTCTTTCCAAGCCCTAGATTGGTGTTGAACCCCTCTTTGATCTTTAATCACACCTTAGGACACCTTATTTCAGATCTCTTTCCCTCATTCTGTCGTTTGATTAAGATCTCTAGGGTTTCCTTGAGTGAAACTTCTAGAAAATCAGTGGTTGTGTGTTCTAACACATAATAACTATAATTTCATAGGTTTCATTTTGGTGAGCCTAGCATTTAGAAAACCTTATTTTTTTGATTTGGAGTGCATCATAGTCCTATATCTAGCTTGCATTAACTTTTTATTAGTTCTTGCATTAGTTAATTTTCATCTATGGTTTCTAAATCTTGCATTAGTGAAAGTGCATATAGGTTGCATTTTTTCATCTTGCATCATTTAATTTCATTTTTGAAATCTATAATTGCACTTAGTTTAGACATCATACAAATTAGAGAACCTAAAATTCAATTATAATTTTCTAAAATTTGTGCAAAAACCCTAATCTGGGACTCATATCCCCCTCTAGGCGATTTAGTCCTAGTATAGGTGGTTTTTCCTAATTTTTTTGGGTATTTTGTGTTGACTGTTTATTAGCATTTGAACCCCTGACAAAATCTAATTGGAACTCATACGAACCTCTAGAAGATTTACTCCTGTGTCAGATCTTAAACTGCATTTTTTTGCATTAAAATCTTTGTTTCTCTATTTTAGTTTATTGTTATTACATTTCTATTTTAGTTGGAAATTTTTTTGTAACATTCATTTCATTGAATCTAGCTTAACTTCATTTGAATCAGAATTAGAGAATATAATTTATCTTATGTTCATTGCATTTATCTTGCATTCATTTATTTTCCCTTGCATGAAATTTACAACTTGGTGTCCTATTGCTAATACTATAGTGAGATGAAGTTTGAGACTCATGTCATCCCATGATAGCACAATCGCTGTGGATCTTGGTGTTGGCCTTGTCATTGCACCAAAAGATCGACCTGTCAATGCCTGATACAAGAATCAATTAAGATCCACGAGAGGTGGTTAAACCATGTCATGAACCCGAAGGGAGATGTTGGTAGTTAGTCCAACAATCCCCCCCTCAATGTCACCTGAGGGGTTCGAACCCGTGACTGGCTCTGATGCCAATTGTTGGCCTTGCCATTGCACCAAAAGATTGACCTGTCAATGCTCAATACAAGCGTCAGTTAAGATCCATAGGAGGCGGTTAAACAATGTCGCCAACCCAAAGGGAGATGCTGGCGGTTAGTTCAACACTTGGGTTATCTAGCTCTTACACTACTAGTGTTGACACTAGTTCACTAGGTATGGACCATACCCTTAACAACTCTTTTCCTTCAAGTAGTGTGACAAATATTGAGACAATGGTTACTAGTATTTCAAAAGAAAACATAATTAAAATTCATGAAGACTTAGAAAACCTACAAAATCAAGTGAGTAATGAAAACATTTCAACCACTACTATCCCCACCATAGATAACATACATCGCATGATTGAAACTAAAGAAGGAATAGAACTTGCACATAACCTAGCTCAATTTTTTGGAAAACTTACTAGTTATGCTCCGCCTTCGAACAATGTACAAAGCCAGGGAGGAACTCAAATTATTCTTCCCACAACGATGGCCTCTATATTCCGACCTATACCAACCCTCAAGTCACACCAACGATGCAACATACTAGTATTGTCATTCCTACCTTAGGTATTTCGACTAGAATTCCTAGTACCTTTGTGGCATCACATGTCATATCTCCTACCACTTTACCTCCCATAAGAATTCCATTCATTTCCCCCTCAAACACATATACACCTCCACCATATTCACCTCCATCTCAAAACACAACCAATGACACCATCATAAATCAAATTTCACAAAATGTTTCATCCCTTCAAAATAAAATTTCCACCATAAACCAAAATCAAAATGGCCAACCTACATACTATGTCAAAAGAAATCCCTTATCCTTGGAGATATTGAGAATGCCGATACCACAAGGGCTAGAGATTCTTAGATTTGAGAAATATGAGGGGAAAGGA
>CM021102.1:159063675-159091247 GCA_007115665.2 Sequoiadendron giganteum
AAAGATACCACCTTTGAATGGTTTTCCTTGTTATCAAACAACTCATTTCGTTCATTCAATGAACTCGTTGAGGCCTTTATAAACCATTTCCAAGTGCACATGACTCCTAAGATGACCTTAGCTAATGAGTTGTAAGCAAAAATATGATGAAAAAGTTACTGACTTCATTTCATGCTACCAATCGCTTTATTCCCAAATCGACATAAAGGTTTTGGATCCTCACCTTCAATGAATGTTCATTGAAAAATTGAAAACCAAGATACAAGATAAGGTTACCATGATGAAGTTCCCTTCCTTTGTACACTTGTGGACTTCCCTTCATGATTGGGTATGTGTAGGATCATGATGGACCAAAAAGTGGAAATGGGAAAAAAATTACGTTTTGCATCAAACCAAAAACCTGAAAATACTGAGTTGACTTTTTTTAGGCTTGGGTGTCAGTACATTGCTCCAAAGCAATGCGCAAACCAAGATTTACATATCGGATATTTGATTTGAGCTGCCTATAAATAAAAAACTGTGGACTTTTAAAATCATTTTACTCATTTTGAAGAGGTTGCAGATGCACAGTGAGACCAACTTCTTGATATCAGATATCCAATTTCAACAAATATCTGATTTCAAAAGTAATTTTTTGGATTTTTTTTGTTTTCATCGATTTTTCAATTATATTTGTATAATTTTAAGTAGTTTTTTGTTGATTTTTTTTAAAAGTAGGGTTTTTTTATTAAAAACTAGAGTTTACAATGGATTTTTATTAAAAACTAGTGTTGTTGATGTATTTTTATTAAAAATTAGAGTTTGTTATGGATTTTTTTGAAAAAGTAGGGTTTTTTTGGATTTTTATTAAAAATTAGGGTTTTTTTACAATTATTTCATTTATATTGTGCAATTTCAATTAGATTAATTAGTTTTTAACTTTAATCACGTATTATGGATGAGAATGAAAATGCACAAATTCCAAATGCTCTACCACCAATTGAAGACTTAATTATTGAAAAATTGGAGCAATTGAGGGGCATTTGTGAAGTTTATAAGACAATCCCTCAATTATCCGAGATAACAAACACATTGAAGGAAACAATTAAAAATATAGAAACCCTCTCCACCCGACATAATTACTTTCATTCGTGGCAAGAAGACATGAGGGAATATTATGCATGTGGATTGTCTTACGATGATGTGAAATATCTCTAAATAACCAAAGCCCAAATAGCCTCTTTATTCGTTAACCCCCACACTGGTTTGCTAGTTAATGTTAATAAACCAAAAAATTTCTATAAAATGGTGCACGAATAGGGACATTGTAGATAACTTTTGGGATCATTGGTATATGGTTTTTTATAAACCACCGAACAACAATTCTGATATACCATTTTACTCTATTAAAAAATTATATGCTGAGTTTGTGTTAGGGCATCATGTCAATTACTTTGACATTAAACCCTTCCAGGGTGTTGATGGAGGTATGCCGCAAGATAGACTAGGGGGAGTTAGAGTAGTCTCGCGCCCATATGTTCCCCCTCCCCCCCTTCCTCTACCACCTCCAGTATATCATCCAGATATTATCCAGGATGCAACCACACAGACTATTCAAGCTATTCACTCTTTGAGTGGTCATTTGGTTTTGCATGCTTCTACAATAGCTCATCCACATTCTGGTGATATTGGTGATGGCTCAAGTGCTGCTGCATCATCCTCCTCAGGTCCACATATTTGTGTGCTAGATACTTGCACTATGTGCCACCAAATATGCTTGGGTCCTCTTGTATAGCCCACTGAGCATTCATTGGACACTTCTGATTATGACCTCCATGATGTGGACATTATAGATCAAACGTAGGGGAGTGGAGTACACCCTACAGATTCCTCTCCTGCTAGAGAGGGGGACGTTGGAATAGTGTCATGGGTAAGATTTAAGTCAAGTAAATTCATAACTTGCATTTGTTTTTAAATGAATATTAATATGAGATAGTATCAAGTACTAATATTTATTTACATGGTCTATTTAACAGTTGATGTCTGAGGAGGATCTCACACAGGTGACTGATAGCACCCTTAGGGCCATTTCATTTAGCCTCGACATGCACACTGTATATATTTTTGCACTCACTCGTTTACATTTTTTTATTATATATTTGCTTGTCATTAATGAAATTATATAATAACTTATATGTTTATCTTATTTTCCTCTTGTAGGAAATACCTAGTGCGAGTGAGATGCAGCCTTGTCCAGACTATGGAGGCACAAAGTTAGATAAGGGGAAGGTAATTGAACTTAAATTGGATTGAATTAAGATTCTTAAGATCTTATATTGATTATACATACATCAACATAGATTGATAGTTTCATATGTACTTGTCATTTTTATGTACAGGTGGTTATGAGCTATACATCATTGTTGACAAGAGTCACAACGCCCGAAGGAGTAGGTATTGGAACACCTCAAGGAGTAGGTGTTGAAACACCTCAAGGAGGAGGTGTCAAAACACCTGAAGGAGATAAAGAAAAAGATCATCCTATTTAAGAGGTATGTGTTTGGTAAATATGTTCCTATTACCAATAATCATATGCTAACTTGGATCAATTTTATGTTTTTGTTCACATATATAGATTGGCATTTCAAAAGTTGGTTTGGTATATTCTAGGACTCCTGACCCTTTGAAGAGACGTATATTTTAGGTAATCAAGATTTCAATTTTAGAGTTCAATTAAAATTCAATGTATATTGATTTTTATGTTAATTATTCGATTTTAAATTATATAGTATAACTAATCTCAATTATGGTTTGAATTTTTCTTGTGCAGCTACCTTCAGAGCCAAAGAGTGCTTCAAAGAGGCTCCATTTTGATGATCCACCAGTAGTTTAGGATGAGATAGACATTTTGGCATGTAAATTTTGAATAGATATTGAGATGGCATATGCCACATTTTGTAAAACTTTGTTTGAGTTGGCGTCGATGCCATTTTTGTATATGGACATACACTTGATTATTGGATAATTTGATATATAGAATTTGACAATCAAAATTTAATTTGTTCCTCATGTGCATGATTAAACTCTTTAAAAATTTAATCTTGAGCAATGGTTAAATATCAATGTAAAATAGCATAAAAAATAATGGTTATATTATGTAGTTTATATTCATATCACTGATTACATTTCATTTCATATCTTTCAAACTCAAAGAATTACTTAGAATTGCATAACTAACAACTAGATGTTGATAGATGAAAAAATTTCAATTACAATATAGTTTTTACAAAGTCAACCTAAGAAGTTATGCAATTACCTGACATTGCATAACTAATAACTAGGAGCAGCTGTCAATTTCATTTTCTTGTCACAAAATTATATGAGACCACATTTCTTTGAGGCTTTTTTTCAAATATTCCACTGCCTTGTCTATGCTACCACATTTTTCATACATGTCTAGCAAAGATTTTTTATCAAACAATTCACTGGCTTGTTGGTAGGGCTTATTGGAACTTGTATGCTTTGACCTCACTCAATCCTGAAACCACTTCATTCCCTCTTAATTTTGTCTTCTTAAAATTAATACATCATTGTATTATGCTGCCCCATAATTTTGCTTACACTTTCTTTGTAAAATCACTAATTTTCCCTTGTTTTTGACCCTTCCAACTAGGGTTTCACACTTTTACTCTTCTTAGGTTACTCTTAATCACTCAGACCTCTTAAACACCATTAAATATACCTATTTCAATCATTTCCAACAAGTTACAACCTATTTTCACTCAACTTCTCAAAAACTCACTCTCTAGCCTTACTCAAAAGGCACAAAAATCTATGTTTCTTAACAGGGCAGCGTTCTCAGACCACTCTAATCCCTTTATCACCCCTAAAAACTTGTTCCTATTCCTACCCCTATCTAATTCACACCCATTCCTTTGAGGTACAACCTATACAGAAGGAGGAATGGCCTTGTCAATTCATGAAAGCTTACATGTTTTAGGTGCTCCTGCACCATACTCCCCGAGTACAGAAGTTTTATGCACCATAAATCACTCCATAGGTCTGCTCCTATATTCTTCACAATCCCTTCAAACTCGCTCCAAGTCACTTGCATGGAAATCTTCCTTCGAGCGATTTTGTACCCTTCATGCTTTGCGTTGTCTTGGTCTTGCCATGCTTGATCCTTCTCAAATGGATCGTCTTGTTGCTATTTGTCTTCATTGACACCTAAAAATGGTGTTTCCCAAGCTATGACACTTGCACATAAAAATTTAGTATACAAAGATAAACATCGATACATTAGTATCTCTGTTTCATGCTCTTCCATGAGCTTTTGCCAACTACACATATATCTCTGCCCTTCAACTCTTCTCTTCACAATATTTCTCAGGTTATTTATGGTTAGAACCATCCCCATAGTAGCATACATCTGACACACAACCAAAAATGAGAACCAAGGAAAATATCCTATCCTAACACCATATTCGTCAAACTCTTCTTTTGTAGCCTTCACTAGGCCACTCACCATCAACTCTTCCTCTCTAGTTTCCCACCTAATCTACTATTTGTAATATTACACAAATTTGAAGGTTGATAGGTTGAGAGGTTAGGTGTGATCTATTTATGTTAAATAAGGTCAATCAAGACTATTTAAGGTGTATTAAGTTGAAGTTTTGAGTCTAGGGGTCCAATATGCCAAAAATGCATTCTTGCTTCAAAATTGTCAAAATTGCCATGCAGTCTTTTGAAGGCAAATTATTAAAATTGTAAAGGGAAGTGCAAGATAGGAGCCTAGAAGTTGTGGTAGGGTTGAAATAAAGTTTTTTTACTAGTTTTAATAGTCATAGATGTCTTGGAAAGGAAATTTTCATAAAAGTGCATTATTAACAAAAAGTTGTCAATTTTAGCAATTTATAAGAAAAATGAAGGGTCTTGGTAGTTGAACAGGTGGTTGTGGAAATCGGGGAGTCTATTTGAATTCAAAACATGTATATAAATGTATTCAAGGTTCAAAAATAGGTTGGTTGAAGGAAATTTTGTGAATCCCAATACAAAAGCAACGTTGATTTCCAAAAAATTACTAGTTTTTTGCAACAAGCTATGGTCTCATGGCTTTTATTTGCATGAAAATCAGCATTGGAGTTCGGTTGGAGGTTGAAAAATACTTGTAAGGGCATAAATAAATCTTGTTCTACAACTCATATGACCAAATCGACAGTTTCATCATGTCTGGATGGGTACATTTAGGTTAGGTATGGTCCCCTTTCGCACCCAAATAGGCTGAAGTAGTCCGAGCTAAGTTTAATCAATGAAATCCCTTAAGAGTCCAAAGTGTAGAAGGGAGAAAATATTTGATGGAATTTTACTCAAAGACCGTGATGCTTATAGAATCCTCGTCTGAGGCTATGGGATTGTGTTGGGACCATCTACAATAACCTCTCTTAGTTTTTTCTATCTCAAAGGCGTTTTCCCATGGTGATGAGTTTTTAGTTGAGGGAAAAGTTGTAAGATTCAAGTAGTGTAAAGTTACAAAGTGGTGCAAATTTCATTCTCCAAGTCGTATGACCAAACAAAATATTCCAAAATGTATAGATGGGTACGTTTATGCTAGGGATGGTCCTCTTTTGTACCCAGACATGCTTAATCACTCCAAACTACATTGGACCGATGATTTCCCTTAAGAGTCCAAAGTGCTAAAAGATAGCAATATTTGAAGGGATATTTCTTAGAAACCATGATGCTTATAGAATCTCTGTCTAAGGCTATGGCATCATGTTGGGACCATTTACAATAACCTCTCTTAGTTTTTTCTATCTCAGAGGCGTTTTCCCGTGGTGATGAGTTTTCAGTTGAAGGAAAAGTTGCCAAATGCAAGCAGTGTAAAGTTGCAAAGTGGTGCAACTTTGATTCTCCAACTCGTACGACCAAATGGACTGTTCCAACACGTCTGGATGGGTATGTTTACATTAAGTATGGTCCTCTTTTGTACCCAAATACGTCGAATCACTCCGAGCTACATTGGACCGATGATTTCCCTTAAGAGTCCAAAGTGCTAAAAGACAACAATCTTTGAAGGGATATTTCTCAAAAAATGTGATGCTTACAAACTCTCTATCTAAGGCTATGGGATCATGTTGGGACCATATACAATAACCTCTCTCAGTTTTTTCTATCTCAGAGGTGTTTTCCCGTGGTGATGAGTTTTCAGTTGAGGGAAAAGATGCCAAATGGAAGTAGTGTAAAGTTGCAAAGTGATGCAACTTTCATTCTCCAACTTATACGACCAAATGGACTATTCCAACACATATGGATGGGTAATTTTACACTAGGTATGGTCCTCTTTTTCACCCAAATATGCCGAGTCACTCCGAGCTACATTGGACCGACGATTTCCCTTAAGAGTCCAAAGTGCTAAAAGGAAGAAATCTTTGAAGGGATATTTCTCAGAAATTGTGATGCTTACAGACTATTTTTCTAAGGTTATGAGATCATGTTGGGACCATCTACAATAACCTCTCTTGGTTTTTTCTATCTCAGAGGCGTTTTCCCATGGTGATGAGTATTCAGTTGAGGGAAAAGTTGCCAAATGCAAGTAGTGTAAAGTTGCAAAGTGGTGCAACTTTCATTATCCAACTTGTATGACCAAATAGACTATTCCAACACATTCGGATGGGTATGTTTACACTAGGAATGGTCCTCTTTTGCACCCAAATATATTGAATCACTTCGAGCTACATTGGATCGACGATTTCCCTTAAGAGTCCAAAGTGCTAAAATGAATCAATCTTTGAAGGGCTATTTATCGAAAAATGTTATGCTTACATACTCTTTGTCTAAGGATATGGGATATATTTGGGAACATCTACAGTAACCTCTCGGTTTTTGCTATCTCGAAGGCATTTTCCTGTGGTGATGAGTTTTCAGTTGAGGGAAAAGTTGCCAAATGCAAGTAGTGTAAAGTTGCAAAGTGGCGCAACTTTCATTCTCCAACTTGTACGACCAAAAAAAATGTTCCAACACATTTGGATGGGTACGTTTATGCTAGGGATGGTCTTATTTTGCACCCAAATACATCGAATCACTTCGAGCTACATTGGACCAACGATTTCCCTTAAGAGTCCAAAGTGCTAGAAGGAAGCAATCTTTGAAGGGCTATTTATCAGAAACCGTGATGCTTATAGACTCTCTATTTGAGGATATTAGATCATGTTGGGACCATCTACAATAACCTCTCTCAGTTTTTCTATCTCAAAGGCATTTTCCTGTGGTGATGAGCATTCAGTTGAGGGAAAAGTTGCCAAATGCAAGTAGTGTAAAGTTGCAAAGTGGTGCAACTTTCATTCTCCAACTCGTACGAAAAAATGAGCTATTTCAATACATCCATATGGATATGTTTATGCTAGGTATGGTCCTTTTTTTGCACCCAAATACACCGAATCAGTCCGAGCTACATTGGACCAACGATTTCGCTTAAGAGTCCAAAGTGCTAAAAGACAACAATCTTTGAAGGGCTATTTCTTAGAAACCATGAAATTTACAGACTCTCTGTTTGAGGCTATGGGATCATGTTGAGACCATCTACAATAACCTCTCTCAGTTTTTTCTATCTCAGAGGCATTTTTCCTTGGTGATGAGTATTCAGTTGAGGGAAAAGTTGTTAGATGTAAGCAATGCAAAGTTGCAAAGTGGTGTAACTTTCATTCTACAACTCGTACAGCCAAATAGACTATTCTAAATCATCCATATGGGTACGTTTATGCTAGGGATGGTCCTCTTTTGCACCCAAATACACTGAATCACTCTGAGCTACATTGGACCGACGATTTCTCTTAAGAGTCCAAAGTGCTAGAAGGCCATACCATCTATTATACGGTTTGTAGCTTGATGGTATGTCCATGGTATATGTTATTAGGAATGTATAAGGTGAATATGTGGGTTTAAAGAGCTGGAAAGGTCTATAGTTGAGTTGGTGTGTTGCCATGCATGGCAAAAACAAGTGAAATTAGGTGAAAAATGGTGGTTACAACATGCTAATGTCAATGAAATATGGAGGCAACAATATTTAAGGTTGGATCAAGCTTTTTGAAGTCCTATTAGATGTGTTTGATAAGTTTATAGGGTGTGGCAAGGTTTGGGAAATGTTTAAATATGAGTCTCTTTGTAAAATGGGCCTATTTTAGTGAAGTTGCACCCTAGTTTGGGTTTGAGGATCAAATTGGAGTTTGAATCATCTTTAATTGTAACTGTGTTGTTTAAAGCCACCTAGCTCTTGCATCAGAAAACTCTTACCCAATCAACTTGAACATAGGTGATCCCACAAAGTTGGTTTACAATTTCTAAGAGGAACTGATTTTTGCTGAAATCACATATTTTTAGAAAATATAATGATTTAAGCCTTAAAAGGTTCCATTTTAAGGATTCCAATTGAAGAGGGTTTGATCAAACCATCTTAGATCAAACCCCCTTGGATAGAACATCGTTAGTTTTAAACCATACCTATAAATGAGTCTCCTTTACACCTATCAAAATGTTGATAAAAAATCACTTTTGATTTACCTTTTGGGGGATCAAATGAATTCATTTACAATTTATTTCAAATTATTATGGTAGTCCTCAGAACGAGCTATCCAATGAATATAATTTTAATATCTTTTGGTTTTATTATGTATATGTTTTTCTAGTTTTATTAAACATAGGTGTTTTCACCGAAAATCAAGCTATCTGTTCTGCACATGTGGAAAAATAGCAGATTATCAAAATAAAAATTTGAAAAATATGTTTAGGCTAGGTATTGATGTCCTTGATGCATTAAAAAAAAAAATTGAATTTCGATATATACATAAAAAGTTATGTTGTATACAGTCTGCCTATGTTTGAATTGTAATTGGTTTGACTTTGAAACTTGATTGAGGAAAAAAATTCAATAAAACACTATAAAACCAAATCAAAGTGCTAGATATCATAGTTAAAAATCTAAATTAAAAAAAAAAAAAATTTTATCCTTCATACAAAAAACGTTATGTTGTATACGGTGAGTGTCACTCCTTAAAAATGTTTTTTTTTTTATAACTAGTTTTCGAAGGAGATGGAAAAATAAGTGCAATCAAATTCCAAAAAATATGAGAAAAATATCTTTAGAATCTATAGACAAAACATCACAAATCACTAGTTTTCATCATCTTCAAATTCCTCACGGTTTAGCCACTATAGGAACTTGAAAGTGAAGATTTAGTTAAAAAAAAATGGTTTCGTGTCCAGTTTGCACAAAAATTGTAAACCAGTATTGTGGGATCACCCACATCATGCACATGCAAATACCTTGTTTCCACTTTGCTAGATCAAAGAATCACTTACATTGGAAATGACTTTCACATGACCTTTTTACATTTTTGTTTTTGGAAAAAGTGGCAAGCCACTATAATTTATTATATAAAAATAGGAGATATTACAAAACCTGGTTCAAATGAGCATACTGATAGGAAATAACTAGGAAGAAAACCTCCAGTTGTAGCTTGATTAAGTACAAAAAACTCTTTACATTTTAAACACACCCTTTATACAATGCCAAAAATTTAACCCATATTTCAAAAAAAACTACTAGATATAGATTATGCCCATACACAATTATGACCTTTTTATATTGTTTCACATTTCAAAATTCAAATTTTACAAAAAATGCCAATTGGAGGCATTCAGGGCACAGTCTTTCACATGAGTAGTATTTTGATGTTCTGGAGTGACAAGCACTTGTACAAACCATCAAGGTAGTAGTTAAACTACATAAAATAGAAAAGATGCTTAGAATAACCAATCTATATTATTATAATCTGTTGCATACCTCTATGAATGGATCAAAACTGCCTATTATTGCAATAGGTCCATGATCAATCATGCTAGGAATATTGCAAAATTTGTCAAATGATAAATATATATTGTAACAATAGGAAAGATGCTTAGACTAAAACATCTATAATAATCTAAACAACTTGAATGATGATGAATTGGTAATGCAAACTATAAGAGATGCTTATAATAACCAATCTATATTATTCTAAATGACCTAATTGATGATGAGATGGTAATGCAAAATATAAAATACACTTTGAATAACCAATCTATATTATTATAATCTATTGCATACCTCTCCAAAAGGATCAGAGCTAAAAGAAGTAAGTTTTTCTTCTCTCATAGTTAATACACTGGCTAGGGATAGAAGTATAGTCATTGAGCACCTATTTCTAGAGACCAGCTTCCCCCACC
Organism: Sequoiadendron giganteum; assembly: GCA_007115665.2. Classification (NCBI taxonomy): domain Eukaryota; kingdom Viridiplantae; phylum Streptophyta; class Pinopsida; order Cupressales; family Cupressaceae; genus Sequoiadendron; species Sequoiadendron giganteum. Next base: position 159,073,915 of record CM021102.1, read on the forward strand.
AAATATTCCCCAAACATCAGAGTATCATCAACAAAATGTTGGTGGGATTCACGCTCCAGAGATGAAGCCACTTTAACACCTTTGAGCACTTTTGAGTCCACCAGTTTTTGAATATTCCTACCAAGGACCTCAACAACTATGATAAAAAGATAGGGAGAGAGTGGATCTCCTTGTTTAATCCCCCTACAATAGGAGAAGAAGCCTTGAGGGATACCATTAACCATAACAAAGTACATGGGGGAGGTGACGTAGGTAGAGATCAACTTTATGAATCTTCCATCAATTCTAAACTTTTTGAGGACAACAAAGAGGAAAGGCCAAGAGACTCTATCATAAGCCTTAGAAATGTCAATTTTGAAGGCCATCCTTGGATTTTTAGAATGATCCATAGAGTGAATGATTTCATAGGTGGAGATAACAACATGTAATGCCCCGCCAAGTAACCTTAAAAGAAGTTGCAATTAACATCATAAGCGAACCAATTTTTTTTTTATAAAATGCATTTAACATATACATTCACTTACTAGTTCACAACAACCTCTAAGGCTACAAGGTTAGGATTACTTAAACCCACACATACATATTACATATAACCATAGCAATATGAACCTTATGATATAAACATCATACATCATAAGAATACCACATAACATAATAAGATAACCAACCAAGATACAGTCTCATAAACATTATCTTAATCTAATAGATACATCACTCATTCCCAGAATGAGGCAATAATGCAAAAGATTATAATTACAAAATTCCACCTCATAAATATAAGAGGGATAAAATAACTTATACAAGTTAAAATATTACAATGCAAGATACTACAACAAGAACCGTGAGCTATCCATCTGGATGTCTCGCCACCAAGTACTGAAGATCGATGGGGACCCAACGGTTTTGGTGCATGTTCCACCCAACCAATGTGGTACCCGAAGGCCCACCCCCCATGCTAGGAGATAGTAACAAAGTACCATGGACAAAGATCTACAACCAATAACCAAAGGCAAACTCAAACTGACTCAAACTATTATAACCAACCAAATGAATTAACAAGTACAACTCATTCACCATACAAGTACGAATCAAGTACAACTCAAGTACAATATAAGTACAAATCAAATACATACAAGTAAAAAACAAGTACAATACAAATACAACTCCAACATCACTGACATAGGTCACATTGCTTCCAGATATAAAGTAGATCAAGCATGTTCAAATAACCATACACATAAAATAATTAACAACAGTTGTCATAGATAGAGTGTCATCACAAGGTTTGTCATGAGATCTCCTCTGGGCATTCTTCATAGGCTCCGGCACAAGTAATCCTGGTGGCCTCAACTAAATCCCAGCACTCATACTCACTCATGCGGAATCAACTACCTCTCGCAAGAATAAGATAGTTGATCTTGCCATTCCAAGCCTTCCCACTCATCCCAAGTCTAAACAAGCCCTTGTGTCTATGAGTGAGGTAAAATTATCTTGATTAGTGAGAAGTTAGTCCTAATCTTCTAAGTACATTACTTTAATTATCACTTGTTTAAATCACTCCTGAAGGTTATCTAGTTTACCTCTTTGGGCTCTGGCGCCTAACAGAAGCCACTCTTCTATTCGACAACACACACCCAAACAATCCACCAAGGGAATCACAAGTGCATATCAACTAGGCATCATAATCCACTCCAACACAAGGAGGATACAAATAATAGAACTCACTCCATTCATCTTGGAGGCAACAAACACATAGTCCACTCCTTTCATAGGAGGAAACAAAATGAAACCACATAACAAGGTCACTCCATACAAGGAGACACAGATCCCATAATCCGCTCCTAAACCAAGGAGGTGCAAACATCCCCGTTCATGAAAACCGGGTAAAACTGAGAAGACGCCATGCACTACCCAAGGGGAAAAAACTAGATGGCATAAAGATTCAACAACCCTTATCCTCTAAGATCTTCTGGAAGACTTATAATTAGGACCAACACTAAATCCCAAAACCAACAATGCAACTTGACGACATAGTAACAAAAGCATTCAAGTCATCAATCAAATCTAATATTTGGATTTCCTAAATCCATACTCATTCAATAGGTAGTGTTGACAAAGTCAAAGACATAATAACTAGATCATCTAAAATAATCATAACCCCTATTTCCCTTTTCATTATTGAAAATCTAAAACAATTAAACTTACTTCCCTTTACTAAATACAAAGAATTAAATCTTTTAAGATAATCATGAGGAAGATACTACTTTTGGATATACTAAATCCATATCTCTTTCATAATCCAATCACAATGATTCAATTAATCTAAATAGAAATTAATAAATAACATAATTGATTGCCTCATCAATAAAACAACTTCTTAATTTACTTTTAAATCGACACAAATCCATGCAAGTAAACTCTTTCCATTTCCTAACCAAATCTTACATCTCATTCAATTTTCTATTTAACACATTCAATCACTTTAATATAATAACATATTATTTCTCTATCCATTTTCCATATACACTAATCAATCCAATTTTAAATCTCTATTCAATAATATATTGCATTCTTTAAATCAAATATTTAACTCTTTCAATTAAACTTTAACAAGCCATTTTAAAATAACAATAATTTCCCATATGTTTATAATTTTAATTCCACTAATCTAATATACAAATTTTATTTAAAATAATATAAATAAATATAATACTTTAGTATTATAAATTATAATATAAAATATTATTAAATAATATTTTAATATTATAATAACAATACATAAAATATTAATATTTATAAATATCAATTTATTATTATTTTATTTTCAAAACAGCCATGGGAAAATAATTTAACAGCAGTCTCATGTTTCAAGAATAACTCAAAAATTACTATCTGGGTATTTACAAATTTTGGACAGGGGTAAGAAAATTTCAAAATGCAAAAACCCTTTAAATTTCCTGAAAACCCAGTTTCTGACAGTAAAGTTATAGGCGACGTAATCAGACCATTTTACCATGAAAATTATAACTATACTGCAGATTTTAAAATCCGTTTTTTTAATAATAAACAGAAGGTTTCATTTTCTAAAAACATTCGAAATGCATTGTTCAATCTCTATGTTTGGTTTCAATAACAACAAAATCAATTTCTCCAAATAATTTAAATTCAACTAAAGTTTTCACAAGCAAAGGCTGTAAATTTGTTTAATTATTTTATTCTAATATCAAATTTATTTTCTAAAACAGATTTAACAAATAAATCTTTAATCATTACTATTTTAAAGAAAACAATCAAGAACAATAAAACACAAAGAGGAAAACCTGGTACAAGAAGCTACAGGAAGAGATGAATTTCTGATGCAAGCCTCCTCCAAAGATTTCCTGAATTTTCTTCAACCCTCCAATGAATCCAATCCAAAATCCAACAAATGCAAGCAATCTTTCCTTCAATCAATTCTACAATCAAAGCTTTTTCCAAACCCTTGTGCAAATTTTTCAAAATTTCTTTTTTGTTGTAAAAATGTATTTTTCCTAAAGACTTTTCTGCCCTAAAATTAAAACATATATATTCTTTATAAATCAAAAATACCTAATACAACCCTAATTCACATTACATGCAAATTAGATATTTCAATTTCAATTTCAATTTCAATATTTACAACCCTAATTCACATTACATGCAAATTAGATATTTCAATTTCAATTTCACTTTTCAAAAACCCACTTTCAATTTAAAATGCAATTTCAAATAATAAATTAATTTCCAAAGTTGCAACCAATTTCTCAAATAAACATTTAATTACAATTTCTAATTTAATTCCCACACGTTGGAATTAAATTCCAAAATTAATTCTAATTCTTTTATTTCTTTTCATTCTCTTGCATCACATTTAATTAATTAATTTAATTATTTAATAACTAAATTCAACCCCTTGGATTAAATTTAATTAATTAAATAAACTAAATATAATTAATTAATTTAAATATAAACTTTTATCCACATTGCATTATTTAAATTAAATAACCATCAACATGATTTAAATGCAATTATTCTAAATATCTATTTCCAAATCAAGAATGCTTCAGAATTAAATAACATCAAAGCAAGACAGACAATGACTCGACCCACACAATTGACGACACACTAAGGCTAGGGTGTAAATTTGACACATGTTACCTAGCTACCATCTCCCGTTCAACTTAACTGTTGGATCGACACGCTCAAACCTGTGAAACCAGGTGGAGTTGATGTCATGTACCTGCAATCTTGCAACCAAGTAAACAACATCATACGATATATCCAGCATATAATACACACCGTGAAGAAGGAATTACGGATTCGTAGGGCGCTCGCAAGCGAGTGATGCAAAACCGTCCTCTTCACCAATACACTCATTGACACTGACACTTCCATCATAATCCAATAATCTCATAATAATATCTCATGTGAACTCTACAACATCATTAATCCATAATGCATGTGAAACAATAATCAGATAACTACATCCCACAATAAGAGCGATCAAAACATCATAACAAAATGTATCCAGTATCAAAGTAACTACAACCAAACATAGCATAAAGCAACTTGAACAAGAAACAAAACAAAGGGGTATTACACAACATCAAGGATATTTCTACATTGGACAAAACCTTTCTGGTTGAGGGTGTACACACTAAAAATTGGTCTAGGCCTGCGACACCATTTTCGACAGATTTTCTCATTTTCATGGTCATGATTACAGTCACCTATCCTCTATTAATTAAATAATTAATTATTTAATTATTTTCTAAAGTCACCTATTCATGGTCATGTTAATTATTTAATTATTTTCTAAAGTCACCTATCCTATATTAATTAAATAACCTTAATTATTTAATTAATTCATTATGACCTTTATTCAATCCTGATTAATTAAATAAATGTTATTTATTTAATTACGTCACTAATTAATTAATCCTCTTTCCAAATTAAATAAATTGTTATTTAATTTACCCTTTATCATATTTCTGACTGTAATTAAATATTCATTTTGAATTTTAATTATTCAATAGCCTTTTCGATAGTCAATTAAATAAATATTTATTTATTTAATTTAATCTCCAAATTTTGAATGTTGAATTAAATAATCATTTAATTCATAAAAATAATTATTCCTTGAATATTCCTTTGTGATTAGATAATCGTTTAGTTATCTAATTATTCATTAGTCAGTTATCTCCTAATTTATTTCTAACAAATAGACCTTCTGCCTTAATCAATCAGTTTTATTCTTCTGCGTGCAAACTATTATTAATTAAATAAATTTATTTAATTAATTCATTAATTCATTTGTGCATTCGAACACAACGTTTCTTTTTTATCTTTCACATACAATCTCTATTATTCTAATTTTTGAATAGTCTCAATACAAGATTAAATTATTATTTATTTTAATCTCTATCATGTAGACTTACTCACTTGCGTTATTAATTGAACATAACTCTATTGCATGGCATTCATTAATCCCAATCGTCGATCTATCTTTCGAATCTGGGTTGGTCATTCGAAAACCAATTTTCTATAAATTGACCTCACCTTCATCATTATTCCTCCTCTCGAAATCGATATACTTATAGGAAGATTTATTTAATCTTCGATATTTTTCTAATTCAATATTCAAAAGGCCATATTTGCATACTTAAGAAATTTGAGGGAAATTATATTACAATGGAAAATTGAGAAGTGCAATCAAGGTCATTCAAGGATTTATATAGATATTCAGTAAGATCATTATTTTTTATATCTTCATTTGTTTTCCTTGTTCTTTATTGTTTAATGTAGATTAGTATTATGTTTTTATTAGATTAACAATCGTTTTTCCAGTTTTATTCTAGCGTTACTTATGGTGAACCCGACGTGAAGACACCGTCTTCAAACCTGTAGAAGTTTTTATTTTTTTTGTAGGTAAAGGTACAAAGCGACACATATGCAGTACGAAAAAACACAACTGACTTCTTGAGATGCATCTACTATTCTACGATGCATCTGCTATTCTACAATGCATCAACTTTGTTCTGCGACGCATCTGACTGGTAAACATTTTTTTGAAGTTTCGTATTTTTGTTTTTAGTTTTTATCTTTTTTGTAACTAATTTCGCATTTTAGTCTATTTTAGGGGAGTTAATGTAGTGTTTGCAGGTTGATTCATACAAGACAATCATTTGAAAACCTTTCAGCAAGATGATTGACGAAGACATAAAAAAATGATAAATTACTAATCTATGTTTTACAGGACCTTTGACGAAGACTAAAAAATTAAACTACTAACGGTTTGTTTGTAGGACCAAGGTTGAAGATAAAATTTTAAAAATAATTTTTTTTAATAGATTACATAATTGTCATTTGGGTTTTAAAAAGAATCAGTGTCTTTTGTGCTTGTTTGTGTTAGGTTAGATCTCAATTCAGTAACAGAAGTATCCTCTCCCCTTGCACATTCGTGCAATCCTAGGTGTAAGAGAAACTATTACTGACTCTAGAATTTGGGCCTACTTTGGTGGTTAAGAGTAACCAAAGTGACTCATAACCAGTGATGAGTTTTTTCACCAAGCTACTCCCAACCGGTATATAAATTTTAATGATGAGGAAAACTTAGCATTACAGGAGCTCCTGTGGACCAGCAATTGATTCCCCTATTTTATGGTGCAAGAGGTCAGACCCCTGAACCCATCTCACATTCTTATGGTTCATAGTAGAGATGAAAATTTCACCATGGGGGAGTCATGGGAACTGAAGCTTGGCTGACCTGAGAAGTGTGTTGCATGTAAGGGGGAGCCAGTTTGGTAAAGTTTCTTTTCATCCTCTTTGAATAAGCATAGTTGGGGAAACCCAAGTGAGAATTCAACAAGTATTGTCACTTCTAACCTAAGGATTGTACATGTTTTCTTAAAACATACACGTTCATGATTGTCAAACCAAAACACTTTGCTTTCAATTTGTTTACATTTTCCAAAATTTGATCACAAAACAGAGTCAGTCAAAAAACCTAGTTCATTAGAAAACCACATCTATCAAAATGAGTTGCATTTGTTAATTTAAAAACCACAACTGCTAACCTGAGTTACATTTGTTAACCAAAAACTTACAAATGTCTAACCAAAGTCCACTATCATTCACCAAAAAATTTTGAGTTGCATTTGTTATCCTGAGTTGCATATGTCATTCCGAGTCGCATCTGTTAAAAACTTAGTTCCACCTGTCATAGTGAGTCGCATTTGTCTGTCATCAAACCGAGACTTAATTTACCAGAAAACTGCATCTGATGAATCAAGCGACACATCTGTAATAGTGAACCACATTTTCCTATCAATAGAAAAATGCGAATTCATTGTCACAGTCTAAAAACAATCAGTCATCTCAATCTCTATTTTTCATAGTCATCCTTCAACAGAAACCAAAAAAATTGCTCAAAATTTGCATTTCCATCCTTTTGGTGTCACTTATATTTTTTAGTGAAGGAATCCAGTTACGAAACTTAGTTGCATATTAGGAATTTTCATATCTCAGAATAGGCCAACTTTGCACACTTTGGACAAACCCATGCTTTGACAGTCATTGTCATTGAACCTAGTCACTTTTCAACAATATCTTTTGTCCTACTTATGAATCCTTCCAGCTCATTAGTTTAGTTTGGGAGTCCACCTTATCTTTCGGTCCTAGTCCTACATCAGGTTCCTGGACAAATTTAAATCATAGTCGTGGTTAAGCTATAGGTGGTAGGTAATCTCCTCTTAGAATAATTTAGATTCAATTACTTTAGAATTTTGCATATTGTCATCCTAGCATCTCCTCACTTTAGACATTCTTTATCTTGCCAGAAAATACCAAAAAAATAACAGCATTCATTCATTATATCAGAAAATCCCTAAAAAACAAACTAGACCATATCATTTTAGACGTATTTTTGTATTCCCCCACATTGAGCAACATTTTTCATGATCAAAACAAGGTCTAAAAAGAAGCGTAGAGAAATGGCTAATGTATAGGATTTCATCAATCCCTTCTCAAACATACCATCGAGATCAACGAGACCTCACAAAACCTTTCTTGAAAAATTTGTCACTAGAGACACACATGGATAGATTCAAGTAGAAGACATAGAAGTTGTTGTCCAAGATCCTGAATTTGCATCCTTTTTAGATGAATGTTTATCATAAGATCCCCAAAAATACCTAGAAAAGTTGCTAGTAGAAGGTGTCATGCTACCTCTAGGATTTGACATCCACACACTAAAGGCTTCATCTACATAAGCATCACAAACCATGACATCGAGTGTCTTTATTCCTCATATTACTACAACCATACCATTTGGAATACCTACTCAAACTGCCTCAACTGTACATACAACACCATTTGGTATAACACAGGGCCTACAATTTACTACAGAAGCATCCTCATCAAACCCCTTTTCCACAAACACCAGAAGTAAAAGACCAAAAATTGGTATAAACATGACACAGGCTATACCACAAATTAGCACCAATACTGTCATTCCACAAATAGGGACAATACCAATAGGACATATTCCTACACCAAATCAGAATTTGTCACAGAATATTGCGTTAGGAGATATTCCTACACCTAATCAGAATCCAAAACAGAACATTACGTCAGGACATATTCCCACACCAAATCAAAATCCATCACAAAATATTGCATTTCAGAACACTTGCATGAATCCTAGCAATGAAATCAACACATATTTAACACAAGTAGATTTTATACAAAATCAAATGTAAGTTCTCCAACATAAAATGGACAATATGTCAATATCAGGCAAACGAACCATTTTAGCGCAAGATTTATGTCCATGTCCACTTGACAAAGTGCTATACATGACACCCTTCCCACATAGATACATTATACCAAATTTTCCTAAGTATAATGGGAAGAGGAATCCTCTAGAACACATAAGAGAATTTTCCACAACATGCATGGACATCTCATATGACCCCACATACCTTATGAGATTTTTTCCATGAACCCTTGATGTGATAGCATTGGAATGGTTCTCTAAAATTTTTTACGACATAAGATCATGGGGCGAATTAGCTGAAAAATTTGTGGAACACTTTTCCTTTAACATAGACAATGAAATAATGATAGCTACCTTGTGTCACACCATGCAAGAAGATGGACACCCCCTTCTTCTAGAGATGGAGGAGTTTGGCTAGTCATTATCCTATTGAGATACCAGAGAAACAAAAAGTCACAATATTCCTTGAAAATATTCATCCAAAACTGAGAAGTGACTTATGAGTACATTGTTGTACCTCTTTTCTAGACTTAGTACAAAGGGGAAATTAAGACACCGGGTAGGAATCTAGTTGTTCAACACCAAAATTCTCCCAACGATAGAAAAAATTTATGCCCAAAAAAAAAAATGTAACTAATGATTGTATTGTTGATGCTAAGAACCTATATGTAGGACCTGTCATCGCACTTAGAGGTTACAACCCCTCTCATAATATGTTTAACAATGTTGATCAAACTGCCAACTTTGTCCAAAATTCATAACAACAACGACCATAGAGGAGATTTTCAAAACGTGAGTTTACCCCTTGGGGGGAGCCAATCGAGATAGTTTATAAAGAACTGATTAAACATAAACTCATACAACCTTTGGAGCCAAAATAATATGATCCTGGATAGTTTAAACCCTCATGGTGGGATGACAATGCCTTTTGTGATTACCATCAAACTAAGGGACACAGCCTAAAACAATGCCGACAACTGAAGAACATCATACAAGATTTTGTTGAAGACAGAACCATAGAAGTCAATGGGAAAAATCATACAAAAAAAAGTGATCACAAGGTCTTCACAGATCCATTACATGACCATGGGAAAGGAAAGGCCTCTAGTTCGGGAACTAAGAATAATAAATCGGCCAATTATACCAGTACTAAGTACAACTATAAACCAAGTACGTGTTGATGGTCTTTTCTGCATAGCAACATCTCAGACAAAATATGATATCCTATCTCTCTTGAAAGGTAAATCTCTATCAGCAAGCCTCAAGCGATAACTCCAAGGTCTCTAATGTCAGGTCTTGAAAATGCAAATAAAACGACTCAGAGATAATGTGAAAATGTTGGTAATCACAAAGGGACCTTAATACAAGCAAATGTTGAACTCAAATTTATCAGATCTAGCAATATGTTGATACTTCAAATCCTAAATCTAACCCAGATAATAAAAGAAATAACAAAAGATAAGGGTTTCAAGGATATTTCTAAGACTACTTCTAATTCTAAGATTGATAATGCAAATGATAAAATTCTTGAAATGGACCAATCCATCAGAAACTAACTCCTATTTGACCCAGATAAATCTGCAATCTTACAAAAATAGTGCAATCTTCTAAGGTTTTAGAGATTTTCAAATTATGAACATTCATTCAAGACAACCCTATTGCAATTGAAATGAACAAGAATTTGTAATCGAACTAAGCATAATTTTAAGTCTAGGCTAACTTTGCAAAGCAGCTAACAATCAACTAACTGCAAAAAGTATGGACTAGAGATAATTGCAAACACTTCAAGCATAAAACCCTAAACATCATCAAATCATCTAAAATCAAATAAAATTAAGCAATTTCAAAGATAGAATATCAAGAACCATGCCAGATAAAACTCAACACAAGAAAGGCACCAAATCACAATGTCTTTACTTGTATTAAATCATCCAAAGTGGCAACAATTCCAGTCTTCTGTTACAACACTTGCTTGAAAGATAAACTAAATTCTAACTCTAATTCTTGCTCTTATCACAATTCGCTCCAATGTGAAATTGTCTAACTAACTCCTTACAAATGAGGCATAACGCAAAAGTTATAGAAAACCCCCAAGACATGTCGGCCCAAATTAGGTTTACAATAATCAAACGGCCAAAAAATAGGTCGGCCAAGAGGAAAATCAAAAATAACATGAAATGTGCATTAAATGTACCAATTTCATCCAAGTCACCCTGGGATCGGCAACATAACCCAGCCCAATACATGCAAAGGAAGAGGATAAATAATAGGGAAGCACAAATCCCAATGAGGCATTGCATTAACTACCCTCTCCTTTGTCTTTATCTTGATTCACCCTATCCTGTATCACAAAAAATACCTTTTCCAAGTCGGCAATAGGTTGCATAACTAACACCTTCATTCTTCTTTCCATGGACTTAGTGTCATCCCTTGATTACTTGACCACCTTATCCCAATCCACCTTCTCGGTCTTGCATTTATCAATTATTGCAAGGTAGGTAGCTGCATCATCCAACAGATGTTCACTGACCTTGTCCTCATTGACTAGAGAATACACCTCTCGCCACCATTTTCTCAACTATTCTAGGCTTAGATGCTTCAACACAAACTTATGTCTCCCTGTCATGACTTCAAAGAAGGAGATACATTTGTTGTAAATTTCAGTCAAGGAATCCTCAATTTGTCTCCCTTGTTTATGCACCTTTTTCCAAACTCTTTGCCCTATCTGCAAAACTTCAAACCATTCCTAGGGTTTTGATTTTTTGGAAGAAGGAAGAATTCCATCTCCCACCAGCTTCTCCTCGGTGTAGTCCATGATGATTCGAGCCTTTTGTAGAAAAAGATCCATATCTTCCTTGTCCTGAGCCAATACATTCTTCAACCAAACAATTGATCTCATAGCATCCCCACTAGTTGATAGAATATCCTTGATGGCATTGTCTCCCTGAGTTTTCACTCCCTGTAAAAAACTTGTTGTAACATGGGAAGTGACCTTCATCTTTTCTAACTCAGCGATTGTTTCTTGTGATAGGAAGCCTGCAACAGATGATGAGGAGCTAATTGATTGCAAGGGTTTCATCAACTCTTGTAGATATCTTTTAAGTTTGTCATTCCCCTTCTTCAATTCTCGCTTGTTCTGCACCTCCTTCCTGATCCTGGGGATCCTCAACATCTTTTGCTTCATCTGGCACATTTCCAATCTCACGAGAAGGAGGGACATCTTCATGTTCAGTGATAGGAGCATTCATGGCAGCACTTGCCTTTGGTGCACCATCCTTGGGAGATGGAGTCCTTGATCTCCTAGTATATACCTGTGTCTTTTCTCTTGAGCTCTCTACCGCTACCACCAGGGTTTCAACTTCTTTATCTGCCTTAGAGGTTTCCCTCTCCTTCTATGACAACCTCACAATTCTCCTTTTCTTTGGAAAAGGGACACTGGCATCCCCTTACTCTTTTTCTTCTTCATCCTTCTCAACCTTCTTCTTCTTTGAGACATGTTTCCTTTTCTTGGCTATAGGCTTTCTTTTTTTCCTACCTCCTCTGCTTGAGCATCCTTAATTTTAATCTTGAAAGGAGAGCCCAGCTTGGTTTTACCTTTGGGGTCTTGTTCAAGTGATTCTTCAGAAGTAAAGTGAGACTCCAAGTCTCCCATCAGATCATAGGTGCATTGCACACCCTCACTCTCCAAATCCAATATCTTGTGCTTGATCCATTGCTTGGTGTACTTGATTATTGGAGTCATGATTTTTTCTAACTCTATCTTCTCCTCCTCCAACCAATCCACCTCTCCAAATGGCTTATCCTTCATAGCTTTAAAGTTATGGCCTTGAACCAAATTTCCATCCTCCTCAACCTGATCTGGAACAACCTTTATGTTGTATAGCTAGACCAAGTTCACTGGTAGCCTGTAGAACTTCTTCTTTCTGACTTCGAACTCATCATTGATGTTAGCCCAATAGTCTTCTATGCAATCCTTGTGACTATAATCTCCACTGGCCTTCTTCTGTACTTCACCAGTTATGTCAAATCTAGATCTCTTGGAATGGAAGGAGAGACCAAGAGTAATCATCTCTTCTTCAGAAGCATGGGCTGAGTTGATGGAAGGGCATGCCTCACCACTGCCTATCCTCAAAGGAAATTCACTACCAAATCCGGTCTTGCGCTTCTCCCTCTTCACAACTACATCAAAGTCATATATCAGCCTATTGATCTCCAAGAGTACAACATGATCCATGGGGTACCTAGGGAGTCTGTATGAAGCCCTTTGACAACCATGAATTTTGATGTATGAAAAGTTGGTAAACTAGATAAACTAGGCTCCAAACCTCTTGATTAATTCCTTGGCCTTGTCTGAAATCCAAACATGCTTTGCACCCTATAGTAGCCTAGTGATGTACGTGGTGAATGCATCATTCACCCTCATATAGCTTGTGCCACCCAAGTGTAATTGTGGGTACACTTCATAAATTACATCTTGCCCAAATACACCCCTTGTGCTTAGTCCCTTGTATGGGTGATACCTTGCAAGTGCATACTCCAAATAGGAGGTCATTATGAAGGTCTTTGTCTGTGAAACATTACACATCTACTCATGTATCATAGAACTTATAATGCATGCCTAGTGGTAGTCTATACTCTATTCCATCCTTGCAATGACATGGAACATTCAATTCTCAAACATTCCTACACTTTTCAATCCTACTACTTTGTTGAGCAGTGTGATAACATCACAGTATTCCTTTTTCAATTTAGCTCTTAATAGCTGCTTGGGTAACTTGGAGAAGTGGGACTTGGGTTTCTTCAACCAAGAATTGACAACCTGCCGGGATTTGATGGCATTCTCATCATAATACTTCTTTGCTACATCCATATCAAAGGCGATGACATGAGACCTATCAGGCATGTAAAAGGTATGAGAAATGGACACAGGATTGAGAGTTTCCACAATTCTTCTTTGAGGACCAACTATCCTTTATGTGCCCCTATCATAGTGCTTGTCACATTCAACCACTAACTCGTAACACTGGACTGTAGGAGGAAATCCAGCCACATGTGCCAACCCAGACTCCAATGTTCTTTTGGCCAACGGGGAGAGATTTTGTGTTGCCATTCTTGCCTTGAATTCTTCATAATCCCATAGCCCAACGTTCGTATCAGTGATCCCTAACCAAATGGAGGTCATCTTTCTCTCAGGGACTCTGCTATTTAAATCCATCTTAACTCTTTCTACCTCGTACATAGTCAATCCCTTGGGATTTGGATTCATTTCCCTACCCTAGCTCTCCCTAGCAATAGCTTCACTTGATTCTGCCTACATACAACAAAGTAACCAAAATAATATCCATCAGAATTGATATATGCATTCCTTGAACAAATCCCATTATGAGAAAAATCCACCATAGACCCCATAAGAATCATTTATTAGAAAGTTCGGGTTTTCAACCCTGTCGCGGAATCCTGATTGGAGAGGAATTTTGGGAAATTCCAGACCAGATGAAATCCAATGAAACGAACATAAAGAGACATCCCATCCATCATTTGATCAATCAAAGTAACCAAGAAATCACATGATACATTTTAGAACAAGTTAAATCAATCATGAAATGCATAATTTTTAACGAAACTTTCATATATTCTTTCAATTCTCCATTTTCAATGAAATCTTGAGGAAATCCATGAGGGATGAAAATCTGCAAAAATGACAACAATTTGCAAATTTCAGGAAAATGAAGGGACCAAGAAATTCTCGAAAAATCCCGAAGGCACAAAATTTTGCGAAGTCAATGCAATTTTCACACTTTGAGCCCATTTTCGGGAAATCGACAAAGCGATGGATAATTCAGGGAAATCCCTAGATAAAGAAAATCCATGAGGGACTCTAAAAACCGAAATCTTTGACTTTGTCAGTATTTCACCTAGATCAATAAAATGATTAGGAAGTTGGGGATTTCTCCCATGATTCAAATCGATTATACTACAAGATAAATAATCCAGATTCGAATCGATCAAAATAAGGATCCACTCCACAAGAGGGAGGATCTCGACGAAGGAAACCCTAGGAAAATGCCAAGATAACACAACCATGATCTTGATTCATTGTTATTGTTATCACTTTTTGTTCCCATGACTCAACTAATGATAGGGTGATTATCGAATTGGATAATAGCAATAATTCCCACTTTGCCAGGACATAGTTTCACCACAAGTCAGGGAGTTTCACGTTAAACCAGAGCTCGGGAGGGGGAAGCTCAAAATTAAATAAATGGAGGCAAAGAAATGGAAAACTTGCCCAAAATACAATCATGCAGAAGGAGAGGAGGCTCAAGCCAAAAGGAAGGGCATCAAGCCAGCAATCGGCAACCCTAGCACTGCTACTAGACCATACCACACTGATATCCCAACTCAAAACATATACCCAAAAACCTTAAAGAAGATTCAATTCGTTCATCAAAAGGTAGGGTAGTATGTACATACCCTGAAGATAAATAAATTGAAGTAGGGACAATTGACAAGAGAAATAGAAAATCAGAGCAGAAAGCAAGCGATCACCAGAAAGCTCGATTGCAACCCTTGACCACAAGATCACACACACAATTTAGTAGCAACAATCCAAGATCAAAATCCTCAAAACTCATGATAAGGAAAATGACGTAGACCTCCTCACAAAATGCAAATAACTCCATAAAGGCAAACTGCAAGACCGTACGAGACACTTAAATGGATCGACAAGACAACAAACCCAGGAATCCGAAGGCATGATAGAGTCTCGGGAAAATCCAGTCCAGGAAAAATTCCGTGAAGTCCCAAAATTTTCGGAAAATAGTACAAAGCAGCCTCCGTCAGGTTTCCATGGTATCCAGGGAATTCCTCCCCAAGGGAATTTTCTCAAAAACAGAGAAAAACCTTAGATGGATCCCAAAATGCAGGATTTTCAAAGTGTCTCCCTCAAGGGGCATTTTTCAGAAATAGGATAACCAATTGGAACATGCCAGGATAATCAAATCCCAAAAACCAAAGGGCCAAAAGACCAAGAACGAAAGAAAAAAAAGACCAAGAATGAGGTTCCCTACTTTCAGTGGGGCGTGTGTGCAAAAAGTGCACAACATTACGATCATGAATCATATCCAAGTTGCTAATGAAAATATCCATACCATTACCATAAAGAAGCATCCTAAATGTTCTGTCAATACACACAGAACTAAGATAACCCTTCCAAGTCCTTCATCGGAGCCACAACCAAAGTCTTCCAAACCTAAGTATAATTTACTTGACCAGTTGGGGAAGACCCCAACACAAATATCCATCTTGGAACTATTGACCCTATCACCTGATCATCGACTCATTCTAGAAAAAGCCTTACAAAGCATAACTATCCCCACGAACTTGGATGTCAATAATTTCAAAGAAATGGTAGGATACTTAACCAATTATCATCATGCCACCTTATCTCAATAAGATTATTCAACTAAGAAAACCAACCATAATGATCGACTACAGCTCGAAGTTCTTGTCCATCGAGCCAAAGTCAGATGAGTCTTGGTAGACGAAGGAATAGGGTTAAATCTTTGCACCTTGAAATTGGTTAAGGCATTAGGTTTCTCAAAAGAATGTGTGGACACCACTAAGAGTATAGTCATTAAGGCATACAATGATAAGGAAAGATCATCTAAAGGAGTTGTAACACTCCTTATCAGGATTGGCCTTGCGGTTATGGACACTAGTTTCTAAGTCTTGGATCTCACCCTTCCCTATAATGTTTTACTGGGTAGACCTTGGATACATGATATGAAATCCATACCTTCCACTTACCATCAATGTCTTAAATTCCCATACAATGGCACATAGATCATAATCGATGGTCATCCAGATCCTTTCCAATATTTGACAAGCCTACACAAAATACCACAACAACAGGTGCTTGTTAATCAAGAGGATTCATCCTTCAAATTATCCCTGTATGTTGATCCATCAACTCTTTCCAGGTCCATCACATCACAACCACTTTCATCCACTCCTAAGGTCAAGATCCAAGATAAGGGTTGTGAAGAATATCACATAAAAGCATCATATTGTGTTAGCCAGCTGGTTCCTCCTAAGTCATACGATTTACCCACAACAGATAGGAAATAGTCAATCTTCACAATACCTGTTCCTCCTATGATGACATTCACAAAATGGGGAGAGTTAAGTAAAGAAGCTATGGACCAGGAAGATGTCACCTCCTAGTTATATAAGGAAGATAATGAAAACCCTCCACCATCTATTCAAATATCTAAAGATCAATATGGAAAAGGCTTCATGATAATGCAAAAGAAAGGATATGATGGACATAGTGGGTTAGGGCTACATCAGGATGGAAGGATTGAACCAATCATTGTCTCACAATGACTAAAAGGCCTAGGGCTAGGGTTTCAACTGATTAGGATTGGCGTTCCTAGTACCTCAGCACCATCACAAGAGGAAGTAAGTGCTTCTGAAGACATCGATATATCCCATGAACCATTACACCAATTCTACTGTGATTCCCCTGATTGAAATG
>CM021102.1:159091347-159172490 GCA_007115665.2 Sequoiadendron giganteum
CCAGATATACACCACTTGGAGGCTTTTCTTGGGTAAGAGGTTGATCCAATGGAGTATAAATTCCTCTATTATTAGGTCCAGTATTCCATGGTATATTTTGTCTAGGTGGTTGCCTTCTATCAAAACCCTATCCACCTAGTTGCCCCCTGTCATAGTTCTGGCTAGAGCCTTGTCCTCTTTCAAAATTTTGATTTATGTCAAAATTATGTCCTCTATTAAAGTTCTATCCTTTAGCAACATCTATGTTCTCTCTGTTGCAGTTCAATTGCATGTTCTTCTATGCATCCTGGAGTTGGTTGTTCTAATTTCTTAGATAGGTCACCTCCATACTTAGTTTCTTCACCTACTCAGTTAACTCATCCAACCATTCCTTATCTAGACCATTGTATGGTGTTGAATTTACATTACTGAGTGGGTATCCTAATGCTCCCCTGGAACCAATAGACTGATTCAAGACTTCTGAATTCTGTAAATATGTGGGAAAACTAGCCTACTGCTATGGGTGAAGGGGTTGATTGGCTCTTTGCTGAGGATAAGAGGTCATTGGCTGAGCTTGATTTATTGGAGGACCTGGGTGTGGGATCAGAGGTAATGATGGTACTGGATTCATAATGGGAGCATGATTAGTCAAAGCCTGGTTAAGAGCTTGGACTTGTCTAGGGCGAGCAACAAGTCCTAAGGATGGTAAAGGTCCTGAAATTTTTTGCCTCAGATCTATACTGACCTTAACAACCTCTATATATGTAGTGAGCAAAGTAGTTGCAAGATTAGTCCTCCATTTAAGGAAGGTGGATGTAAGGTTGTCAAGGGATTCAAAGTAGACCTCTAGGGCAGTGGCGTCATCTATAGCATAAGGTGATCGAATTATAGTTTATGCCTGGTGAAAGCTATTATTGAAAGATCCCATAGGCTCATTAATTTCCCTCTTAAGCTCGATAAAATACATGTAAAGCTCATTAGCACTAATGGGAATTTTAAACTTATGTAGGAATGCAATCTCCAATTCTGTCCAATTATAGATAGAAGTAGCAGGTAAGTAATTATACCAATAAAAAGCCTCTTCCCCTAGGGAATAAGGGAAAATCCTACATGCAAAATCGTCGTGGTTGATTCCTCTATCTCTCAAACAGGTCTAGAAAATCCTGATATGCTCCTCTTCCATCCTATTGGGATCATTGGTGTAAAACTTAGAGAAAAAGTGTTCAGGGTTCTTAGGCATGTTATTGCAATTATTGAAGATCAACGAAGATGGGTTATTGGCCAAAAAATCCATTGGTGGAGGTGGAGACGGTAATGGCTGATTTATGGTTGGTTGGGGTAGTGGAATAGGAATGACTTCAGAATCAGATGAGGATGAGGATGATGAGGATGAGGATGATGGGGATGATGGGAGTGGTTGGGTGGATGATGACTCTTCCCTTCTCCTAGTCCTTATTTCCCTAGTAGGAACTTGCAATTCTTGAAATTCCCCCTCTCCTAGAGTAGATCTGGTTCTCCTTCTGAGCCTTTCAAGAGATATGGCATTTAGAAAACACTCCAACTTTCTTATTCAGGCCCTCCTTCTAACGCCAATCTGTTGATGGTGTTTTTTGCATAGCAACAACTCAGATAGAATATGAATTCCTATCTCTCTTGAAAGGTAAATCTCTATGAACAAAGAAATAACCACAAGGTCTCTAATGCTAGGTCTTGACAATGCAAATAAAACAACTAAGAGATAATGTGAAAATGCTGGTAATCATAAAGGGAACTTACTACAAGAAAATGTTGAACTCAAATTTGTCAGATCTAGCAATATGTTGATACTTCAAATCCTAAATCTAACCTATATAATAAAATAAATAACAAAAGATAAGGGCTTCAAGGAGATTTATAAGACTAATTCTAATTTTGAGATTGACAATGCAAATGATAAAATGCTCGAAATGGACCAATCCCTCAGAAACTAACTCCTATTTGACCTAGATAAATCTACAATCTTACAGAAATAGTGCAATCTTCTAAGGTGTTATAGATTTTTAGATTATGCATATTCATTCAAGACAACCCTATTGCAATTGAAATTAACAAACATTCATAATCAAACTAAGAATAATTTGAAGTCCAGGCTAACTTTGCAAAGCAGCTAACAATCAGCTAACTACAAAAAGTATGGACTAGAGATTGCTGCAAACATTTCAAGCATAAAACCCTAAACATCATAAAATCATCTAACATCAAATAAACTTAAGCAATTTCAAAGATAGAATATCAAGAACCATGCCAGATAAAACTCAACACAAGAAAGGCACCAAATCACAATGTCTTTACTTGTATTAAATCATCCAAAGTGGCAACAATTCCAGTCTTCTGTTACAACACTTGCTTGAAAGATAAACTAAATTCTAACTCTAATTCTTGCTCTTATCACAATTCGCTCCAATGTGAAATTGTCTAACTAACTCCTTACAAATGAGGCATAACGCAAAAGTTATAGAAAACCCCCAAGACATGTCGGCCCAAATTAGGTTTACAATAATCAAACGGCCAAAAAATAGGTCGGCCAAGAGGAAAATCAAAAATAACATGAAATGTGCATTAAATGTACCAATTTCATCCAAGTCACCCTGGGATCGGCAACATAACCCAGCCCAATACATGCAAAGGAAGAGGATAAATAATAGGGAAGCACAAATCCCAATGAGGCATTGCATTAACTACCCTCTCCTTTGTCTTTATCTTGATTCACCCTATCCTGTATCACAAAAAATACCTTTTCCAAGTCGGCAATAGGTTGCATAACTAACACCTTCATTCTTCTTTCCATGGACTTAGTGTCATCCCTTGATTACTTGACCACCTTATCCCAATCCACCTTCTCGGTCTTGCATTTATCAATTATTGCAAGGTAGGTAGCTGCATCATCCAACAGATGTTCACTGACCTTGTCCTCATTGACTAGAGAATACACCTCTCGCCACCATTTTCTCAACTATTCTAGGCTTAGATGCTTCAACACAAACTTATGTCTCCCTGTCATGACTTCAAAGAAGGAGATACATTTGTTGTAAATTTCAGTCAAGGAATCCTCAATTTGTCTCCCTTGTTTATGCACCTTTTTCCAAACTCTTTGCCCTATCTGCAAAACTTCAAACCATTCCTAGGGTTTTGATTTTTTGGAAGAAGGAAGAATTCCATCTCCCACCAGCTTCTCCTCGGTGTAGTCCATGATGATTCGAGCCTTTTGTAGAAAAAGATCCATATCTTCCTTGTCCTGAGCCAATACATTCTTCAACCAAACAATTGATCTCATAGCATCCCCACTAGTTGATAGAATATCCTTGATGGCATTGTCTCCCTGAGTTTTCACTCCCTGTAAAAAACTTGTTGTAACATGGGAAGTGACCTTCATCTTTTCTAACTCAGCGATTGTTTCTTGTGATAGGAAGCCTGCAACAGATGATGAGGAGCTAATTGATTGCAAGGGTTTCATCAACTCTTGTAGATATCTTTTAAGTTTGTCATTCCCCTTCTTCAATTCTCGCTTGTTCTGCACCTCCTTCCTGATCCTGGGGATCCTCAACATCTTTTGCTTCATCTGGCACATTTCCAATCTCACGAGAAGGAGGGACATCTTCATGTTCAGTGATAGGAGCATTCATGGCAGCACTTGCCTTTGGTGCACCATCCTTGGGAGATGGAGTCCTTGATCTCCTAGTATATACCTGTGTCTTTTCTCTTGAGCTCTCTACCGCTACCACCAGGGTTTCAACTTCTTTATCTGCCTTAGAGGTTTCCCTCTCCTTCTATGACAACCTCACAATTCTCCTTTTCTTTGGAAAAGGGACACTGGCATCCCCTTACTCTTTTTCTTCTTCATCCTTCTCAACCTTCTTCTTCTTTGAGACATGTTTCCTTTTCTTGGCTATAGGCTTTCTTTTTTTCCTACCTCCTCTGCTTGAGCATCCTTAATTTTAATCTTGAAAGGAGAGCCCAGCTTGGTTTTACCTTTGGGGTCTTGTTCAAGTGATTCTTCAGAAGTAAAGTGAGACTCCAAGTCTCCCATCAGATCATAGGTGCATTGCACACCCTCACTCTCCAAATCCAATATCTTGTGCTTGATCCATTGCTTGGTGTACTTGATTATTGGAGTCATGATTTTTTCTAACTCTATCTTCTCCTCCTCCAACCAATCCACCTCTCCAAATGGCTTATCCTTCATAGCTTTAAAGTTATGGCCTTGAACCAAATTTCCATCCTCCTCAACCTGATCTGGAACAACCTTTATGTTGTATAGCTAGACCAAGTTCACTGGTAGCCTGTAGAACTTCTTCTTTCTGACTTCGAACTCATCATTGATGTTAGCCCAATAGTCTTCTATGCAATCCTTGTGACTATAATCTCCACTGGCCTTCTTCTGTACTTCACCAGTTATGTCAAATCTAGATCTCTTGGAATGGAAGGAGAGACCAAGAGTAATCATCTCTTCTTCAGAAGCATGGGCTGAGTTGATGGAAGGGCATGCCTCACCACTGCCTATCCTCAAAGGAAATTCACTACCAAATCCGGTCTTGCGCTTCTCCCTCTTCACAACTACATCAAAGTCATATATCAGCCTATTGATCTCCAAGAGTACAACATGATCCATGGGGTACCTAGGGAGTCTGTATGAAGCCCTTTGACAACCATGAATTTTGATGTATGAAAAGTTGGTAAACTAGATAAACTAGGCTCCAAACCTCTTGATTAATTCCTTGGCCTTGTCTGAAATCCAAACATGCTTTGCACCCTATAGTAGCCTAGTGATGTACGTGGTGAATGCATCATTCACCCTCATATAGCTTGTGCCACCCAAGTGTAATTGTGGGTACACTTCATAAATTACATCTTGCCCAAATACACCCCTTGTGCTTAGTCCCTTGTATGGGTGATACCTTGCAAGTGCATACTCCAAATAGGAGGTCATTATGAAGGTCTTTGTCTGTGAAACATTACACATCTACTCATGTATCATAGAACTTATAATGCATGCCTAGTGGTAGTCTATACTCTATTCCATCCTTGCAATGACATGGAACATTCAATTCTCAAACATTCCTACACTTTTCAATCCTACTACTTTGTTGAGCAGTGTGATAACATCACAGTATTCCTTTTTCAATTTAGCTCTTAATAGCTGCTTGGGTAACTTGGAGAAGTGGGACTTGGGTTTCTTCAACCAAGAATTGACAACCTGCCGGGATTTGATGGCATTCTCATCATAATACTTCTTTGCTACATCCATATCAAAGGCGATGACATGAGACCTATCAGGCATGTAAAAGGTATGAGAAATGGACACAGGATTGAGAGTTTCCACAATTCTTCTTTGAGGACCAACTATCCTTTATGTGCCCCTATCATAGTGCTTGTCACATTCAACCACTAACTCGTAACACTGGACTGTAGGAGGAAATCCAGCCACATGTGCCAACCCAGACTCCAATGTTCTTTTGGCCAACGGGGAGAGATTTTGTGTTGCCATTCTTGCCTTGAATTCTTCATAATCCCATAGCCCAACGTTCGTATCAGTGATCCCTAACCAAATGGAGGTCATCTTTCTCTCAGGGACTCTGCTATTTAAATCCATCTTAACTCTTTCTACCTCGTACATAGTCAATCCCTTGGGATTTGGATTCATTTCCCTACCCTAGCTCTCCCTAGCAATAGCTTCACTTGATTCTGCCTACATACAACAAAGTAACCAAAATAATATCCATCAGAATTGATATATGCATTCCTTGAACAAATCCCATTATGAGAAAAATCCACCATAGACCCCATAAGAATCATTTATTAGAAAGTTCGGGTTTTCAACCCTGTCGCGGAATCCTGATTGGAGAGGAATTTTGGGAAATTCCAGACCAGATGAAATCCAATGAAACGAACATAAAGAGACATCCCATCCATCATTTGATCAATCAAAGTAACCAAGAAATCACATGATACATTTTAGAACAAGTTAAATCAATCATGAAATGCATAATTTTTAACGAAACTTTCATATATTCTTTCAATTCTCCATTTTCAATGAAATCTTGAGGAAATCCATGAGGGATGAAAATCTGCAAAAATGACAACAATTTGCAAATTTCAGGAAAATGAAGGGACCAAGAAATTCTCGAAAAATCCCGAAGGCACAAAATTTTGCGAAGTCAATGCAATTTTCACACTTTGAGCCCATTTTCGGGAAATCGACAAAGCGATGGATAATTCAGGGAAATCCCTAGATAAAGAAAATCCATGAGGGACTCTAAAAACCGAAATCTTTGACTTTGTCAGTATTTCACCTAGATCAATAAAATGATTAGGAAGTTGGGGATTTCTCCCATGATTCAAATCGATTATACTACAAGATAAATAATCCAGATTCGAATCGATCAAAATAAGGATCCACTCCACAAGAGGGAGGATCTCGACGAAGGAAACCCTAGGAAAATGCCAAGATAACACAACCATGATCTTGATTCATTGTTATTGTTATCACTTTTTGTTCCCATGACTCAACTAATGATAGGGTGATTATCGAATTGGATAATAGCAATAATTCCCACTTTGCCAGGACATAGTTTCACCACAAGTCAGGGAGTTTCACGTTAAACCAGAGCTCGGGAGGGGGAAGCTCAAAATTAAATAAATGGAGGCAAAGAAATGGAAAACTTGCCCAAAATACAATCATGCAGAAGGAGAGGAGGCTCAAGCCAAAAGGAAGGGCATCAAGCCAGCAATCGGCAACCCTAGCACTGCTACTAGACCATACCACACTGATATCCCAACTCAAAACATATACCCAAAAACCTTAAAGAAGATTCAATTCGTTCATCAAAAGGTAGGGTAGTATGTACATACCCTGAAGATAAATAAATTGAAGTAGGGACAATTGACAAGAGAAATAGAAAATCAGAGCAGAAAGCAAGCGATCACCAGAAAGCTCGATTGCAACCCTTGACCACAAGATCACACACACAATTTAGTAGCAACAATCCAAGATCAAAATCCTCAAAACTCATGATAAGGAAAATGACGTAGACCTCCTCACAAAATGCAAATAACTCCATAAAGGCAAACTGCAAGACCGTACGAGACACTTAAATGGATCGACAAGACAACAAACCCAGGAATCCGAAGGCATGATAGAGTCTCGGGAAAATCCAGTCCAGGAAAAATTCCGTGAAGTCCCAAAATTTTCGGAAAATAGTACAAAGCAGCCTCCGTCAGGTTTCCATGGTATCCAGGGAATTCCTCCCCAAGGGAATTTTCTCAAAAACAGAGAAAAACCTTAGATGGATCCCAAAATGCAGGATTTTCAAAGTGTCTCCCTCAAGGGGCATTTTTCAGAAATAGGATAACCAATTGGAACATGCCAGGATAATCAAATCCCAAAAACCAAAGGGCCAAAAGACCAAGAACGAAAGAAAAAAAAGACCAAGAATGAGGTTCCCTACTTTCAGTGGGGCGTGTGTGCAAAAAGTGCACAACATTACGATCATGAATCATATCCAAGTTGCTAATGAAAATATCCATACCATTACCATAAAGAAGCATCCTAAATGTTCTGTCAATACACACAGAACTAAGATAACCCTTCCAAGTCCTTCATCGGAGCCACAACCAAAGTCTTCCAAACCTAAGTATAATTTACTTGACCAGTTGGGGAAGACCCCAACACAAATATCCATCTTGGAACTATTGACCCTATCACCTGATCATCGACTCATTCTAGAAAAAGCCTTACAAAGCATAACTATCCCCACGAACTTGGATGTCAATAATTTCAAAGAAATGGTAGGATACTTAACCAATTATCATCATGCCACCTTATCTCAATAAGATTATTCAACTAAGAAAACCAACCATAATGATCGACTACAGCTCGAAGTTCTTGTCCATCGAGCCAAAGTCAGATGAGTCTTGGTAGACGAAGGAATAGGGTTAAATCTTTGCACCTTGAAATTGGTTAAGGCATTAGGTTTCTCAAAAGAATGTGTGGACACCACTAAGAGTATAGTCATTAAGGCATACAATGATAAGGAAAGATCATCTAAAGGAGTTGTAACACTCCTTATCAGGATTGGCCTTGCGGTTATGGACACTAGTTTCTAAGTCTTGGATCTCACCCTTCCCTATAATGTTTTACTGGGTAGACCTTGGATACATGATATGAAATCCATACCTTCCACTTACCATCAATGTCTTAAATTCCCATACAATGGCACATAGATCATAATCGATGGTCATCCAGATCCTTTCCAATATTTGACAAGCCTACACAAAATACCACAACAACAGGTGCTTGTTAATCAAGAGGATTCATCCTTCAAATTATCCCTGTATGTTGATCCATCAACTCTTTCCAGGTCCATCACATCACAACCACTTTCATCCACTCCTAAGGTCAAGATCCAAGATAAGGGTTGTGAAGAATATCACATAAAAGCATCATATTGTGTTAGCCAGCTGGTTCCTCCTAAGTCATACGATTTACCCACAACAGATAGGAAATAGTCAATCTTCACAATACCTGTTCCTCCTATGATGACATTCACAAAATGGGGAGAGTTAAGTAAAGAAGCTATGGACCAGGAAGATGTCACCTCCTAGTTATATAAGGAAGATAATGAAAACCCTCCACCATCTATTCAAATATCTAAAGATCAATATGGAAAAGGCTTCATGATAATGCAAAAGAAAGGATATGATGGACATAGTGGGTTAGGGCTACATCAGGATGGAAGGATTGAACCAATCATTGTCTCACAATGACTAAAAGGCCTAGGGCTAGGGTTTCAACTGATTAGGATTGGCGTTCCTAGTACCTCAGCACCATCACAAGAGGAAGTAAGTGCTTCTGAAGACATCGATATATCCCATGAACCATTACACCAATTCTACTGTGATTCCCCTGATTGAAATGAATATGAATGGGATTCCCTTTCCTCCACCAGCATAATGGACCTAGATAAGTTATTTGGGGAATTGGACCAAATGCTAAATACCTCACCAAAATCAAATGAGTCTCATCCTCAAAAGTCCTTATCAAAATAAGAATGGCTTAAAATTTATTATTGGGAAACCCTTGATCCTGCCTCTTGGGAACCTAACAAACCATTTTCTGACGACCTAGCCCTTACAGTAGTCCCAAATCAGAGTATACCTGTCCCTAGGAAAACAAACAAAAAGGAGTTATTCCAAAACTTTTGTGACCATGTCAACCAATCTATCCTCACTTTTTCAGCCTCCACATTTGATAACTCCAATGATGAAATGCCCCTCATATATCCCCAACTTATCGATTGGGATCAACAAGGTACACCCATCTTAGACATATTTGAGAATGACGAAGCGATAGCTGAGTTCATGGGATTGTGAGAAGGCATACCTAGAGGTGATCATAAAGCTAGGTTTAGCATAGACTAGGATAACATGGCATATTTTGGGGATTCTGTTCACACCTCTAGTTGCAAAAGTGAAAATAAAAAGAAAAATAATGAAAACAATGAAAATGACAAGTCTCTAGGTGAAAACCGAAAGGCGCCTTTAGATGATGAAATAGTAAAAATAAAGGATGCATCCAAGGGTGAAAACCTCTTTGAGGCACCCAAGGATGAAGATTTGAACATTCTCCCATTTTCTTAGGAAAAATCACCAATGTTCATTGAAGAATCTATCGCGATCAACATAAACATTGAAGAAAACCCTCTGGTAATTTACTTGGTGACATCTTTGATAGAGACAGAGAAACCAGAGTTTCATGAATTCTTTACAAAAAGATAGATTAAATTTGCATGGTCATATGTCGATATGATTGGATTGGATCCTGAACTTATATTGCATCATCTACCATTACAACCAAGTGTTAAGCATGTCAAGCAAAAGTTAAGGAAAATGAATCCACAAATCTCCCTACTAGTCAAAGTTGAACTTAAGAAACTATTGGATGTTAGTTTCATCAGATCAATAGACTATGTAGAATGGATTTATAATCTTGTGCCAGTGACTAAACTATCTAGGGGTATCCACATTTGTACAGACTTCAGAGATATCAACAAGGCATGTCCTAAGGATGACCTCCCTTTGCCAAAAATTGACATGATAGTGGACCTTACAGAAGGGTATGAGATGCTATCCATCATGGATGGTTTCTCTAGATATAATAGAATCAAGATCGCAGCTAAGGACCAACACAAGAATTTTTTTACATGCCCATGGTGAACATATTGCTGGAACGTCATGCCTTTTAGGCTAAAAAATATTGGAGCTACATACAAATGACAACTATATTCCACGACCTTGTACATACTCTCATGGAAGACTATGTGGATGATTTGATAGCCAAATCATTGACAAGAGTTGATCACTTACAAGTCCTAGATAAGATATTTCAAAGACTAGAAGCATACAAAGTAAGGCTAAATCCAAAAAAATGTGTCTTTGGCGTTCATTCAGGAAAACTTCTAGGATCCATCATTTCTAGACGAGGCATTGAAGTTGACCCCACAAAAGTAAAAGCTATAATGGACATTCCTCCACTAGCCAATATCAGTCAGCTAAGAACATTACAAGGGAGACTATAGTTTACTAGGTGCTTCATAATATAGTTAGCAGACAATATACATCCATTCTAACACCTACTCAAAAAGGGGGTACTGTTTTTATGGACAACCAAATGTCAAGAATCTTTTCAGAAGATCAAGGATTACCTGCTTACACCACCTGTGATAATGCCACCTATAGATTCCTGACCTTTGATACTCTATATATTAGTTACCCAATCAACACTAGGAGCCTTATTTGCACAAAATGATGATGAAGGTCATGAAAGAGCAGTGTACCATATCAGTTGTACTTTGGTGGGATATGAGCTAAACTACAGTCACATAGAACTTGCTTGTCTTATAGTAGTTTTTGCTACTAAAAAATTTAGGCACTACATGCTAAACTGCTAAACCATGCTAGTCGCAAAGATAGATCCATTGAAATATCTCCTAAGTAAAGCAACACTAATAGTTCGATTGGCTAAATGGGTAATGATACTTAGTGAATATGACATCTAGTATGTGGAAAGAAAAACAATAAAAGGGAAAGTTATTGCAAATCAGTTGGAAGACATGCCAATTAAGGCCGACCATCCTCTAGTTGCATATATTCCTGATGAGTTCATCTTCACCATTAACAAAAGAACCACATGGAAGTTATACTTTGACGGGTCCCACACTAATCATGGTTCAGGAGTAGGTATATTATTTGTTACACCACAAGGTGACACTATTCCTAAGTCATTCATAATTGATTTTCCTTGCACAAACAACATAGCAGAATATGAAGCCCTTATAACAGGACTGAAAATGGCATTCCAATGGAAGATTAAGAATTTACATGTTTATGAAGATTCTCAACTAGTAGTTCGAAAAGTTAATGATGAGTATGAAACTAAAGATGAGATACTTTCCCCATACAAGCACATGGAAAACAACTTTAAGCAATATTTTGATAACATCAGCTTTCAACAAATAATCTGCATTCAGAACAAGGCAGCAGATGCTATGGCAACCATTGGTTCATTACTGGATATACCTAGCAACATGCATAAATTCGAGTTCTTGGTTGAATAGCTTTTGGTCCCTGACTATGACATTCCAAATTTTGTGATGGTGTGTGAGCTTGTTGGTCTCACTTTCCCATGGTACAAGGACATATATGACTACCTACATGCCCAAATCCTACCCTTAGACCTATCGAATAACCAATGTAGGATGTTTATTTGTAAGTCTTTCAAATATACCATCATCAAAGATACCCTTTATAGACATGCCTTAGATAATACCTTGTTGAGATATCTCAATGTTGAAGAAGCACAAGCAACCTTACATGTGCTACATGAGGGTATATGTGGATCCCATTCTAACGGTCCTAACTTAGCCAAGAAGATTATGAGACTAGGTTATTATTGGCCTACCATGGAAAAAGACTCATATGTCTTTGTCAATAAATGTTGACAATATTAGGTACACGAAGACTTGATACACGGGCCAGCATAGGAGCTCTGATCGATAACTTCACCATGGCCTTTTGCCTAATGGGGACTTGATATCATAGGTAAGATACATCCCCCATACTCCAATGGCCATAAGTTCATAATAAATGCCACCAAGTACTTCATCAAGTGGATTGAGGCTATTCCTATGACCTACATTACCAGCACACAAATATCCAAGTTTATCCTTAATTACATTATTTATCGGTATGGTATCACTCAATCAATCATCATGAATAATGGACAACCATTTAAAAAAAAAGAATTTTACCATCTTTGTGAAGAATTCCATAGCCAACACCACTTTTCCACTCCATATTATACACAAGGTAATGGCCAAGCGGAGGCATCTAACAAAACAATCATTAGAATCCTCAAAAATACTATCAATGATGCTGGTCATGATTGGCACTTACAACTTAGTCCTACCTTATGGGCTTACCACACAAGCATCTATTCTCCCACCGACATCACTCCATACTCCTTGGTATTTGATTATGAAGCTATCTTACCTATTGAGGTCGAAATTCATTCCCTAAGGGTATCCTTGAAAGGTCATATTGATGATGAAGAGTACAGTGTTTCAGGACTGCATGAACTAGAATTCCTCGACAAACTAAGACAAAAGGCACTAGATCATCTGCAAGTATATCAAAATTGTCTTCATCGCAGCTATAATAGTAAAGTTTTGAATCAAAATTTTGACATTGGTGACTTGGTATTAATGGAGAACCCAAAGAACCAAGCTAAAAGAGAAAAACCAGGCAAGTTTCAACCAAACTAGTTAGGGCCTTACATTGTTACAAAATCCTTTGGATTAGGAGTGTATCAACTCTCTACCCTTGAAGGAGAAGCACTATCATTTCCTATCAATAGCCTTCATCTGAACAAGTTCTATGCATAGCTTCTAAGAACCTTGTCTTAATTAAAAACATATATATATAGAAAAAAAATTGTTACTTTGAAGAAAACTTGGAAAACAAGCATCTTTGTAACACCAAAAAAAATAAAAAAATTGAAAAATCAGCAAAATAGTAAAGAGAAATAATTCGTCCAATGGTGAAAACTACTTCGGTGGCGCTTTGGATAAGTACCATGGTGAAAACATAGAAAATAGGTGCCATGTGTAGTCAACTTCGCTCCTTCATCTACCATCATTCCAATCTGACTTTTCCGCCATCGCCCATAATAAAGGGTTGTCCTTACCATAATTTGGAATGATTGGCATCAAGTCCATTCCATCTCCCCACTCCATCCTATTTTTCTTATACCCGACTGGGGGAAAATTATTGACCTAAGTCATTGGGACTTTACACTCACTGATCCAACGTCAAAAAATGTCTTGAAAAAATCCAAAAACATCAGAAAATGTCCTAAAGAAAAATACAAAAACATCATAAAACCTCAAAAATACAAAAAATCAAAACATGTCAAAAATCCCAAAAAACAGAGTCAGATTCAATTGTGTCAAGTTAGTCGTAGACATTAGTTGAACTACATTGCCTCTGTGACTAGACGTAGGCAAGGCCACCACTTGATGTGCCCCTGAGGCATTAGGTCCATCTTTTTAGCTCTATCACTTATCAGACACATAAAATCATGACTCATTCTTTGTACATCAAAGTCATTGGTTGTGTGGAACTATGAGGTCTCTACGTGTATAATGTAGGCAAGGCCATCAATCAATGAGCCCACGAGGCCACACTAGGTGAATCCATTAGGGTTTATCACATTCACTAATCACACAAGTCATATATCATCAAGTTCAATACATATTTGTCAGTGAAAGTCTAAGTCAAACTATGAGGTCTCTGCATATATAACGTAGGAAAGGCCATCAATCGATGAGCCCGTGAGGCCGCACTAGGTTAGTCCTTTAGGGTACATTATGTCGATCAACATAAGTCGTACACTTTCATCACACACACACAATGTTCAAAACATTAAGACAAGTCACACATCAACAAGACAAATAAGTCAACAATGTCATCAAGTCAAATCAAACAAATTTCCAAAAAAAACCAAACTTATGTAATATACAAGATGTGTCCTTCTTGACAATAGACATTATCATTAACAATCATCATAACCTTATACATATTGTCGTATCAATGACATCAAACTCAATATCTTATGTGGTAAGTTTCTTTCTGAAACCAGGCTTCATCATGCCTTGCATAGATATTCACAAAATCAAAACTAGAATTAACATCTTATATGGTATGTGTCATCCTTGAAATCAGGCTTTGTCAAACAATCAACTTATCAAACAAACGACAACAAATCAAATTTTGGCAAATATTTTTATTGGCTTTTTGACTTTATAACTTATTTTGTCTTATCTTTTTATTTGGATTTGTCTTTGAGTTCGATTACTAGCTTTCTCAAGGATGTCCCATGAAGGATTTAGAGAAGCAAGGATGTCTGAGGACTCTTTTTTCTTTGACTGATGTCTGTCGACAATCTTTTAAAATTGGTTTTCAATTCAGGTTACTAGCTTTCTCGAGGATGTCCCATGAAGGATCTAGAGGAGCAATAATGGATCCTGACTATGTATTTTTCTTTGATTGTTGTCTATGGTTTGTCTTGACAAAATGATTGGGGCAATTTTTCCCTTAGTATGAGTTTGGACACTCCTTGTCTATAACTATCTATTTTGGCAAGTGGATGACTTTGTACACATTGGTCTACCTCATATCATGGTGTTTACTATCCATTTGTGTCATGTCCCACCCAATGATGATTTAATGCAATGCTTAGTTTATATTTGGAAAAATATTAAAGATTATACATTCTTCTAATAACCATTTTTCAAAACTAACATTTTAATTAATCCACGCTAACATTTCTTCTATCCTACATAATGATAGAGTCTTGTGACACACACAAAAAAAGAAGGTAATTTGCATATGAATTCATTTTACAACTATCATGTAGACATTGGCATATGTCTATATATAGTACACCATACATTTATGTTGCATTTCAAAACAATACAAAAATATGCATATCCATTGCATCTCGGTAATCATGACATATAGGCATTTACCATTCACAAAGTGTACATATTAAACATACATCCACATGGAATTATAAATAATAACATCACTTTGCATCTCTTATTCATAAACATAGAATACATTCATCACATGTATCAATACTGTGCATCTATCATCATATAGACACATCATCATAGGAAATGAAACATCATAATGTAAACATCATAATCCATAACATGTACATACATCATGTAGAATACAATATCAAAGTGTATCAATCTAAAAGGAGCTCACAGGCTCTATGATCATAATACAAGGTCTACAAATATAAAACATGTCCCTGTCAAGTGCTACCACTGCTCCCATGTGGAGTCTAAGGAGGTGACTATTGATGATGTACTCTCTATGTAGAAGGTGGCCTCTCATATGGCCCTATCTTAGGTGGTCCCACCACATCATCGGTACTCTGTGTACGGATCTGGGACCTACTTTAAGAACTGCCACTATGTGCCTATGAATAACTGGGAGCTCGTCTCTCAGGCAACACCTCTACCTCATATAAATCTCTATAATATCTCTCTTTGTCACTTGCTCTGACTAACTCACAAGTGAAGGTTGTAGCCAGTCCAGTGCATAAGGTCCTCAACTCAATGAATCTAGCCTTTGTCTCCTATCGCCTGGCAACTACCTAATCCCTATAGAGGTAGGCACTGTCTCTCTCCATCTACATCACATCATGATCTGTAGTGACTGCCCTAACCCTCTCCTCCAAGGCCTCTACTCAAGCCTACAACTCTACAACACTATCCCTGGGAGCCTCCTCATCTTTTCGTGGTCTCTCTCCCACCTCAACATCCCAATCCTCCACAATCTGATCTTAGAGCTCCCTCTCCTGCTCCTCCATCACCTCCTCCTCCTCCTCCTCATCGACATCACCATAACCTACTAGTATAACAAGGAAATCAATCTCCATCTCCTCCTCAATAGCCTCCTCCTTTGCATGATCCTCCCCTACTTCCTCCTCAACTACATGCTCACCCCCAATCTCTGCCTCTCCTCCTCTCCCTCACCCTCCTCAGGGATGGGTGCCAATTCTCATCCTCTCCTACCTCTCATATACCATCAACCCTATTGACCACCTCTACCACCTCTACCATCATCACCGCCACCTCAATCACCTCTTCCTCCTCTATCCCCAACCCTACCACCATGTCAACCCCTAGGCCCTATACCTCATCTCTCAACAAGAGCCAACTGATCTAAATCTGTATATGGAATAGGCCTATGAAAGGCCCACCAAGCATCATATGCTACTGTCGTGGCTGGATCTTCCACACCACCCCTCCATCCCCACTACATAGGCTATAGAGCCTAAATATTTTCCTTTGTTGTAGCTACTGGAACCATTTTCCCTCATAATGAAACCTCTCTCGACAACCGAGCAAACTCAGCTTGCCCCCGAGGTTCATCCTGAACCTCCCCAAACTGTCTCAAAACTTGATTCGGAAGGTGCCTCTCAATAATGTCGACACTCGAAACGGTCCTACAAATCAAATATTGAGTCTATCGACAAACGGGAAAATTTATGTCCTCATCTGTCCATCAGGCACAATCCATATACGGTCTCCAAATAAACTGAACCAAAGTATCAAGTGCATGTCTCTAATAACTAGTGTCACCAACATGACTCTGGGTAATGTTCCTTGCATAACGAAAAACATATGGTGATCTACCATCAAGATCAGAGGTCACTGGGGGATAGAACACAACAATGTGTTTCCATGCCTAGATCATAAGCAAGGTGGTACCACAACTCATCAACTGTGCGTCTCTATATGCAATATCATGTAAATGGAAATATAACATGGCTAGTAAACAGGGCCCCTAAGCATATACTACCTCACGATCTAACATCCCCACCAACATCTCCCCCCACCCAATAGGAAAACCATAACCTCGATGAATAGGAAGAAAAATACCAGCAATCAATGTACATAACATACAATCTATCGTCTCATATCTCTCAGCCAAAACAT
This sequence comes from Sequoiadendron giganteum, assembly GCA_007115665.2. Lineage (NCBI taxonomy): Eukaryota > Viridiplantae > Streptophyta > Pinopsida > Cupressales > Cupressaceae > Sequoiadendron > Sequoiadendron giganteum. Next base: position 159,108,435 of record CM021102.1, read on the forward strand.
GCCATCTAATCTCATAATGCTCAATTCCAAGCTGCCTAATATCATCATAAACATAAAATCTAGTAATCTCACTATATCCTCTTTGGGTATCATATAAAACCCTCTCACCCCTAATGGGAAATCTTAAAATCCTATACACGTCCTCTAAAGTAACTGTTGCCTTTCTAGTAGGCAAATGAAAAGAGGAGGTCTCAGAATGCCACCTCTCACAAAGAGCAGTCAACATACCTCTATTTGCCTAAATGGTGGGCATGGTGCAACCCTAATCTCCAAATCAAATGTGTTTCAACACTTTGTAACTCATCTCATAGCTCATAAGTCATCGACCTCAACTCCCGGGTGTATATTGAATCTAATACAACCTGCAAATGCATCAAAATACTGTGTTAGAAAATAGAACATTCATTTTTTGCATCATGAAATTTTTCAAAGGTTTAATAGTCAAATGCATCGTTTCAATATCAAATGCGGTGCAAAATCTCAAATACGTCATTTCAATTTACACATGTGTTTCAAAAACTCAAGTGCGTCATTTAAACATGCATATGAAGTATTTTACTACAAATGTGCCATGTCAACAATCACACCGAGCTATCATGCATATGCATCATTTCTTTGCAAATGCGGTGCATTATTACTGTCCTACCTTTCATGCAAATGAGGTGCATTTAAACATATGACGTTGCAAGAACCTACATGTGACACATGCAATAGAAAATGTGATGCAATCATACACATGAAGTGCAAACATTTTCAAATACGTTGATGGCCTAAAATGACATAAAAGAACCTAGACGTCTTTGCACATATGCATCATTCTGTGGTCACATGTGTCATGTCTGAATGCATATGTGTTGATTCTAAAGTGACGCATATGAAAATAAAACTTTAAATGTCTAAAAAAGCATGAAATTCAAAATTTCAAAAGGCAGTTCAGGGGTACATATTGGGGGTTTTGCGTCGATTGGGCATCTGAAGGTTCGAATGCAGTATCTGCGATTCTCTGCGTACGGTACTGGAGACATCTTTGCCGCGAGTTCAAAGATAAAATCAAGGTTTTCAAATTATCTAGGGTGCAAATGAATTGAGTTTTCACCTCAAATCCTATTTATACCTAGGGTTTTGGAGGGTTTTTCTCCAACCTTCTGTACTGGATGCATAATTTTCTAACTTCTAACATCCATTTTGCATATCAAATCACTTCGAAATTAATTTCTTTCACTAACATCAAACTTTTGACTATAAAATTACCTAATCGGACAATTTCCAAAATTTTGAAAAATTGTCATTTTCCCAAGGGGGCATACCCTAACCTATTTCACACCAAGGCATGACTGGGGCATGTTTTAAATAATTTCTTTGACACAAAATCTGAAACAACATTGTATCAAAGAGGGGAAAACTGTAGATAAAAAAATTGGTCTAGGCCTATGACACCATTTTCGACACACTTTCTCATATTCATGGTCATGATTAAATAATGTTAATTATTTCATTATTTTCTAAAGTCACCTATCCTCTATTAATTAAATAACCTTAATTATTTAATTAATTCATTATGACCTTTATTCAATCTTGGTTAATTAAATAAATGTTATTTATTTAATTATGTCACTAATTAATTAACCCTCTTTCCAAATTAAATAAATTAATTTACCCTTTATCATATTTTCGACTATAATTAAATATTCATTTTGAATTATTTAATTATTCAATAGCCTTTTCGACAGTCAATTAAATAAATATTTATTTATTTAATTTAATCTCCAAATTTTGAATGTTGAATTCAATAATCATTTAATTCATAAAATAATTTTTCCTTTAATATTCCTCTATGATTAAATAATTGTTTATTTATCTAATTATTCATTAGTCAGTTATCTCCTAATTTATTCCTGACAAATAGACCTTCTACCTTAATCAGTCAGTCTTATTCTTCTGCGTGCAAACTATTATTAATTAAATAACTTTATTTAATTAATTCATTCATTCGTGCATTCGAACACAACGTTTCTTCTTTATCTTTCACATACAATCTCTATTCTTCTAATTTTTGAATAGTTTCAACACTAGATTAAATTATTATTTAATTTAATCTTCGTCATGCAAACTTTCTCACTTGTGTTATTAATTGAACATAAATCTATCACATGACATTCATTAATCTCAATCGTCGATATGTCTTTCGAATCTTAGCCGGTCATTCGAAAACCAATTTTCTATAAATTGACCTGACCTTCATCATTATTCCTCCTCTCGAAATTGATATAATTTTAGGAAGCTTTATTCAATCTTCGATATTTTGCTAATTCAATAGTCAATAGGCTATATTTTCATACTTAGTAAATTTGAAGGCAATTATATTACAATGACAAAATGGAGAAGTGCAGTCGAGGTCATTCAAGGATTTATACAAATATTCGATAAGATCATTCTTGTTTATATGTTCATTTTTTTTCCTTGTTATTTGTTGTTTAACATAGATTAGTATTATGCTTTTATTAGATTAGCAATCTTGTTTGCAGTTTTATTCCAGCGTTACAGAGGGCAATCATTTTACCAAGCATCAATAGATCAATGTTAAGTGTTACTTTTTCTTTAAAAAAAAAAATTGTACCATTTTTATGTGTAGTTGTGTGTTGTCCTTTAGGGTCCTATGGTAGGGCGTTACATTGTTCTATGTACTTCATGCTTTGATTTACTTATCACACCTTGGTTTATAGTATTGATTGGTAGACTTGGTATGCTTTGACATTACCTATATAGTGGGAGTTCCTGGATATGGATGTTCTTCATTGATAGGTTTGATACAAGGAGCTTGATTGTAGTTTACAAGTTTCATATGTTCTTGGTATGAGTTTACTAATGTATTGATACCTTGGAGGTATGGATGGATGGATGAATTACCATGTGTTGTGGATTATATTACTGATTGTGTGGGTTTTTCAATTGATAGAATCTTGGTAGGAGCCTTTTTTATCACTTTGATTTGATGCTTGTGCTCATGGTTTGGTGCATCTTCACCTTGGCATATTCCTTTTCTTCCATTAGTGGCATGTTGGAGGATGAGAGGAGTTCTTTCTTGAGATGTTGATCAATTTGTTCTTATTGAAAGTATCTTGATGGAGCACAAGAGTGTTGTGGAGATTAATGTGATTTCATGTATGGCTATGATGATGTATTTCATTCATTGATCCCTTATGCAATGTATACAACAAGTGGGAGCATGATGGGATATGGTTTTGTACACCATTGCATAAAATGATTTATTATAATGTAATTAAATAATTATTTAGTTGTGGTGCACCTTGGTGGTGTGAACAATCACACTAGGTAATTATTTGGGTTCCACTTGATGTTGTATTGTAACATTGCATTATTATTTAATGTGTGGGATACATGTGATAATAATTTAATATTGGGGAAATATTAAATAAAGTAAAGTCTTTGTTAGAGTAATAAGTTATTATACTTAATTAATTATATCATACTGGTTAATTAATTAAGTCACGTATTCCTTTAGTTGCTTAAGCTAAACTTAGGCACATTAATAATTGATTAATTATTAAGTGTGCACACTAGGGTTTCATTTAGGGTTTCTTGATCTCCTTCATAAGGATTGATCTCTTTGTAATAATTGATTCTCAATAATGCATTTTTACTTTGAGGTTTACAGAACATCTTCTTTGGTTTTGCATGTCTTTTGCATGTGACAGGTGATTGCATGCAGGTGATCTTAGTTTCTAGCATGGTGTCAAAGCTCCAGACTTGCAACTGCCTATTCGTGATCTGAAGATATGGCCTTTCAGTGAGTTTTAAGTGCAAGGGTTTCCATAGGCATCTTTTTTGCAAGATCTGGGGGTAGCTAATTTTTCAGGCCGCTTTGGGCTCAAATGGAGGTCACCATCATGTTCGCAGTGGCCAAAAACCCTAAGAACGCCTATCGTTTGGTTGATTTTTGAGAAGTTGGTTTTTGAGGCAAAAACTTTTGCTAGGAAGGTTGTACGGCCTCTCCAACACGCATTCCGAGGTTTGTTTTAAAAAAAAATAAAAATAAAAAAATATATATATATATATAATAAATTGATTTTTTTTGAAAAAAATTTGCACTGCCTCCTACAGAGCCACGGTCCTATGGGGGACCAGGAGCTCCGCGCTTGGCCCCTGGCCAAACTCAGCACCCTGCCCCTGGTCATATCGGCGACCAAGGGCTTCGACAAATTTTTTTTGCAGGGGGGGCAAATTTTTACGACAATGGCCAGATGGCCATCAAATTTAAGCTTGTGAACTGATGAAATCAGCTTGACGTCAGTGGTCGTACGACCTCTTTGCCCTCTCTTAGCCCTGATTTGCCTAAAAGAGCAGTTTTTTCCTTTTGGCATAACTTGGGCATACGCTATCGAAATCGGGCAAATGAGATATCACCGGAAAGCTGGTTCCGAGCACTTTCCCGTGGTGCAGTTTAGTTTACAGTATTTTTTTTTGTTTATATATATTTATGGCTGTTTGAAGTCAGATGTTTATTTTTCACTTTCGAGCTCATAAATTTTTGCCACGATCTCCAATTTTTGCTATCTTTGTGGAGTTGGAAAGGTATTGAGGAGCTCTATGTTTCTATCCATGCACTTTTTTTCTATATCTGCCCAGGTTTATCATTAATCTAGATTTGGCCCAATGGGTGTTTTGGATATTACTTGGATGTTTTGGCAGTTGGGAGAGTGCACCTTGCATGTTTTCACTTCATTTCGGTATCACATTCATTCAATAATTGACTGCTACTTTATAGATTCCAAGGTTGTTCCCATTTGGAGTTTTCGAGTGTTCCATGGCATTGGGTCTGCTATTGCATCATTATGATTCTGATATGGTTTCTTGTAGACAAAAGTATCTTTCCTTGCTTTCCAGATTGCGGTTCCAGTGTTATTGTACAGTGCTCTTCTAGTGCTTCTTTGCAGCATGTCATCTCATTGTAGGGGGGTTTTGTCCCACTGGGTTTTCCTTTTCTACCTCATTCTTGCATTTGTAAATGGGTACCTGATCAGGTCTAGTTGTTGAGACCCATCTTTACTTGCATGCATCTTCTTCTATTGTTTTAGCTTCTTCCTAAGTTCATCTTAAGGGGGGGTGTTAGAGTAATAAGTTATTATACTTAATTAATTATATCATACTGGTTAATTAATTAAGTCAGTTATTCCTTTAGTGTCTTAAGCTAAACTTAGGCACATTAATAATTGATCAATTATTAAGTGTCCACACTAGGGTTTCATTTATGGTTTCACTTTTAGGGTTTCTTAATCTCCTTCATAAGGATTGATCTCTTTGTAATAATTGATTCTCAATAATGCATTTTTACTTTGAGGTTTACAAAACATCTTCTTTGGTTCTGCATGTCTTTTGCATGTGACAAGTGATTGCATGTAGGTGATCTTGGTTTCTAATAATCTTAGTACCCAATATTAAATAAGGGGTTAGTAGTTTTGTATTCACATGGATTTGTGGTACATATTTTCACCTTACAACTATTTGTATTTTGTGTGAGCTTGTGTCTATAAAAGTAAACACATGTGTAGTAGTTTAGGTTGGCTGAGTGGGTTGGTTGTCATTATTGAGTCTTCTTGTTGATTGCATTTGTGAAGAATGGTATGGGATGTGTGGATTCATGCTTGGACACATGAGAATGCATTGGAGGGATTGATGCTTCAAAGGTATTCATTGTAACTCTTGTATTGCTTTATTCCTGAATAATATGATGGAGTATGGATGCTTTTGGAGGTTGGGATTTTCCCTCTTGAGGGTTTTCCCAGGGTATACCTTGTTTTATCTTGTGGCTTGTCTATTTGATCTATAAATTTTGGCAACTTGTATGCATGTTTATCTCTCATGGGTTATGTAGGAAATGGATTAAGATCATGGGTTTAAATGCAATATTTCCTAACCATATTGTACATCTTATTTTTATTCATGTTATTTATATGGGTTGGATTAAAAGTACATTTAAAGTTTGCATACAAATTAACTAATATGTAAAAATGTAGGTTTTTTGGAGAAAAAAGGTATATTTTCAAGTGATTCAGATCAAAACATCCATGATAGATCATTTAGATCAATATATTTCAAAGGTACATATTTTTTATACTATGTTTTGTGATGGTAGAAATGAGCCCTTCTTTTGTAATAAGATGAAACAGTGATAAATTTTAGTATGCAAAATTCTAGTTGATTTCCATCTCAATATATATAAATTGAAATAAGCCTTATCTATTCAAGATATACATGATCTCCATGGATTATAAATTATTGATATTGAAATAAATCTTGGGCAGGTAGTGGGAAAAAAGTAGATCCAACTTGTTCTTTTGAAGAGAAGGTGCATCTTTACTACAACATTCTCATTTTGTTTCTCTTTTCTTTGTCCTCATTAAAATTATTGCATTGTATATTACATCTATAAGAACAAAAATTTACTTATGGGTGCCACATTTAAAATTCTTGCATTGTATATTTTCAAAGTCTAATTATTGTGGAATGCTTATTTAGAAAGATAACATGCTTAAGTATTGACTAGCGTATGTGTCTCCCTAGAAAGAGCACCCTAGAATGATAGGGTGACTTGGGCAATGGAGACCTTCCCTAGTATTTACCTACCTACCTCGACGTATCCATGTTGCCCATTTGACAAAAATACTAAATATTTAACAATTTTGCATTTTTTGCTCTTACGACACATTTAAGACTACCTCGGATTAGTGCACTCCAAAATCAGGGGGACTTGGGCAACAAAAGGAGGCCATTTGTAGCATTGGACTTCCCACCTTTGATGTGTTATTATAGTTGGTTTTGCTCCATTATGCGTAAAAATGATGCTTCTTTCCATTTTTTGCACTGCTTTCCACTAACAATATTTGCAAGAATGAATTTAACACTAGAACACACAAACAATGTTGAGTTGACCCAAACCAATAGAGGTTGATTTGAAGGGATTCAATATCCACTTTTAGGTCCAAAAAAAGAATTCCTACGTGCCATGATCTCCTAGAACGACTTTGTCAAATTTTGATATTTTTTGTCTTTCAGGGTTCTTAAGAGACTAGCTCAGAAAGAGCACCCCCAAATGGGTGACTTGGTAAATGAAAAGAGACCTTCCATAGTATCCATATATCTACCTCAATGTTCCCATGTTGCCCATTTGTCAAAATTACTAAAAAAATAACATTTTTTGCATTTGTTCTCTTAAGGCACTCAAGAGAATACCCTATAAAGAGAACCCTAGAGTGATTAGGTGACTTGGGAAATAAATCCCAAACTTACATAGTATTTACCTACCTACCTTGATGTTTCCATGCTACCCATTCATCAAAATTACTAAAAAACTAATATTTTTTGTATTTTTTTCTCTTAAGGCACTTAAGAGACTACCCTGGAAAGAGAACCCTAGAATGATCGGGTGACTTGGGAAACAAATTCATACATTACATAGTATTTACTTGCTTAACTTGACATTCCCACACTTCTCATTTGTCAAAATTACTATAAAATTAACATTTTTTGCATTTTTTGCTCTTAAGGCACTTTAGAGATTACCCCAGAAAGAGCACCCCAGAATGATCAGATGAAATGGGAAACAAAAAGAGACCTTCTCTAGTATTTACCTATATACCTTGATGTTTCCACACTTCCCATTTGTTAAAAATACTGAAAACTTAACAATTTCGCATTTTTTCTCTTACGACACTTTCAAGACTACCCTAGATTAGTGCACTTCAGAACCACGAGGGGATTTGGGCAACAAAATGAGGAATTTTATAGCATTGGAATTCCCTATATGACATTTTTGTATTTTATTTTCACTTCATTATGAGCAAAACAAAAAAAATGCTTCTTTCCATTTTTTGCATTGCTTTCTATTGACAATTTTTACAAGAATGCATTTGACACTAGAACACACAAATGGTGTTGACTTGACCCAAACCAAGAGAGTTTCATTTGAAGGGATTCAATATATACCTATAGGTCTAGAAACAACTCTCTTATGTACCATGATCTCTCAAATGACTTCGTCAAAGTTTGACAATTTTTTGGCTTTTAGGTATGTTAAGAGACTACTCCGGAAAGAGCACCTTAGAATAATCAAGTGACTTGGGCAATGAAAAGAGACCCTTCCTAGTATTTACCTATATATATCAATGTTTCAATGTTTCCCCTTTCTCAAAATTACTAAAAATATTACATTTTTTGTATTTTCCAATATTAATGTTTAATTTTAAGCTTTGAATCAATAAAAGATTCAAGTTTATGCTTTTTAACAAATATAGGTTATTTTTGTGGACAATACTATTGATTTATAATTTTGCATTTGATTTCAAATAATGATTAATTTACTTTTTTTTTCACATTGTTTATAATCCATACTTTATCGATATTTATATGTTGCCATTTCTCAACACAGGCTTTGAGTAGGACTTGAGGTATGATGGAAATGTATCCAACATTGGATTTCATGTTGCTTTCATCGTTCAATTAATTTTACATAGTTTTTTTTTCTTTTTTTTAACATTTTTTGTAATATTGCAATGTAGGTGTCTATGAGAGTAGAAATTATTTGAGATTTTCATTAGGGAATGAGGATATCAAGGGCACATATTAGATGTGTATCTATGATAGCTTCATATAAATATGAATAAATTTATTTGTACATGAGGACATCGATAAAATTCTATCGTATTATTAGTTGTATTGATGGTTATGATTGTTAGAAAAGGATATGTGATGTATTTGTACATGAGGACATTAAAATTATGATATATGAGCATTATTGGTTATATTGATGGTACAATGTATGTTGTGTTATAAAAGAGGAGAGGTAATTAATAAATTAGTTGCAATTAACTAAAAGAGGGGATTTTGGATTATTTTTCCAGGGGAATGAAAACTAATTCTTGTTTTTTTTGGATGTACGGGAGTTTCTTGTTCTAGTTCTGAAAACTTCTCTGGTTCTTGAAAGTTTGATACTGTAGCTTGGCAGTTTGGGGTTATACTATTCCAAAGGCTTTATATTGGAATAGAGATTGTCTGAAGATTGAAGCTCTCGAGAGGAAGCTAGAGCTACATATGGACTCAGACACAACAATACTTTCAGCATTGTGTCTCACAAAGAAAAATCTAGGTTCCACACTTTCTCCCAGTTATGATGTTTGTTCATAAATGAATAATACAAGAATATGTTGCTTGAAATAAAATAATTTTATTGAGTGTCATCAAGAGCTTCTCTGTAAACTCTTTTTCTCAATTTGATTGTAATACCATTACAATTTTTCTTGTTACAATTAAGTTTAAAGTCTCTATTTAATAATTGGGGGGAAAACCTCTTCCCCTCTTTTGATTATCTTTGAATAACTATCTCGTTCTATTCGTATGTGCACCATGTGGTACCTTTGTAACACTCATGCCTCTGAGAGAGTCAATTTCAGGAAATTGTTGTCTTCTTGTCCTTGTATAGAAATGTAATCCATTGGTCTCATGTTAGCCTGTATGCATTATGTCATCCTATCTCTTTTCAAGTAAACATGTTCAGAATCATACCTAATACAATTTGGTTGAAGTCATCCCTCTAGCTTCTTCTACACGGGGTTGTCGTTCGATAATTTTATCCTATATTTCTTGTTTACCATTATTTTATCCAATTAAGGCACTCTTTGGATGTACATCTCCCTTTATAGTTGTTGCTATGTTCTTGTTTAGGTAATGAATGAAACTTATCTCTATGGAATGCAACCAATTTATCTTATAGTCGAATTCGTTGTTAATTATTCCTTAAACTAAAGATTCATTATTTAGTTTCTCCATCCTTTCCTTCTGCTTGATGGGACTTTATTGTCAACTCCTTATTATTATTGAAAGTGATGCAAAATGCATACTTTCAGCTTCTAGATGGATTCAAAATATGTCTGGGAGTGTTTTGTATCAAATCGTACTGCCACTATTAGTGTATTGCATTGAACTTCAATCAGAATGTAAGTTCGATATAATGGTAGGCATGCATGATATCCTTTAGAGTAGATTGTATGCTCTTGGCATCGATTGCGAATGTCTATATCTTAACTGGTGTTGGCCACCAAATGCTCACACCCTCTTTGGTAGGTTTTGTTTCTGATTTTGTCTGCCATGCATATATATATAGGTGCACATTTATATGTTCAACTTAATGTGTTTGTAATTAATACTATTATGAGACAATAATAGCAGTTTGTGGTCTATGGTAAACATGTAAATATATATATATATATATATATTATATATATAAATATATATAGAGATACATAGGAATGCACATGTATATACTTATATATATAAATATATAGAAGATATATATATAGGATAGCAATTTGTGTTTAAATATTAAATTTTATGATAGAGTTTAATTTATGAAAATGAAATTTGTATGTACAGTACATATATATATATATACTTTAGTATATATATATAGTCATTTACATATAGTTGTATAGCTGAATGCATTAAGAATATTTTGGTGTTTTTAATGTAAGTGATTGCATTATAAATAAAGGAAAGGAAGAGAAATATTTATTAAAGGAGAATTAGATTATGACATTAGAGTAATATGACAAGTGTTTAACTATGCACCCATATGGTAGCAATTCCAAGGCTAGGTGTGCTATCATGCATCTTTTGTTGGCAAAACAAGGATAAACAACTGAGAGGGGGGGTTGAATAAGTTTTCATATAATTTAAAAATTATTTAACCTTATTAACCTTTAATCTCAGATCTGATAAATAACAGTGAGAGCATGAATCAACAACACATCAGAAACACACATAACACCAATTTTTTTGTGTGGAAACCCTATTAGGGGAAAAGCCACTGTGGAGGTTAATCCATAAGTTATACCCTGTTAAAAGTATAAGGAAAATGAATAGGGAATGCACATGCATTCAGGAACACTTTCTAGAGCTCACTACTCAAAGAAGACACACTGTCTTACATAAAACTTTCAGATTAAATTCATCTAAAGTGATTGAAATGATAAAATAGCTTCTTCAAAAGCTTGATGACAGTTCTGGTTAAGCACATAAACACTTCTTCACACTCTACTCTGCAATCGAATGATCTAATCTCTATTCGCACATAGAACTCACACACTTTACATTACACACTTCACACACTCTTCAAAATTATGAAACAATTTCTCTTATATATCCACTTCATGGAATTACATCAACAACTTTTCTGGCCAGAAGTAAAAGAATAAATGAATATAAATTGTCGGCCCAATTATGAACAAATCTCAATGCGCTCCAATCAAAGTCAGTCACAACATAATGAAGACCTAAAAAAACATCCTTGAACATGTCAAACATTCAAAAATTAATCCACAAGGATCCACAACATCCTACAACCACCATTTCGGCCGAGAACATGAAAAACCTAAACACACAAAGGAAAAATCTTTGATCACGATCACATTGATCAATGCATATGTGTAACATGGATAGAGCATGATCTAGAAACATCAATGAACATCACAGGAGCATACATAACAACTCAAATTACTATAATTCATTCTCTTCTTCTAGAAACACCATTTATAGTAACAAAATAATTGTAGGAACACAGAAACTCACAGCTTGCTCCAATCTTGATGTGCACCTCTGAAACTTCCAGAGTATAAACTAGATAGGCCTTGAAAAAAACCCTTTAAAGTGCAACTTTTGAATACCAACATACAGAAATTTCCACCACATTGAACTTCACAGCTTCACAAGCAACCTTCAACATATTTATTATAATTTTCTCAATATCCTCGACATATACAACCATCAAGACATCAATGCTAATAGTGTTGACATAAATGACAACCAAATATCAACAACACAACCATATAATCCAAACATCTATGAGTTTTTGCTTCCACATGGTGGCATTTGGAGGAGTAGAAGCTCCATTTAGAGATAGACTCAATCTCATGGGAGATGTTCTTAGAGTGATTCAGAGCTCGATTCTTGTGCGATCATTGGCAAGAGTGTCTTGTGGATGAGTTCCATGAGCTAAGGCAGATGGAAATGTTAGTTGAGTAGTACAAGAGGATATTTTATGAGCACAAGCAGTATGCGAGCATATGTGATGATGAGAGTATGTTAGTACAACATTTTATCGGGGGCTTGAATTCCCGTATTAGTGGGGGTATTCGAGTATTTGAGCCAAAAACTATGGAGATGGTGGTGGAGAAAGTTCAGATAGTTGAGGAAAATTTTGATATGGCTTTAGGTGGTTAGACAAGGGTTCAGATTGGTAGTGCACTCCCAACAGTTTTAAGTTCTCGTGGTGGTCAAAATCAATCAGTAGGTCCTTGTAGGATTCACCAGGCACCCTTTAAGGGTGGTCAATAGCAGCAAAAACCCTCTCATTCAAAACATAAGAGCTCTTATTATTGACAAGGTTATAGGTTTCAGTTTGGGAGAGACAAGAATTGGAGGTGAAACAAGTGTTATTGCTTTGATCAGCTAGCCTAGAGTTCATAGTCTAGAATTAATAGGGGCAAGATTCAATAGTCTAGTGCACCTCCAGGTGGTAGAGGTTTTGGAAGAGGTTTTGATAGAGGTGCAGGGTGCTTCTCTTGTGGGAATTAGGGTCATATTGCTTGACAGTGTCCTCAAAAGGGCACATCTAGATTTAGTCAGAGGCCAACGACTTTAGAGCCAACGGTGGGGGATGCAAGCAGATCACACAGATTACTTGTTGCGGTTGATAATCACTAGGCCAAGCATGAGAGTACAGTGGTTGAGACTTCAGGTGAGTTATAGGGCAAAAGAGTCTCTATTCTCTTTGATTCAGGTGCTTCATATTCCTTTATTTCTCCTTCAGTAGTAGCGCGATATAGACTAGTGGCAGTGAAGTAGGACGATAGGTGGTAGGTTGAGTTGGCCTTTGGTGTTAAGGTTGCAGTTGAGTCTCTCCTTCATAGTTGTAATTTGAGGATTGGATCTCTTTGCACCATAGTTGACCTTCATGTTATACCCCTTGGGTCTTATGATATTGTGTTGGGCATGGATTGGTTAGAGGCTCACAGGGCAGTCATAGATTGTCATCATAAGTCTGTGTAGTGTGTAGGTGACTCTAATAGTGAGGTTGAGGTAGTTGGGCTTCAAAGGTCTATTTCTTTGAGGATGATATCAGCTATGCGGTTGAGGAGGTGTATGTGATAGGGTTGTCAGCTGTTTGTAGTGACAATTAATGATTTGGAGTTAGGAGAGAGCCAAGAGTAGGTGTCTCTTTTATAGTCATCCTATCCTTAGGTAGTACATTGATGTCTTACCTAGAGAGATACTAGGGATGCCACCTAAGTGTGACATCAACTTTAAGATAGATCTTGTACTTGGAGCTAAGCCCATCTCATGAGCTTCATACCATATGACCACTCAGGAGCTTAAGGAGCTCCAGTTATATCTTGAGGAGTTGTTGGCAAAGAGTTTTAATCATCCTAGTCTCTCTCCTTAGGGAGAACTGGTGATTTTTGTGAAGAAGAAGGATGGATCCCTTTGATTGTACATTGATTACCGGTAATTGAACAAGGTGACCATGAGAAATAGGTATCCATTGTTGAGGATCGATCATCTATTTGATCAGATCAAGGGTGCTAGGGTATTCTTGAAGATTTATCTTAAATCAAGATACCATCAGTTACGCATCTTCGAGGAAAATATCCATGAGATTGCATTTTGTACTCAATAAATACACTACAAATTCACAGTGGTGTCATTTGGGTTAACGAATGTGCCTTCAGTATTCATGAGTTCGATGAATGGTGTACTCCATACTTGCATTGATTGATTTTTTCTAGTGTTTCTAGATGATATTTTGATCTATTCGAGGATAATAGAGGAGCATGAGGAGCCTCCGAGGCAAGTGTTATAGTGTTTGAGAGAGAACCAATTAAATGCCAATTTTTTGAAATATGAGTTTTTCCAAATGGAGGTAAAATATTTGGGTCATGTTATCTCTGGTGAGGGCATTTTTGTGGATCCTTTAAAGATCCAAGCTATCATATTGGCCAACACCCACTAATGTGGCAGAGGTTCACAATTTCATGGGTTTGGCAGGTTATTACCATCATTTTGTATAGGTTTTTTCAAAGATAGCCCTCCCCATCACTTCTCTTCATAGGAAAGGGAATAAATTTATTTGGTCAGAGCAGTGCTAGGCAGCTTTCCAGACTCTTAAGGAGAGATTGACCAGTGCACCTATATTGGTTGTTCTTGATCCTACTAGGGACTTATGGTTTGTGCATATGCTTCCTTGGAGGGTTTAGAAGTGGTGTTAATGCAGGAGGGTCATGTGATTTCCTATGAGTCTCACAAACTCAAGGATCATGGACTAAACTCTCCTACTCATGATCTAGAGTTAGTCGTTGTGGTACATGCTTTAATGAGATGGAGGCACTTTATTTTGGGGCATCAGTTTGAGTTGCACAGTGATCATCATAGCTTGTAGTATATTTTCACATAGCCTAATCTGAATGCCAGTTAGAGAAGATGGATGGAGTTCCTATGTGAATATGATTTTGAAGTGAAACTTATTTAGGGGAAGGAGAATGTGATTGCAGTTGCACTTAGTAGACAAAGACATGAGTTATCAGTAGTCACTCTTGGTGTGGACTTGAGGAGATAGATCCTTTCCGAACTTCCTTTAGATGGTTGGTATCAAGAAGTGAGGACTGAGGGGTAAAAGTACAAAGTTGTGTCACACTTTTGGCCAACTTATCAGCACAAGTGAATTTTAGTATTTATAACTAAAAATCATTTTTGGTCAAACATATGATTTACTAAGATTCATTCTAGATAAGTTAAATATTTCCACAACTTTTCCAACTAAAATTGTTGGCTAAATGATATTTAGCACCACTTTGAGGCCAATTTACTAAAAAAATAAAAATTATTTGAAAATTTAATGTTTCAACAACTCCTATTCATATAAATATATATTTTTTTAAAATTTAAAAATACCCTTTTGTAGATCGATAAGTGTAGTTCTCAAATATATATTTATTTTAATAGTTCAATTAATACATATATTTTATTTTAATTTTTTACTAAAAGTAGGTTATCAACAAAAAAATATTGGGTTGATTACCATATCAAGAAAAATACTAAAAATTATTAAATTTAAAAAATATGATGCCCTAGATAAAATAATCTATATTAAGATAGTATAATTTTTTTTCTATTTTACATAAATTTTTAATATAAAATTTGATTTTGAGTGGAAAGAGTCATGTTTTAATACACACACATTTAAATATTTATTTAAAAATATGTATTTATTAAAATTGCAAAAAAAAATATGCATGCCCTAAAGTTTCAAGTTATAAATACACACAAAAAAATTGAAGGAAAAAAAAGAAAATTAAATACTATATAAAGCTTGATGTCTCATGTAATGTCATTTTTCAGCATTTTATCAACAACTAAATTATAGTGTAAATTTATAAAAATCTATATTCAAATCATTTTTTAATTTTTTCAAAAAAATACAAACATAAAATATACTAAAAAATACACATTTTATTAGTTTACATCATTTCAAAATTCAAAACATATATGCCGCTTTCTAGTGATTCAAGTTTAAAAGTTAGATTAGTGTTGGTCGCTTCCTTTATAAAAGTGTTACACAACTTTGTACTTTTACCCTAAGGTGGAGTCAGGCAAAAATTTAGAGGGCACATTTGTAGGATATTCCCTTGAGTCAGATGGCCTTTTGAGACAATTGGGTTTCATTTATGTTCCTATTGTGTCACCAAAAAGTGTAGCCTTTGACACTTTTTCACTCATTTGAGCCTTTTCCCTTGGATTTTGGCCTTGTTTTGCCTTGATCCAGTCTTGAATGCTTGCAATTTAACAACAATCTAACAGTGTTTTACTAAGGTGTTGTGAAGTGTTGTAACACATATTCCCACTTTATAAGACCCTTTCAACATAATTCACCTAAATAACCCCCTTTTACCCCTTTCCAAGCCTTGTGAAAAAGTGTTGTAAAGTGTTATAATGCATTTTCACACTTTGCTAGGGTTATCATAACTAATTTTACCCTTTTCTTATGTTAATTTGTCCCCTTAATGTAATTTTAGGTCTGACTTAAGTGTGTTTTAGGAGGCAAACCTAATAAACATTATTAATCACCATTTCATTTCCAACCACCACTTGAATTTTCCTAAGTGGACTAGGTTGCCACCTTGGGTGGCCTAGTCCCTTTTGGCTTAAAATTCAAAATTAAAACAAAAACCTAATAGTAATTTGCCTCCAAAACCCTAGTGTCTATCTATTATGTGACATTTTTGGGAAATTAGGGCATATCTTGTATAAATAAGGGTTTTTACCTTCATTTCCCCCCCCCCTAAGCTAATTTTTCATCTTCACAAGCACTCTTGCACTCAAGCTTCCCAAGCAAGCAATCAAGCACAAGGGAATCACAAGCAACCTCCATTGGAGTTGATTCTAGAATGTTGCACATTGCAACAAGTAAAGAATTTGGTGAGAATTTACATTATTTTATCATTCAAGCATCCTTTCCTATTATTGTTTCTCATTTGGGTTTAGCTACCATCAAAGGGGTTTGACTTAGGCAAACCCCTAATCTCTAACCCTAACATTTTCCTTGGCTTTGCATGTGTGCTTATAGGTGTGTATACAGATTTAGCAAATTTCAAAGTGCTGAGAAAAGTACAATCATTCCACTGAAGTCAACTCAAGACATCAAACCCTAGGAGGAACAAAAGGACAAGTTGTAGGTCACTTTCTAGAGATTTGGACACGGGTTGTTGCAGAGAAGGAAAGTATAAGTTGGGACCCACATAATCAAACCCTAAATATTTTGAAAGTACCAAGAGGACTAGGTTGCTATCATTGGCAACCTTGTCCCTATACCAAGCCTGAAAAAGGGTTTTGGTATTTTTGGGTACCTTTTCCTTGAAACCCAATTTGACAGAAGAACTAGGTCGCCCATTCTGGCGTAAGTGTCCCTTTGCACATTTTTGGTGCAGTCACGGTAGGAGGGTTCTCAAAGAGAACAATTCAGACCATGTAGCAAGAGTTACACAATAAAAGCCACATAGAATATGGAGGAAAATGCAATTTCAAACATTCTTATTACCACAAATTTCAATTACAATCAGCTAGCAACATTCGGGTTTACAAATCGGGCTCATAGGCTTTGTACAACATGCTTAAAATACAATACTCCTATATACTACTTAATATGAGCCGAAATATTACATATCCAATCCATTATTCAATTATCTCACCTTCCTAATGATTGGTTACAATGATTTATATCACATTCAAAGATCTAGAATTCTCTACGTCGACCAAAGATCATTACAATCTCTGATGAAGGAAACGTAACATGTGCATGAAATAGGTCGGCCTTAAATTTAAATTTATCCTTGGCAGGTGCATAGGATGAAGTGTGGACCAAAATTAAGGTTGGGGACACTCCAAGAAATAATTCAGAACATCTCGCAAGGATTTACAAGTTACGGGAAGGATCCACAAGAGACAAAACTAGTCGTTAGGCTCGAAACTACTCTAGTGCCATATTCTAGAAACTATCACTTAATCTGGAAGTGATAACTTGCTGGAAAAAGATCCAATCATTATGAAATATTGAATAAGGGAAAATGAACATGTCCATGATGAAACATATATTTGTAGGGTTCGGTGAGAAAATATTATGAAATGTTGAATCTGCCAACTTGAACTAAACAAGAACAAAACTAAAATGAAAATATTTTTGGTTGATGCAAGATTACAAAGAACCAAGGATGCTCATGCATAATACATCTAGGGTTATTTGAAAAGTGATTCCCTCACTTTGCTGGGGCTAAAAGAAAACCAATACGGTCTACCTCAGCCTGAGAAATCCAAGAAGAATCCTCCATTGGTCTACCTTTCCACTTTACAAGATATTCTTTGTACTGTCTTCCACGTGTTGTCCTCCCATCTCTGATATCCAAAATCTCTTTAATCTCTTTGATTGTTGTTTATGAAACTCTTTCTCCATTTTTTCTTTACTGTCTTCACTGAATTTTGCTTCATGGTACTGATGTAGATCTACAATGTTGAATATAGGTGATATATCCATGCCATCGGGAAACTCTACTTTATAGGAATTTCTTGAATCAAATTTCTTCAAAATATTATAGGGTCCAAACTTCCACATTTTGAGCTTATTGTATGTTCCAACTAGAAATATTTCCTTCCTCAAATACACCATCACTTCATCTCCAATTTCAAACTCCTTATATCTCCTCTTTTCATCTGCTCACTCCTTATACTTTTGGTTCATATCTTCCACTTTTTGTTTTACTTGAGTATGCACTTTCTTCATGTGTTCTACAAATTCTTCTGCTTCTACACTCCTTTTATCTTCCTTACTGATGTCTCACAACTCTGATATACCTCTAGGATGAACTCCAGTAACAATCTCAAAATTTGTCTTTTTGGCACTACTGTTCATTGAATTATTTTAAGAAAACTCTGCTTGTGCAAGGAATAAATCTCAACTTCTAGTCTTCTCCGCAACCAAACATCTCAACAAATTCCCCAAACTCCTAT
This sequence comes from Sequoiadendron giganteum, assembly GCA_007115665.2. Lineage (NCBI taxonomy): Eukaryota > Viridiplantae > Streptophyta > Pinopsida > Cupressales > Cupressaceae > Sequoiadendron > Sequoiadendron giganteum. The sequence goes on from CM021102.1 coordinate 159,127,059, forward strand.
TTACTACCTTTGTCTGTCCATCAGTCTATGGGTGAAAAGGAGAACTAACCTTCAAATCTATCTTTAACTTCTTCCAAAGTGTCCTCCAAAAGTAACCAACAAACTTTGCATCTCTATCTGAAACAATACTCCTACGTAATCCATGCAATCTGAATACTTCCTTGAAAAACAAGTCTGCTACATGTATTACATTTGTTGTCTTCTTACAAGGTATGGAATGTGTCATTTTAGAAAATCTATCCACCACCACAAATATAGAATCATTACCTCTCTGTGTCTTTGACAAACCAAGTATGAAATTGATGTTGATATCCTCCCAAGGTCTCTTCAGAACTGTCAAAGGCTTATACAATCAAACATTCTGACTACTCCCTTTTGTAGCTTGACAAACTCTACAAATCTGCACAAATTTCCTAACATACTTATGAATCTATAGCCATAATTAATTCTCACTTAACAATGCTACTATCTTATCAATTCTAAAGTGTCCTACCAATCCTCCACTATTTTTTTCTTTCACCAAGCTACTCATTGAAATTTGGGGTATACATAATTGATTCCCTCTTAACAACATATCATCCAAAATTTAATAATCCAACCACTGACTCCTATCATCCAAGACTGTTTCTTTACAAGCTCTCCAAGGTTCTGCAAAATTTGGGTCTTCCTCATACAAGTTCTTCAATTCATCAAAGCCTAATACCTTCACTCTCATCTCTGCCAGTAAATTCTTACTTAAAGCATCAGCGGCTCTATTCAATTTTCCACTCCTATGTTTCAAAAAAAAAGTATAACTCTGCAAGAATTCCACCCATCTCATGTGTCTCTAATTCAACTTACCTTGGCTGTTCAAATATTGCAATGCCTGATGATCTGTATACAACACAAAATCCTTAGGCAACAATTAATGTCTCCACTTCTTCAAGGCTTGAACTATGGCATAAAACTCCTAGTCATACAGTGAATACCTTCTCCTAGCATCACTCAATTTCTCACTAAAATAAGCTACTGGTCTTCCTTCTTGACTTAATACTTGCTCCAATTGCATTTCCACTTGCATCATAGTCTACCTGAAATACCTTATTAAAGTCTATTCAAGCCAACATAGGTTGATCAATCACCTTCTATTTCAACAACTCAAAACTTTGCTCTACTCTAGATGTCCACCTAAAATATTTCTTATCCCCTCTCATTGTTTCTCTCATAGGACTACAAATAGATGTGAAATTCCTAATGAACTTCTAGTAAAAACTAGCCAATCCATGAAATTATCTTACCTCTCCAATGCTTTCTAGCGTAGCCCATTCAAAAATTGCTCTTACCTTCTCAAGATACATCTCCAATCCATCCACAAATATCACAAATACTAGATATACCAGTTCTTCCTTCATGAGACCACTTCTTAATGTTTATCAACAATTTCTCTTCTCTCAACCTCTACAAAACTTATCTTATATGCAAAAAAATTTCTTCTCTAATCTTATTGAAAATCAAGATGTCATCCAAATAGACAATCACAAACTTACCCAAGAATTTCTTCAATACCTCATTCATCAGCCTCATGAAAGTACTCAGTGCATTTTATAGTCCAAAAGGCATCACCAACCACTCATATGATCCTTCATTTGTCTTCAATGTTGTCTTCAACTCACCCCCTTCTCTAATTCTGATATGATGATATCTACTCTTCAAATCTATCTTTTTTAAGTATTTAGCTCCACTCAAATAGTCCATAATATCATCCATTCGAGGCAAAGGAAATCTATACTTCATTTTGATTTTTTTTTATGGCTCTAGAGCCTGTACACATCCTCCATTCTCCATCCTTATTAGGTGCTAATACAACATGTACTGCACAAGGACTTAATATTTCTTTGATCAAATCCTTCCTCAAAAACTCTTGCACTTGTCTATTCAACTCTTGATTCTCTGCCAGTGTCATCTAGTGTGATGGTTTATTAGGAAAACTAGCTCCAAGAATCAGATCCATACAATGACTAATACTCCTCATAGGTGTCAATCCATCAGGTACATTATCTGAAATGATAGCTTCATATTCTACCAGCAACTTCTTTATCTCCTTCGGTTTTTCTTCTACATCCTTCAAGTCTTCATCCTTCTTAAGAACCAAGGCATAGCACATGTTCTCATGTCTCAGTCCATCCAAAATCCTCCTTCCATCAACCAGATAAATTATAGCATTCATACAAATCTCAACTTTAGGAACATCGTCCAATGGCAACAAAGTATGCCTCATCCCATTAGCAACAATGGTATATGTGTTCTTCTTTCCATAATGGATAGCCTATCTATCAAATTGCCAAGGCCTTCCCAAAAAAACATGGCATAAATCCATAGGCATGATATCACACAAAACTTCATCATGATAATTTCCTATCTTCAATTTCACCAAACATTCTTCACTTACCATTATCTTATGCTCATCTTGAATCCATGCTATCTGATAGGGCTTCATTTGTTTCAATATTTCTATCTTCAATTTGGTCACCATTTCTTTAGAAACCAGGTTCTCAGAGCTTCCACTCTCTATAATCACTCCGCAACATTTATCAGCTACCTTGCATCTAGTCTGGAACAAATTCTTTCTCTGCAAGGGTTCCTACTCCATATCACTTTGACACAATACTCTTATTTTCACCAACACTTCTCCCTCTTCTAGTTTATTAGATGATCTGGCATGATCCTCCTCAAGAAAGGTTGTTCTTCTAATTTTCTCTATCTTTTTTACTGTCTCTCCCTGATTACATTCAAATGCTCTATGTCCTTCTCCACCACACTTAAAAGAAGTTCCTTGAATACTCTTTTGTTCTATCCTCTATCATCTTTTCTATAACCCTTATTCCACTAACCACCATATCCTCCTCTCTGGTAAGAGTTTCCATCATCTCTATGGTATAGATTATCATTCTTACTAAATTCCTTATCTTTATTCTAATCTACAAAAGATCCTCTTCCTCCTTTGACAAAAAATATTCCTCTTTGAAATCTTCTGCCTCTTCCACTTTGTCTCTACTCATGTCTTTTGTGTAGCTTCTCTTCTTCTTTTAGGGCACATTGATATGCCTCCTCCAACTCAACAACTTGATCAAACTAATCTCATCCTGTATAGATGGCTTCAAGCTATTCACATATCTGGCTACTTTCTCAGTCTCATCCTCTGAATGTATGGATCTCATATTCAACTTGTATAACTCCTCAGTATACTTTTTCACACTTGAATCCTTTTGCTTCAAATTTTTCAACTTCCAAAACAAATTGATCTGATAGTCTATGGGCATAAACTTCATCTTTGACTTATTCACCATCTGATCTCATGATTTTATCTTCTCCTTTCCTCTTCTTTTCCTATCTTCCTGCAAATGTTCCCACCAAAGGGATGCATGTCCTTTCAACTTTGTACAAGAAAAAATCACCTTCTTGTCTTCTGTGGTACCTTCAAAATTAAAATACTTCGACTCCATTATCTAATCAAGGAATTCATCTGAATCCAACTTACCACTATAATCCGGTGGATTGAAATGTGGTTTAGTATTTACTCTAGTTAGGGCTCTTATGAACCTCTCTTCTCCCTAATCGAGGCTAGGTTAATTTTTTCTTTCCCCTTCTTCATATTCTTCTACCTCCTCATCACTCAAATCATCAACTGGTTGACCTCTCCTTTGGACCATTTCAACTACTTCTAATCTAGAAGAAATTCCTCTCAACATATCCATTATAGTTGGGTCTACATTTTTGTGTGCTCCATTTCCTCTACCATTTCTTATTCCCGCCATCTTTACACAAGTCTTCTACAGCTACAGGTTGGATCCTCAGTCTTCCACCCCACAAAAAATCTTCAACAAGACTCCACAAACTCTAACAACCTCTCACAGAACAAATCATTCTCTAATACCAATTTGCTGCAGTCGCAGTAGGAGGCTACTCAAAGAGAATAGTTTAGACCATGCAGCAAGAGTTACACAACAAAAGCCAAACAATATATGGAGGAAAATGCAGATTCAAACATTCTTATTAGACAAAATTTTGATTACATTCAGTTGACAACATACGGGTTCATAGATCGGGCTCATAGGCATGCTACAACATGCTTGAAATATAGTACTCATATATCCTCCTTAATACGAGTCGAAATCTTACATATCAAATCCAATACTCAATTCACTTTCTTTCCTAATGATCGGTTACAATGATTTATATCACATTCGGAAATCTAGAATTCTCCATGTTGGCCAAAGATCATTACAATATTCGATGAAGGAAATGTAACATGTGCTTGAAATAGGTGGGCCTTAAATTTGAATTTCTCCTTGGCAGGTGCATAGTGTGATCAAGAGAAATCTGCTAGTCTAAAAATGTAAAATGAAGTATAATGCAAGATAATCAAATAAAACCTAGCACCTCAAGGTTGGGTTGTGTTAAACACAAACAAAAAAGGAAGATAAAGAAAAAAAACCGATTATACCTTTTCTTCATGTTGATCCCTTGGTTGGTCCTTGAAGATAACATTGATATATGCTCCTTAAATGATAAGCATGGAATGATGGAGGTAGATGAATGATTAATGGAGGTGGATGGATGCACTAATGAATACTAAGATAAAAAATTCAATACTAAGAAGCTGCAATAAATGGCTAAAATGGCTTGAAAGGATTGAGGGCATAAGTTTGGTATGAATGCACTAACTCATAAAGTCACTAACTCAATTAATGAGAAGAGGGGGCTATTTATAGAAGAAATTGAATTCTCTAGAGGATTCAACGGTCAAGCTTGAGCCACCATGGCTGAGATGGAGGGCTATGGTGAGTTGAGGACTCACAAGACCTCACATCTTTCCATGTGGCAGGTGAAGTGTCCAAAGGACAAGGTGAGAGAAAGAATGAATTGAAAATTGAAAAGGATAATTGACTAAATTAAATAAATTGATTGCATTTATTTAATTTAGAGATGAAGTGGGCCAATGTATAAAGTATTTAATTAATTAAACTAAATACCTTAGGAATGTTAGGGAAAAGGGGAACATTAATTAAATAAATAATTTAATTAACATTTGATGAAGGGGATGAAGTGGGTTTTGACCATGTGGAAGTGGTGAAATTTAGGTGTCTACATTTTTCCCCTCTTTGAGATGGTGTTGCGAAGTAGCATCATTTCAAAGAAAATTAAAATATAGCACTTAGAAGAAGATGGTAAGATTAATGAAGATGCCCCAGTCATTCGAGGAGTGACTAGGAGGAAAGATGATGGGAGTGAAGATGAAGATTATGGATTGAAGATGCCCCCTCGAGAGGACATGCGGGTTCAAGAGAACATGGGTGTTCTCTCGAAATGGATGAGATGATACAAGGGCAGATGGGGAAGATAATGCAAAGTGATGGATGAGAGAGGAGGATGATATGAAGAGATAAAGGAAAGCACAAATGGATTCCAGGACAAATATGATGTTGCCCCAGTCAAGCTACAAGCCAGGATGGATTGATGGTTGATAGAGTGTTGTTGATGAGGGAATGATATATCCAAAAACAACCCAAGGATAAGGAAGGGACATCCCAATGAGAGTGTTGTTGATGAGGGAAAGAGACATCCTAGAACAACATGAGGATAGGGAAGGATACATCCCACTGATGATGATGACGATGATAGTGTTGTTGATGAGGGAAGGATACATCCCAAAACAACACAAAAGGATAGGGCAAGATACATCCTGATGATAATGATTGGGTCAAGGCTTGTAGCAAGGCTAGGAGCACGACCAAGGACGTGATTAGATGATTTGTGCAAGATTGAATGGGTTAGGATGGGATGTGAGATGGTTAAAATGAATGAAGATGATGGAGGTAAAGATGCAATGCAATGGAAGAGCAAGTTGCCATTTTTGGAGCACTGATTTTTTCTATAGCATAAGACACCAGGTACCAGGGTATGTAGAACCAAGGTGGATTAGTGTCTAATGCATACACAAACACAAAAAATAAGAAGGCTATCCCAACACCCCAAAGTTGCGATGAATTTGGTCAGGCCAAGTGTTGGGATAACCACAAGTATAGAAGGATGCCCCAGCGTAACACAAGACCTCAAGGGTCTTGGTGGGTACTACGTGGGACAACCAAGAGGACAAAAACAAACAAAGATCAAGATATTCCCCTACGTTAACCGGTCAAAACACACCATAATATGATAGATCATGGCAGCCTTGACAAGTGATTATAGGGAGCTCAAATGATAAAAAAATAACCAAAAGCATCAAAATATTGCAATCAATTTCAAAACATCCTTTGCCATAGGATCAATATAATGGATGGGGTCAATGCGGTCTATTAGGAAGGATACATCTTGTTGAGACCAAAGATGGAGGATAGATTGGTTGATTGACATGACGTGGGATATCTGAAACTAATTAGATCTTGTGATACTAGTGACCTTTATTTGTAAGCACCAACTAGGAGAGGGAATTACTTGATGACATGACAAGACGATAGGATGACAAGATGATAAGACACAAGACAACAAAACCCTAAAGACCTAGGGGCTCAAGGGTTGATCAAAGATCAACCTTGCCTATGTGAAAGCACAGGGCCCTCATAGTTTGACAAAAGATCATTGATAAAAGTAGAAAGAGGATAGTGGAGACCTCAATGAATGGTGAAGACCAGGTGGAAAAATGGCCTAGGGGTAGACAAAATTATTTAGCCCTACCTACATGAGAGCACAGGGGTGACGTAGTTTGATACAAGGCAAAAGATAGATGATGGAAGATGACAAAATAGACAAAAGATAGAGCCTCGGGGGAAGATCAAATGATTGACCTTGCCTACGTAAAAGCACAGGGGCAACGTAGTTCAAAAAATGGAAAAATACAAACAATGGAAGATGACAATACAAACAAAAGATAGAATGCTAAGGGTGGATCAAATGAATGACCTTGCCTATGTGAAAACATAGGGGCAACGTAGTTCGACACAAGACCAATGATAGACAATGGATAATGGATGATGAGATGACCATGATAAATAGATAAAAGGATGGATCTGACATGATGAGTTAGGATAGGCCATGTAGATGGGATGGTCGAGATGTCCAAAATATGGAGTATGTGAAGCTCAGGGATGGGATAGATCATTAGAAGATGAATTGGGAGGATGAGACAATGGATAGATAAGTAAAAAATGATAAGATATTAGGAAGATGTGAGAAATAGATAGGAAGGATGAGAATGATGTGAATGGTATTGGATTGCATGGGAGTGGCCTATTGCTAGAGACCAATGACAAGGGATAATGAGATAGGAGGAAAATAGAGATAAATGGATGGATTGATAAAGATAGGGAGATAGGAAGATGCTAGGATAAGTGGATAAAGGGAATTGATTTAGAAGGATGGAAGAGATTGCAGGATGGGTGGATAAATGGATGGGGAGGTAAGGATGGGAAGGATGGAACAAGACCAATGGATGGGTAGATAGGAAGATAAGGATGGGGAGATGGAAAGGATTACTTGGAGGAATTGATGGAAGATGTATCCAAGGACTCTATCACAAATAAGGAGATGCCCCCACTCTATATGTGTCATGTGTGATGAGGCAAGGGGGATAGCAAGACAGATGGATAAGGGAGTGATATGGACATAGATACGAGATATGGGTAATGCAGGGATATGGGTGTTGGCATAATTGGATGGATGATGAAGATAGATGAATGTAGATAATATGCATGGATTAGAAAGGGAGGATAAGGAATATGATAGTGTATGGATGAGGGGAATATATGTCAAGAGGTGTCCAAAGCATGTATATATGGTTGCCCCTATCAAGGAAGATGGAGGGATTGGGGTAAATGGGATATGATGGATAGGATGTGGAAGATAGGCAGATGTAGGAGCTAGAGGAAAGGAGTGCGTAAGTGGATGTTGCCCCCAATCATGGAAGTAGACTGCATGAGGGATTTACGCATGATGCCTGTTTGCCAGGTTTTCATCATGGTACTTATCCAAGGCGCTTGTTTGCCAAGTTTTCACCATTGGAAAAATTATTTTCTCTTTACTATTTTCATTTTTTTCATTGTTTTTTCTCTTTTTTGTGATTTTTTTGTTTTTTTTTGTTTTTTCGTTTTTCATTTTTGTGGTTTTTTTGACTTTTGGGACTTTTCAAACAGAAATACAGATGAAGATGGATAAGGATAGGGATGAATGGATAAATAGATTCAAAAGACATATGATAAAGAATGGACGAAGGACTCAAGCAACAAGTTCCATATGAGGTAATAAGAGCCCATGTGTAAAGCGACCATTGGATGTTGGTACAACCAAATTAGAATGGATGGATTATGCAAGAGGATGGATTAAAGGGATTTGATGGGGGAGATAGGTGGGATAATGGATGGGATACTGGAAAGTGTATGAATGGAATGATGGAGTGGATGTGTGATGGGGAAGGTGTTTAGGACCAACATTGGCACATCTCATGGATGTGAAATGATAGGAGGGTTGATGGATGGAGAATGTGGCAATAACGGGGGCGTTGGGATAGTGAATTTTGGGACATAAGGACCCAAAACAGATTTAGGAGAGGGAGGTTGTGAATGATTTTTTGATGGACTAGCAACTTTGGATGTTGTTATGGATTTGTCATTTGAAGGCATTGCATCTTGCATCTTTGGGATCCATATGGTTTTGATTTTAGCTTTAGTGGGCCTTTGTGGCCTTTTGGATTGATTTGGATTTAGGATTTGATTTTTATTTTCTTCAACATGTCATTTTGAGGGGACATGAGGAGCTTTAGATTCATGTGGATGCTTGGATTTATGCATGTTTATTTTTGCATCCAAAGTTATTTTAGTAGCAACGGATGGGTAGGAGGCGATGGATGATTTGGAGAAGATGTGGATGGAGTGATAGAGGTAGTATTTTGATGATGGTGTGTGGGTGGGGGATGTGAGATAGCATGCATGGAGGGGTGCCTTTGTTGATCCTGATTAGGAGTTATGAATTTAGGATTTGTAGGAGGTTTGTGAGGGATAGGTGATGGATTGATGAGAGTTGTATGGGGAGGATGTATTATGGTGGATGGAGGTACATAAAGGCCCAAAATAGATGCAGTAGATGGAGGATGAGCGATTGTGGATGGAGGGACATAGGGACCCAAAATGGACTTAGAGGATGAGTGAGGTGATATAAGGGTGGTATTGGGATGACAAGGCTAGGTAGTGATGGAGGATCATGCAATGGAGATGAGACGATAGTAGCATTAGGGGGAATGAGTTACGAGGGATCGAGAGATGGATTAGATGGCATGACAGGATCCAAATTTGTGGCAGTGGGTGATAAGGGCTCATGAGGTCAAGTGATTGGATCTTGAGTGCCAAGGGGATCATGGGATGGAGCGGATGAGCTAGTGTGATCTTGAAATGGGGTAAACGGGATGGTAGGATTAGGATTCAGAGAAGGAGAGGGATCATGAGATGGAATGGATGGGGGACTATGATCTTGGGATGGAGTGGATGGGATGGTATGATCTAGATTTGGAGGAGGGTATATGCTTTGGATCAATCCCTTGGCATGGCTTATCGTGTGTGGGAGGCACAGTGATGGATGATTGCTGGAGGGACTCCTCAAATGGAAATTTGGTAATATTAGGACTAGGAGGAGTGAATTGGATGTCTTCAAGGGATTGGGTGGATTTGGTAATAGAAGATGTGGATTCAATGGATTCAACCATTTGTATGGTGTTAGGAATGTTAATGGGAGTGATAGGTGTAGGATGGAAGAGGGCCTCATCACTATTGACTATACATGAAAGAGTGGGAGGGAATTATTTCTCAACATCAAGATGTGGATGTGGTGATGTCTCTTTTGTCATGAGTCCTTGGACGACATTGGGAAGGGATGTAGGATTATGTGGGGTGGTGTAAATGGATGGAAGGTTAAGGGTGGTTGGAGGACTAGGATTAGGGATGGATGAATTAGAATTAGATGAGTGGATGGGAGTGGATGGAGGAAAAGTAGGCGGAGTATTAGGATTTTGGATTGGAGGATGAGGATTAGATGAGTGGATGGGAGTGGACAGAGGACTAGTAGGTGGAGAATTAGGATTTGGGATTGGAGGATTAGGATTAGATTAGTGGAGGGGATTGTATGGAGGACTAGGAGTAGGGATTGGTGGATTAGATGAGTGGATGGGAGTGGATGGAGGATTAGGATGAGAGGAATGAATGGGACTAGATGGAGGACTAGGAGTGGTTGGGGGACAAGGAGGGTTATGATTAAATGGAGGATTAAGATATAATGCTATGAAAGGGGGAGTGATGTAGGAGGATGTGGATACTGGATTTGGTTGGGAAGATTGGGATGGTGGGTAGTAGTAGGAATATGTGGATGATAGATTAGGATGAGAAGATTGGGGTGATGGATAATAGTAGGAAGATGTGGGTGATGGATTAGGATTGGGAGATGTGGGTGGAAGATTCTCAACTAACATCCCAAATTTGACACATGCATTATGAGTTATTAACGAAAACAATTTTTCAAAAACTGGAAAAAAACACTAAATTACGATTTTGAGGGTCAAGATGAAAGTTTGAGGCCCCGAAAATGTGTCGAAACAGGGTCTGGCACACTCAAAGTATAATGGGAATCCACATGCCACCTCATAACCCAACCACCCATAAAATTTTAGCCCAATTGGACACCCGAGTCAAAAGTTATGGCCGTCGAAAGTTTCTGCATAAAAATGAAAACCTTCAAAATGAAGTCTAAATGAATTGATGATAGATATGGAATCTAATGATGTTATAGGAAGCACCTATGTGGTTTGGTTGATGAAACAATGTCTTTCATAAAATGTAGATGGATGCTCAAAATGAGAAAACAACCACTCGGTACATGCAAACAGATATTCAGAATGCACAAACGGATGGTCAGGATAGGTAAAGGAGTACCCCAGTCAAAGGAACAACACTCAGAATAGGAAAATGGGTTGTCAAAATGGGTGAATAGCTTCCCAGAATGGGTGAAAAATGGCGAATGAAGGGAGAAAAAGGTGTTCGGGGGGCAAGGTCGCTCCTTTAGGGCAAGGCCGCCCCTTTGTGTTGGTCGTGGCTGCCCCTTTGTGTTGGGCATGGCCGCCCTTTTATGCTGGTCATGACCACCCCTTTAGGTCAAGGTCGAGCAAACTTAGGTCAAGGCCATTGAAACAGTGGGAAAGGTCGCCTCTCCTACGCAAGGCTGCCCAAATAGGTCAATGTTTCAACTTAGAGCAAAAAATAGTTAAATGGTATCGATAAACGGACTTCTAGAATAGGTAGTTAGATTTGTAGAATGGGAAAAAGACCAATCAGAATGAGTGAATGAATGTAGGAGGCTATGGAACAACACCCAAAATAGGAAAACGAGTTCCTGAAATGGGTGAACAACTTTCCTGAATGGGTTAATAGCTGGGAAAAAAATGGGAATGGTGTTCAGAATGAGCAAATAGATATTTGAAGTGGATAGAAGGATGGTCAGAATAGGTAAACAGGTACCCCGAACGAGGGAACAACACTCGAAATTGGGAAACAGGTTCCCGAAACAGGGTAACGACAAGTGAACGGAGGTTAAAAAAAGTTGTTTAGAAGGTCAGGGCCACCCCTTTAGGGCAAGGCTGCCCCTTTTGGTCAAGGCCACCCAAAATTAGGTTAGGGCCACACAAACTTAGGTCAAGGCCGCCCAAACTTAGGTTAGGGTTGCCCAAATAGGGAAAACTGGGAAAAGTTTGACCTAAGAAAGGCAAACAGTAGTTAAGGCAGGGGGCAGGTTTGCCCCTTTAGGTCAGGGCCACCCCTTGAGGGAAAGGTCACCTTTATAGACTGATTTGAACCTAACTTAGTCAAAAACAATGATGGAAAAGGATGAAAACAACCAGTACAAGGCCAAAAATGACTAACAAGTACTGGTTTTTCACAAGAAGACACTTCAGATAGAACAAGCCTAATGTTAGTGTTTAGTGTATGGTCAACATAGTATTCTATCTAGGCTTAACAAGTTTACTAAGGGAATCCCCAATATATGCATGGTATGTGGGGCACAACCATGAACACTAGCTCGTCTACAAGCATAAGTCGGGAGTAGCCAACGAGAGACTAGGAGCTTGAACTAAATCTTCACGTCTTGTCTAGGTATCACCCTAGCTTTGAGGCATTTCCAAACATGACGTGACTAGATTGAGGTACAAATTTTTCTCTCCCCCCTTTATATACCCCATCGGTAACATGTGGTTGGGATCATCCCCTGAGTGATGAAATATTAGGCAGGTCCCACTAAAGGAAGAAGACAAGAGATGTCTCGACTAGTCCCCAGGCTCACACGAAATGCAAGAAAAGAGATCTAACACACTAGGATCTTCTAGGTGGACTCAACAAGAGTGAGTTGTGATTTCTCATCACCTAGGATTGCCAAAGAGGCGCAAGGGGAGTGGATACATCAACAACCCACTCATAAGCACAACAAGTAGATGTAAATTGACCCTTTAATTAAACTATGTTCCTAGTTTAAAGAAATGAAAGTATGAAACCAATTAAACATAGTTTCTCCACCTGCAACACACTTGTCTGTAGTTTTGTTCTTTGTCTTTGACAAAAAGATTTTATTTTCAGGCATGATCGTCTCTGTGTTTTGGGCATGGCCGCCCCTTTATGAACCTGCAGACAACTAGGGGTCAGAAAATAATAAAAATAGAAGGAGAACAATTTTTTATTTGCGCAAGGGTGCCCCTACTAGGCAAGGTCACCCCTACTGGGCAAGGTCGCCCCTCTATGAATCTACAAGCAACCAAGGGTCAGAAAATAGTGAAAACAGCAGCAGAACAGTCTACTATTTGGACAAGGCTGCCCCTCCTGGACATGGTCACCCCTCTGTGGATCTGTAGGCAACTAGGGATCATAAAATAGTAAAAACAACAGCAGAGGAGTTTGCTATTTGGGCAAGGCTTCCCCTCTTAGGAAATCTACAAGCAACCAAGGGTCAAAACATAGTGAAAATATCAACAAAACAGTTTGTTGTTTGGGAAAGGCCACCCCTCTTGGGCAAGGTCGCCCCTCTATGAACCTGCATGCAACTAGGGGTCAAAAAATAGTAAAAATATTAGCAAAAAAATCTATTGTTTGGCCAAGGCCACCCCTCTTGGGCAAGGTTTCTCCTCTGGGAATCTGCAAGCAACCAGGGGTCAGAAAATAGTGAAAATAGTAGTAGAACAGTTTGTTGTTTGGGCAAGCTTGCCCCTCTGTGAATCTAAAAGCAACTAGGGGTCAGAAACCAGTGAAAACAACAACATAACAGTCTATTTTTTGGGCAAGGCCACCCCTCCTAGGCAAGGTCGCCTCTGTATTTCAGAATCTACAAAACTTTTAGAAATAGAAAGTGTTAAAACAATGAACCCATGACATGCGTCCTACCGAGCATGCCAACAATGTGATCAAGAGAAATATGCTAGTCTAAAAATGCAAAATGAAGTATAATGCAAGATAAGAAAATAACACCTAACACCTCAAGATTGGGTTGCGTTAAACACAAACAAAAAGGAAGATAAAGAAAAAAAACCGATTATACCTTTTCTTTATGTTGATCCCTTGGTTGGCCCTTGAAGATATTGTTGATACGTGCTCCTTAGATGATAAGCATGCAATGATGGAGGTAGATGAATGATTAATGGAGGTGGGTGGATGCACTAATGAATACTAAGATGCAAAATGCAATACTAAGAGGCTATAATAAATGGCTAAAATGGCTTGAAAGGCTTGGGGGCATAAGTTTTGTATGAATGCACTAACTCATAAAGTCACTTACTCAATTAATGAGAAGAGGGGGCTATTTATAGAAGAAATTGAATTCTCTAGAGGATTCAACGGTCAAGATTGAGCCACCATGGCCAAGAATGAGGGCTATGGTGAGTTGAGGACTCACAAGCCCTCACATCTTGCCATGTGGCAGGTGAAGTGTCCAAAGGACAAGGTGAGAGAAAGAATGAATTAAAAATTGAAAAGGATAATTGACTAAATTAAATAAATTGATTGCATTTATTTAATTTAGAGATGAAGTGGGCCAATGTATAAATTATTCAATTAATTAAATTAAATACCTTAGAAATGTTAGGGAGAAGGGGAAAATTAAATAAATAAATAATTTAATTATTGTTTGATGAAGGGGATGAAGTGGATTTTGACCATGTTGAAGTGGTCAAATTTAGGTGTCTACACATGGGATGAAGTGTGGACCAAAATTAAAGTCAGGGACAGTCCATGAAATAATTCAAAACACATCACAAGGATTCAAAAGTTATACAAAGGATCCATAAGAGACAAAACTAGCCGTTAGGCTCGAAACTACTCCAGTGCTTTGTTCTAGAAACTTTCACTTAATTTGGAAGTGATAACTTGTTAGAAAAAGATCCAATTATTCTGAAATCTTGGAATAAGGTAAAATGAACATGTCGACAATGAAACATAGATCCATATGGTTCGGTGAGAAAATATGATGAAATGTTGAATCTACCAACATGAACTAAACAAGAACAAAACTGAAATGAAAATATTTTTGGTTGATGCAAGATTGCAAAGAACCAAGGATACTCTTGCATCAATTTAAGACAATTTCCATAACATTTTGGGGCTTCTCATCTGCAACTCTCCATTCATAGGTGCACAATCTCTGAACTTTCCAGTTTATTTCTAGATTACATACATTTAGGTCATATAGTTTAGTTTGCATATAGTTTACATTTGCTTTAATTTACATTCCTTAGTTAGAATTAGTTTCATTCAGCCACACTTTTCACACACAACACAACCGTAATCAGCCCATCTTTCCTTTGAATGTAACCGCCAAAAGTTTCATATCACCAAAGTGGAAAGAGAGCCATTCCTACACCTAGTGCTCCTAGGTGAAAAACCCTAGGGGCCTAGTAAGGGGAATTCTCTTTCCCTTGTTAGACATATCTATTTTTTGTGGTTCACCTATATCTAGAGATCTTCATACTTTGATCATGTTGGAGGTGCATTGAGCACCTTATTCAACTCATCTTGGGGTGAAAAAGACGCACACCGATCTTCAACAACTATACTTTTGGGCTGGAATGAAGAGGGATATCGCTGATTTTGTGTCAAGATGTCTAGAGTGTCAGAGAGTGAAGGCAAAACACCAGCATCCTGCAGGTCTTTTATAGCCTCATTTGGTCTCGGAGTGGAAATGGGACATTATCTCATTGGATTTTATTGTTGGTTTGCCTATTTCTTCCCGTCGGCATGATGCCATTATGATCACTATGGATAGGTTGATGAAGGTGGCTCACTTCTCTCCTGTCCGATCCTCATACAATGCTTCATTGGTGGCCAAATGTTTCATAGAGGGGTGATCCCACAATACTGGTTTAAATTTTTTGGCCTAACTGGACACTGAACTATTTTTTTCTAACTAAATCTTCACTTTCGGGCACCTATAGCAACTAAACCGCAAGGAATTTGAAAATGATACAAACTAGTGAATTGTGACATTTAATCTGTGGATTCTAAATATATTTTTTTCAAAATTTTTGGAATCAAATTGCACTTCTTTTTCCATCTCCTTCGAAAACTAGTTTTTTTCCAGTAAACACCATTTCAAGGAGCGATGCTCACCGTATACAACATAACTTTTTTTCCATGAAGGATAAAATTATATTTTTTTCTAATTTGGATTTGGGACTATGATATCTAGTGCTTTCATAGTTTTTTTTGAATATTTTTTCCTTAATCAAGTTTCGAAGTCAAACCTGTTACAATTCAGACAGAGGTGGACTGTATACAAAACTTTTTTTGTATGTATCAAAATTCAAATTTACTTATTTTTGGATCCAGGATTTCAATATATAGTGCACTGATATTTTTAAATTTTTTTTTATAATATGCTATTGTTCCACATGTGTAGAACAATGAGCTTGATTTTCGGTGAAAAACCTACATTCACAAGAAATAAAGAATAAATATAATAATAAAATTAAATTTATTTAAAATTATACTTTTTAGGAAGCTTATAATAAGGACTACATACTTACAAAAAATAAATTTTAAATTAATTCATTTGATCCCCTAAAAGGTAAATCAAAAGTGGTTTTTTATCAGTATTTTAATAGGTGTAAATGCGACTTTGTTATAGGTTTGGTTTAAAACTAGTGAAGTTCTATCCAAGGGGTTTTTATCTAAGGTGGTTTGATCAAAGCCTCTTCAATTGGAATCCTTAAAATGGAAATTTTCAATGCTTAAATCATTATATTTTCTAGAAATATGTGATTTCAGCAAAAAATAGAATCTCTCAAAAATTGTAAACTAGCATTGTGGGATCACCTGGAGGATATTGTTAGGCTTCATGGTATTCCTCATCGAATTATATTAGATAAAGATCTAGTGTTTACTTTAGCTCTTTGGATGTCCCTACAACATGTATTGGGGACTCAGTTGAACTTCAGTTTAGCTTATCATCCAGATGTTCATGGGAAAACTGAGGGTCAATCATATCCTCAAGGATATGCTTTGGATGTACATTATGGATCAACAGTCATGATGGGAGGATTATTTTTATTTGGTGGAGTTTACATACAAAAATAGTTATCACAGTTCTATTGGCATACCTTCCTTCCAGGAATTGTATGGTCATCCTTGTGGAACCCCATTGAGTTGGGATTGTTTGGAGGACAGGCTTCTTTTGGGTCCAGAGATGCTTTAGGAGATGGAGCAATAGGTGTTTCGCATTAGACATAATTTAGTAGCAACACAAGACCGACAAAAGAAATATGTAGATGCTCACAAGATTGACCATTAGTTCTCAGTTGGTGACCGAGTGTTTTTGTAGGTGCATCCGCAAAAGATTCTGATTTGATATGGAAAAGGCTCTAAGCTCGCATTGCACTTCATTGGGCCTTTTGAGGTGTTGTAAGAGATCAGTCCAGTAGCTTACCATCTTGCTTTGTTGCCCAATCTCTCATGCATACATGATGTGTTTCACATTTCAGTTCTTAGACCATATTATCCTAATATATCTCATGTCCTTGATTGGAATGCATTATAGTTAGAGGAGGGGTAGCTGGCTTTAGAGCTCATGGGCATCATTTAGCACATACAATGCACACTCAGGGGACAAGACATTGAGCAGGTTAGGGTCCAAAGGGATCTGAATGATGAGTCTTCTACTGCATGGGAGGATTCTCTTAGGATGAGAGAGTTATACCCATATCTCTTTGGAGGCTTCTAGGAGTAAGCCTCATCTTAGGGGGAGGATGTAGTTCCCCTCAGTTTGCATTTTATTCTAGACTACTACTTAGATGCATTTGGACATTATCACACTATTTGATGACATTGTTTGATGTTAATACATGATGATACTTAGATGATTATGACTCTTTAATTCTCTGATATGATGACATTGATATATTTGATGTTATGATGATGTCATGCTTACTATATTAGTTTAATTGTTTATATGAGTTATCATGGATATGAATGATATATGTTTTTATCATAATTTAATATTTTTTATTGTGTGTCAATGTATGGGTTAAGGGGACCATGATTGCATCACTCACTTGCGAGTTCCCTATGATGTTACGACTTTCCCTTCACAGTGTGATTGACTATTTTCCTATGCACATGTTCAACCATGTGATTTATTGCAGGTTGCAGGTACCAGGCATCGACTCCAGCCAAGTTACCAGGTCTGAGTGTGCCTTAATCCCAATGGAGGTTGTTGTTTTGGAGATAGCATCGGTTCCCCACAATGAACCATCGCCCTCGTTGAGGATGAGTGTCTGTATTTCACACCCCATCTGTAAGGTTAGTTCGTTTATGTTGTTGTCATTTTTCTTTTCGTTTTACTTGTAGTCTAATTTTTCTTCACGATATATTGTCTGAATACATGATTGGTGTGTTTCTTTGTTTTACCTTATATAATGATAATTGGGATAAAAGGTGTTGGATTAATTAAATAATTTTTTTTTATAGTTATGCCATAATTAAATGAAATTTATTAAAAGTTCTTAATTATTTTTAATAAACTAAACTTTATAATATAAAATGGAATATTTATATGAATATAATAATTTAATGGGATTATGCAAGCAATTGTGAATTATGAGCTAACAATTAATAAATTAAAACAAAATTGAGGAAGTTGTGAATTGTGGGAAATTTAACTGTAACCCCATTACAAATTTTTGTGTTGCAATTAATTTTAAAGTATCTATTTACTAATTGGGGGGAGAACCTCTGCCCCTCTTTTGATTATCTTTGAATAACTATCTGGTTCTATTAGTATGTGCACCATGTGGTACCTCCGTAACACTCGTGCCTCTAAGAGAGTCGATTTGGGGAAATTTTTGTCTTGTTGTCCTTGTATAGAAATGTAATCCATTGGTCTTGTGTTAGCCTGTATGCATTCTGTCATCCCATCTCATTTCAAGTAAACATGTTTAGAATCATACCTAATACAATTTGGTTGAAGTCATACATGTAGCTTCTTCTACAGGGGGTTGTCGTCTGATAATTTTATCCTATATTTCCTATTTACCATTATTTTATCCAAATACAAAACTCTTTGGTAGTGCATCTCCCTTTATATTCATTCCTCTATTCTTGTTTAGGTGATGAATGAAACCTATCTCTCTGGAATGCAACCGATTTATCTTATAGTCCAATTCGTTGTTAACTATTCCTTAAAATGAAGATTCGTTATTTAGTTTTGTCATCCTTTCCTTCTCCAAGAAGAGCCTTTATTGTCAACTCCCTATTATTACAATTATAAGTGATGTGAAAGTCATACTTTCGGCCTGTAGATGGATTCAAAATATGACTGGGAGTGTTTCGTATCAAATTGTATTGTCGTTAATGTATTTCATTGAACTTTGATCATAATGTAAGTTTGATATCATGGTATTCATGCATGATATCCTTTAGAGTGGATTGTATGCTCTTGGTGTCAGCTGTGAATGTCTATATCTTAATTAGCGCTAGCCACCGAATGCTCACACCCTCTTTTGTAGGTTTTGTTTTTTATTTTGTGCACCATGTATATATATATAGGTGGATGTTTATATGTTCAACTTAATTTGTTTGTAATTAATACTGTTATGAGACAATAACAACAGTCTGTGGTCTATGAGACATTTATTTTAAGCATGCAAATATATATATATATATATATATATATATATTATATAAATATATATAAATACATGGGAATGTGCATGTATATACTTATATATATATATATATATATAGAATATGTATATATATAGAGCACATTAATTTTTGTTTAAATATACAAGTTTATAAAAGAGTTTAATTTTAAAAAAAAAATCTCTATATACTACACATATATATACTTATGTGTATACATATATACTCATATACATATAGTTGTATAGTTGAATGCACTAAGAATGTTTTGGTGTTTTTAATGTAAGTGATTGCATTATAAATAAAGGAAAGGAAGAGAAATATTGATTAAAGGAGAATTAGATTATGACATTAGAGTAATTTAGGTTGTGGAAAAATCAAATGAACCTTTGAGTTGATATTTTTCCTCATCTTGTAATTAGTTGTATTGCAAACTAATTAATGTAGAGTTGATGTGAAGTGATGTCCTATTGTATAAATTACTTATTCTATAATGATGTGAGTGTAATGTCTTTTATGGGAGCCTTATGTGTTTTGGATGAAGAGTCTTCTAGAGGCTAAGGAAAGTGTGTTTTGATGTTGTCATTGTTATTTTGGAGTAAATTGATGTTTTGGATCTTTGCACGATGTTTATCTTGGATTTTGTGAGTGAGTGATGATCTTTAGCCTTGCACTTTATGTTTCCCCATGTGGTTGTTTATGTAAGTGGGAAGGGTTATGCCTTGCTTTAAATGCTTATGGGAATGGGCTTTGTTATTGTTGTATGGGGGTCTCCTTTTTTTCAAAAGGGGAGTGGCTCTCAATGGGGGCTGATGCACAAAGTGGCACCTGGGTAACCCATGTGAGAGTTTTGTAATTAAGTGATAATAAAAAAAATTAACTAGGGGTTCGGGTAGTAGTTAACACTAAACAAGATAAGTTAATGTCTCACACATGACCCATGTGCTCGTTTAGGCTTGGGATGAGTTGAAAAGGCATGGAATGGAAAAATCAACTGCCTCATCCTCACGAGGGGTATGCTGATTTTGCATAGGGTTGCATGAGGGGTCGAATATCGATGGAGGCTAGTAGGGTAACCTAGGATGGGGACCGGGGCCTATGAAGGTCTTCCTGGGTAACCTATGTAAACTATGTGATGACACTCCTCCTATGAAAACCTTGTGTTCCTTTGACTCTTGAGTCCCTTGAAGTTGTATGCCTCTGGAAGTGTTGAAACTGTCATTTGATGTTGACCCCTACATGTACCTTGATGTGTTGTCAGTATTGTGTATCTTTTATCCTTTCATGTTTGTGTTGGTGGGACCCTTTACTATCTCCTAGTATGGGGGGTGGACCTTTGGGTTCCACATGGTTGGGTGGAAAGTGCATTCTTCTCCATTGGGTTCCCTCTTTTGTTCATGATGGTGATGACTTATCCTAGATGGAAGAACTTTGTATTGTATCATCTTATGTGGATCATTACTCTTGTACTTATAATATTTTATAATTTGATGTATCATGCATTTTATATATTTGATGTACTCTCCTACTTGTATTCAAGGAGAAATTGCTACTCTTGATGTAATTATGTCATATTGTAACTCATTGTAAAACTCTCTATTGTATTTGATCAAGTTTAAGACATTGAATTGAATGGTTTCTATGAGATATTATTGAGGATTAATAATGATTTGATATTAGCAAGTTGTGATATATATTTTAACTCAAATGAGTATCATGGCTAGTGTACCTAGAGAGCATCTTGGTTAATGATAAGTACTCCAGATTTGATATCTTGGGGAGTGACTTCTTGGGGTTTCATCAATTTGAGAAGTCACTACTCAAGATATCTTATCTTGAGATACTAATTCATACTATTTGGTACCTGAAGGTTGTTCATGTTGACATTCTTGGACTTGTGCAAATTTGATCATGGTTATCATTATTCTAATATGCATCCTCTTGTAATGATCTTATTATTTGTTATTATTGTTATGAGATGGATAGTTCCTAATGTTAGTTGATTAAATTTAATATTATGAATTTTATCTCTCTATATCTATTTATGGGAATCCTAGTAGCATAGTCACGTACCTTAGAGGACCTAGAATAGATCAGTGTTAAGTTTTACTTTTTCTTTAAAAAAAAAATTCTATCATTTTTATTTGTTGTTGTGTGTTGTCATTTAGGGTCATGTGGCGAGGCATTACATTGTTCTTGGTACTTCATGCTTTGATTTACTTATCACACCTTGGTGTATAGTGTTGATTGGTAGACTTGATATTCTTTGAAATTACCTATGTAGTGGGAGTTCTTTGATATGGGTGTTGTTCATTGACAGGTTTGATACAAGGAGCTTGATTGTAGTATATAGGTTGCATATGTTCTTGGCATGAATTTATTGATGTAGTGATACCTTGGAGGTATGGATGGTTGTATGTATTATCATGTGTTGTGGATTCTATTACATATTGTGTCAATTTTTCAATTGATAGAAGGTTGGTTGGAGCCTTTGTTATCACATGGATTTGATGCTTGTTCTCATGGTTTGGTGCATCTTCACCTTGGCATTTTCCTTTTCTTCCATAGGTGGCATGTTGGAGGATGAGAGGAGTCCTTGCTTGAGATGGGAGAATGATGGCATATGGTTTTGTACACTATTGCATAAAATGATTTATTATAATGTAATTAAATATTTATTTAGTTGTGATGCACCTTGGTGGTGTGGATAATAATATTAGGTAATTATTTGGGGTCCACTTGATGTTGTATTGTAACATTGTATTATTATTTAATGTGTGGGAGACATGTGATAATAATTTAATATTGGGGAAATATTAAATAAAGTGAAGTCTTAGTACCCAATATTAAATAAGGGGTTAGTGGTTTTTCATTCGCATGGTTTTGTGGTACATGTTTTCACCTTACCACTAATTGTATTTTTTGTGAGCTTGTGTCTATAAAAGTAAACACATTTTTTAGTGGTTTAGGTTGGGTGAGTGGGTTGGTTGTCATTATTGAGTCTTCTTGTGGGCTGCATTTGTGAAGCATGGCATGGGATGTGTGGTATCATGCTTGGACACATGAGAATGCATTCGAGAGCTTGATGCTTCAAAGGTATTCATTGTAACTCTTGTAATGCTTTATTGCTGAATAATATGATGGAGTATGGATGCTTTTGGAGGCTAGGTTTTTCCCTCTTGAAGGTTTTCCTAGGGTACATATGGTTTTATCTTGTGGCTTGTCTATTTGATCTATAAATTTTGCCAACTTGTATGCATGTTTATCTCTCATGGGTTATGTAGGAAATGGATTAAGATCATGGGTTTAAATGAAATATTTCCTAACAATATTGTACATATTATTTTGATTCATGTTATTTCTATGGGTTTGATTAAAAGTACATTTAAAGTTTGCATACAAATTAACTATAATTTAAAAATGTAAATTAACTGATATGTAAAAATGTAGGTTTGTTGGAGAAAAAAAGGTATATTTTCAAGTGATTCAGATCAAAACATCCATGGCAGATCATGTAGATCAATATATTTTGAAGGTATATATTTGTTAAACTATGTTGCATTGTATTTTTTATTTTGATACTACTATGTTTTGTGATGGTAGAAATGATCCCTTCTTTTGTAATAAGATGAAACAGTGATAAATTTTATTATGCGAAATTCTAGTTGATTTCCATATCAATAGATATAAATTGAAATATGTCTTATTTGTTCAAGATATACATGATCTCCATGGATTATAAATTATTGATATCAAAATAAATCTTGGGCAGGTAGTGGGAAAAAAAGTAGTTCCAACTTGTTCTTTTGAAGAGAAGGTGCATCTTTGTACTACAACATTCTCATTTTTCTTATCTTTGATTTGTCCTCCTTAAAATTATTGCATTGTATATTACATCTATAAGAACAAAAAAATTACTTATGGGTGCCACATTTAAAATTTCTGCATTGTATATTTTCAAAGTCTACTATTTGTGGACTGCTTATTTAGAAAGATAGCATGCCTAGGTATGGACTAGCATATGTGTCTCCTTGGAAAGAGCACCCTAAAATGATAGGGTGACTTGGAAAATTAAAAGAGATCTTCCCTAGTATTTACCTACCTACCTCGACGTCTCCATGTTGTCCATTTGACAAAAAAACTAAAAATTTAACAATTTTTCATTTTTTGCTCTTATGACACTTTTAAGAATACCTCGGATTAGTTCACTCAAAAATCAGCGGAGACTTGGGAAACAAAAGGAAGCATTTATTAGCATTATATTTACCACCTTGATGTTTTATTATAGTTGGTTTTTCTCCATTATGCATAGAAAAAATGCTTCTTTCCATTTTTTGCATTGCTTTCCACTAACAATATTTGCAAGAATCATTTGACACTAGAACACACAAACGATGTTGAGTTGACCCAAACCAAGAGGGGTTGATTTTAAGGGATTCAATATCCACCTCTAGGTAAAAAAAAGCATTCCTATGTGCCATGAGCTCCTAGAATGACTTTGTAAAATTTTGACATTTTTTTGTCTTTTAGGGTTCTTAAGAGACTACCTCAAAAAGAGCACCCCAAAATGATTGGGTGACATGGAAAATGAAAAGAGACATTCCATAGTATTTATATATCTACCTCAATGTTCCCATGTTGCTCATTTGTCAAAATTACTAAAAAATTAACATTTGTTGAATTTTTGCTCTCAAGGCACTTAAGAGACTACCCTAGAAAGAGAACCCTAGAATGATTAGGTTACTTGGGAAATAAATTCAGACCTTCCATAGTATTTACCTACCTAACTTGATTTTTCAATGCTACCCATTAATAAAATTAGTAAAAAACTAATATTTTTTGTATTTTTTGCTCTTAAGGCACTTAAGAGACTACCTTGGAAAGAGCACCCTATAATGATTGGGTGACTTGGGAAACAAATTCATACCTTCCATAGTTTTTACCTGCCTAACTTGACATTCCCATGCTTCCCATTCATGAAAATTACTATAAAACGAACATTTTTTGCATTTTTTGCTCTTAAGGCACTTTAGAGACTACCCCGGGAAGAGCACCCCAGAATGATTAGGTGAAATAGGAAACAAAAAAAAGAGCTTATATAGTATTTACCTACATATGTCAATGTTTCCATACTTCCCATTTGTTAAAAATACTGAAAACTTAATAATTTTGCATTTTTCTCTTATGACACTTTCAAGACTACCCTAGATTAGTGCACTTCAAAACCACGGGGGGATTTGGGCAACAAAATGAGGAATTTTGTAGCATTAGAATTCCCTCCATGAAATTTTAGTATATTTTATGTTTTTGTGTAATCACAATCAAGTGTTTCGAACGTATGCAATTAATGATGATTATGATGAAAATATGCATAGAATAACAAATATTATGTGTGTGCACCTACCTGTTGTGCACTTTTAACACACGCCCCACTGAAAGTAGGGACCCTCTTTCTTGCTCTTTTTCTTTCATTCTTGGTGTTTTGGCTCCTTTGGTTTTGAGGATTTGGTTGCCTTGACATGTTCCCAAGTGGCTATCCTACTCGTGCAAATGCCCCTTGAGGGAAGCACTTTGAAAATCCTACATTCTGGGATCCATCTCGGGTTTTTCTCTATTTTTCGAGAAAAATCCCTTAAGGCGGAATTCCCCGAACACCTTGGAAACCCGATGGAGGCTACTTTGTATCATTTCCAAAAATTTTGGGACTTCGTGAAATTTCGCTTGGATCAGATTTTCTCGAGATTCTGTCGTGCCTTCGGATCCCCAGGTTCTTTGTCTTGTTGATGCATTTAAGTACCCCGTACGGTCTTGCAATTTTCCTTTATTGAGTTTATTTTCTTTTTATGAGGAGTTTTATGTCATTTTCCTTATTATGAGATTTGAGGATTTTGATTTTGGATTGCTCCTACTGGATTGTGCATTTAAGCTCGTGGTCGAGGGTTGCAATCGAGCATTCTTGTGATCGCTTGCATTCTACCCTAATTTTTTGGGTCTCTTGTCAACTGTCGCTACCTCAATTTCTTTTCCCTCATGGTATGTACATGCTACCCTCCCTTTTGATAAATGAATTGAATCTACTTTAAGGTTTGTGTGGGTGTATGCTTTGAGTCAAGATATCAGTGTGGTATGGTCTAGTAGCAGTGCTAGGGTTGTCAATTCTTGGCTTGATGCCCTTCCTTGTGGCTCATGCCTCCTCTCCTTCTGGATGATTGTAACTTGAGAGGGTTAACCATTTCTTTGCCTCTGTCTATTTAATTTTGAGCTTCGCTATTCCGAGCTCTGGTTTAACTTGAAACTCCTCGACCTATGATGAAAACACGTCCTAGGTGAAGTGAGGCTTGTTGCTATCATCCAATTTGGTAATTTCCCTATAATTAGTTGAGTCATGTGAGGAACAGTGAAATGAAGACAACAAATTGAGATCTCAGTTGTGTTGTCATGGTGATTTCCTAGGGTTTCCTCTATTGAAATCCTCCCTCTTGTTGAGTGGATCTTATTTTGATCGATTTGAACCTCGATTGTTCATCTTGCATTATAATCGATTTAAATTCTGGGAGAAATCTCCAACTTCCTAATCGTTTGATTGATCTAGGCGAAATCCTGACGAAGTCAAAGATTTCAGGTTTTTGAGCACCTCGCGGATTTCCTTTACCTCAGGATTTCCCCGATTTATCCGTCGGCTTATCGATTTCCCGAAAGTGGGCTCAAAGCGTGAAAATTGCATTGACTTCGCGAAATTACGTGCCTTCAGGATTTTCCCAGAATTTCTTGGTCCCTTCATTTTCCTAGAATTTGTAAATTGTTGCCATTTTCACGAATTTTGGTCCAAGACGGAATTCCCTGAAATCTTGTTGAAAATGGAGAATTAAGAGAATGTATGAAAGTTTGGTTGATGATTATGCATTTGATGATTGATTTGACTTGTTTTAGGATGTATCATGTGGTTTCTTCGTTAATGTGATTGATCAAATGATGGATTGGGAGTTTCTTTGTGGTCATTTCACTGGATTTTGTCTAGTCCAGAATTTCCTAGAATTCCTCTCTAGCCCGAATTCCGCGAGAGGGCTAAAAACCTGAACTTTACAATAAGTGATTCTTATGGGGGTTTTTTGGGGATTTTTCTTATTATGGGATCTTTTAGGGAATGGGTATATCATTTGTGATGGATTTAAATTGAATTCTATGTTATGATGGATCTTTATTTTGGTGTCTTTGTTGTATGTAGGCAGAATCAAGTTAGGATATTGCTGGGCAAAGCAAGGGTAAGGTGATGGATCCAAATCTTGAGGGCTCTGCTGTCTCCAAAGTAGTGAGGGTTAAGATGGATTTGAAGAGAAGAGTCCCAGAGAGAAAGATGACCTCCATTTGGTTAGGGATCACTGATACAAACGTTCAGCTATGGGATTATGAGGAATTTAAGGCAAGAATGGCAACACAAAATCTCTTTTTGTTGGCCAAAAGAATATTGGATTTGGGGTTGGCACATGTGGCTGGATTTCCTCCTACAGTTCAGTTTTATGATTTGGTGCTTGAATGTGGTAGGCACTATGACAGGGACACATAGAGGATAGTTGGTCCTCAAGGAAGAATCATGGCTAATCTTAATCCTGTGTCTATTGGTCAAACCTTTGAAATACCTGATAGGTCTCATGTTGTGGGCTTCGATATGGATGTAGCAAAGAAGTATTATGATGATAATGTCATCAAATCCCAACAGGTCATCAATTATTGGTTGGAAAAACCCAAGTCCCACTTCTCCAAGTTACCCAAGTAGGTTTTCAGAGCTAAGTTCAGGAAGGGATACTATGATGTTATCACACTCCTCATTAGGGTAGTGGGATTGAAAAGTGCAGGAATGTTTGAAAATTGGATGTTCCATGTCATTGTGAGGATGGAGCAGGGTATGGACTACCATTGGGCGAGCCTTATAAGTGTAATGATACATGATAATATGTGTAATGTTTCACAGAGAAAGACCTTCACAATGACCTCCTATTTGGTGTATGCACTTGCAAGGTATCACCCATACAAGGGACTGAGCATAAGGGGTGTGTTTGGGTAGGATATAATTTATGAAGTGTACCCACAATTACACTTGGGTGGCACAAGCTATAGGAGGGTGAATGATGCATTCACCATGTACATCACCAGGTTGTTGTAGGGTGCAAAACATGTTTGGATCTTAGACGATGCCAAAGAGTTAATTAAGAGGTTTGGAGCCTGGTTTATCTAGTTTCCCACCTTTTCATACATCAAAATTGATGGTTGTGAGAGGGCTCCATACAGACTCCCTAGGTACCCCACAGATCATGTTGTACTTCTGGAGCTCACAAGATAGATCTGTGACTTTGATGTAATTGTGAAGAAGGATAAGCACAAGACTAGATTTGGTGGTGATTTTCCTTTGAGGATAGGTAGTGGTGAGGCATGCCCTTCTATTAACTCAACCCATGCTTCTAAAGAAGAGATGAGTACTCTAGGTCTTCCTTTCCATTCCAAGAAATCCAGATTTGACAAAACTGGTGAAGCACAAATGAAGGCCAACAAGGAATACGGTCACACGGATGACATAGAGGATTATTGGGCTAACATCAGTGATGAGTTTGAAGTCAGAAGGAAGAAGTTCTCCAAGCTACTAGTGAACTTGGTTCGGCTATACAACATAAAGGCCATTCTAGATTAGGTTTAAGAAGATGGAAATTTGATTCAGGGCCATAACTTTGAAGCTATGAAGGATAGGCCAGTTGGAGAAGTGGATTGGTTGGAGGAAGAGAAGACAGAATTAGAATAGATCATGACTCCAGTAACCAAGTACACCAAGATATGGCTCAAGAACAAGATGTTGGAGTTGGAGAGTGAGGGTGTGCAGTGCACCTATGATCTAATGGGGAACTTGGAGTCTCACTCCGCTTCCAAGGAATCACCTAAATAGGACCCCAAAGGTAAAACCAAGGTGGGCTCTCCTTCCAAGATTAAAATTAAATATGTTTAGGAAGAGGAGATAGGAGAGGTAGGGAAGAAAAGAAATCCTATAGCCAAGAAGAGAAAGCATGTATCGAAGAAGAAAAAGGCTGAAAAGGATGAAGAAGAGAAAGAAGAAAGGGATGCCAGTTTCCCCTTTCCCAAGAAAAGGAGAATTGTGAGGTTTTCACAGAAAGAGAAGGAAAAATCTAAGGCAGATGAAGAAGTTGACCCTCCTATGGTAGAGGTGGAGAGCTCAAGAGAAAAGACATAGGTATATACTAGGAGATCAAGGACTCCATGTCCCAAGGATGGTGCTCTAAAGGGAAGTGTTCCCATGACTGCTCCTGTCACTAAGCATCAGGATGTCCCTCCTTCTCATGAGACTAAAAATGTGCTAGATGAATCAAAGGATGCTAAGGATCCCCAAGATCAGGGAATGGAGGAATTCCAAGATGGAGAACTCTATAATGTTGAGGTAGAAATGGAGAAGGCTTTGTAGTCTCCTTTGGTGGCTTATGAGGATTCACCTACAGAGGTTTGAGAGGATAGACCTCCTTAGAAGGAGGAAATGCAAACTAGGATTCCCTCACCAATGCATGAAAAAGGGGAGAATAATAAAGTAAAGGAGGATACAGTTGAGGAAATTCTTGAGAAGCAAAGTTTGGATGATGATGCACCCAATGTTCAATAAGATGCGGTGGGACAAGATAATTGAGAGACGGATCCCACAGTCCTAGGATGGTTAGTCAAGGAGTTGAAGAGTAAAAAAATTGTGGTGAATGATACTCCTATTGATTGGGATGAATTACTGGTGAACATAGGAAAGGAAAAAATAAAGAAGAAAGCCAAGGTTATTTCCAGAATCGAGAGAGATGAGGCAAATAATAGAGTGGTCCACATTGCTACTCCTGATCCTGACAATAATAAGGATAATGTGACTGGTAATGATTACAATGTGCAAACATTCAATCTAGGGCATTCTTCCATGGAATAGGATATTGAAGAATATTAGGGTTCTAGTGCTATAATACTTGGCAGATTAAGGAAGGAGGTGAAGACCAAGCAAGAATTGGAGAAGTAAAATGAAAAACTTACAAGATATCTGCAAGAGTTGATGAAACCCTTGCAATCCATCAGTTCCTCTTCATCTATTGCAAGCTTCGTGCCATAAGAAACAATTACTGAGTTAGAAAGGATGAAGGTCACTACCCATGTTACAATGAGCTAGTTATAGGGAATGCAAACTTAGGGAGACAATGCCATCAAGGATATTATTTCAACCGGTGGGGATGCTATGAGGTCAATAGACTGGTTAAAGAATGAATTGTCCCAGCATAGGGAGGATATGGATCTTTTTCTGTAAATGACTAGAACCATCATGGGCTACACCGAAGAGAAGCTAGTAGGGGATGAAATTCTTCCTTCTTCAAAAGTAATAGAACCCTGGGAATGGTTTGAGGTTTAGCAAATAAGGAAAAGGGTTTTGAAGAAGGTGCATAAGCAGGGGAAGAAGATTGACGAGGCCTTGAATAAAATTTAAAACAAATGCATCTCCTTCTTTGAGGTTATGATAGGGAGAAATTTTTTTGTGCCAAAGCATCTAAGCCTGGAGCAATTGAAAAAATGGTGGTGAGAGGTGTATTCTCCAGTCAATGAGGACCAGGTCACCGAATACCTGTTGGATGATGCAGCCACATAAATTGTGGTAATTGATAAATACAGGACCCTGAAGGTGGACTGGGATAAGGTGGTAAAACAAAAAAGGGACAAAATTAAGTCCATTGAAAGGAGAATGAAGGTGTTAGTTATGCCACCTATTGTTGACTTGGAGAAAATATTTTTGATGATACAAGATAGGGTAAATGAAGATAAAGATAAAGGGGAAGGCAATTAATGCAACACTTCATCAAGATTTGTGCTTCCCTATTATTCCTCCTCTTCCTTCACATGCATTGGACAGGGTTATGTTGGAGATCCCAAGCCGACTTGGATGAAATTGGTTCATTTAATGTACATTTCATTTTATTTTCAAATTCCTCTTGGCTGACCTATTTTTGGCCATTTGTTATTGTAAACCTAATTGGGTCGACATTTCTTGGAGGGTTTTCTATAAATTTTGCATTCTTCCTCATTTGTGGAGAGTGAGATGATTTTTTATATTGGAGAAAATTGAGATAAAAGCAAGAGTTAGAGTTAGGATTTAGTTTTATCTTATAAGAAAGTGTTGTAACAGAAGATTGGATTTGTTGCCACTTTGGATGATTTAATACAAGTAAATACATTGTGATTTGGTGCATTCCTTGTGTTGAGTTTTATCTGGCATGGTTCTTGATATTCTATCTTTAAAATTGCTTAAGTTTATTTGATGCATGTTTGATGATTTAATGGTGTTTAGGGTTTGATGCTTGAAGTGTTTGCAGTAATCTCTGGTCCATACTTTTTGTAACTAGTTGACTGTTAGTTGTTTTGGAAAGTTATCCTAGAATTTAAT
Organism: Sequoiadendron giganteum; assembly: GCA_007115665.2. Lineage (NCBI taxonomy): Eukaryota > Viridiplantae > Streptophyta > Pinopsida > Cupressales > Cupressaceae > Sequoiadendron > Sequoiadendron giganteum. The sequence goes on from CM021102.1 coordinate 159,157,698, forward strand.
ATTCATTGTGCTTTGTTTGATTGTGGATGTTTGTTCATTTCAAATTGTGATAGGGTTGTTTTGAATGAATGCTCATAATCTAAAAATATTTAACACCTTAGAAGATTGCACTATTTCTGTAAGATTGCAGATTTATCTGAGTTAAACAGGAATTAGTTTTTAAGGGATTGGTCCATTTCGAGAATTTTATCATTTACATTGTTAATCTTAGGGTTAGAATCAGTCTTAAAACTATCTTTAAAACCCTTATCTTTTGTTATTTCCTTGATTACTTGTGTTAGATCCAAGATCTGAAGTATCACCATATTGCTAGATCTGATAAATTCGAGTCCAGTGTTCGCTTGTAGTAAGGTCCCTTTGTGATTACCATCATTTCACATTTTATCACTGATTTGTTTTATTTGCATTGTCAAGACCTGACATTAGAAACCTTGAAGTTATCTCTTTGTTCATATAGATTTACCTTTCAAGAGAGATAGGATATCATATTCTATCTGATTTGTTGTTGTGTAGTAAACACCATCAACACTACCTATGTATGTTCCTTGCAAACTATCTTGTCTTAGTTTCTTTGATTTAAAAATTTCATAGTTTTATATTGTTTCTTTGCAAACTATCTTTTTCACTTTTCTATTTGTGAAGCTTATTTCCTTGTCTTATTAAAATCATGGAAATTAGTGAATTGTATTAGTGAAAACATTACAAGGAAGGCCATTAGGAAATATTTGTTTTCCTAGTTACATTCATCTTATGAAGAGAAAACAATAGAATATTACATTATTGTGCATAATTTATTTTCATAACTTTTGTACCATAATTTTTTTCATCAAAATAACTACAAAATCAAAAAAAAAAAAAATCTCAAATCTATAAAAACATAAAATAATCTTATTGTGCATCCCTTGCACTTTGATGTGCCTTTGGTATAGACCAAACATAATTCATGATTTGTAAGAAAAGGGTATTATCATTCCTACCAATCCCATCCTCTTTTTTAAGAAACTTGGTATGAAAATATTTGTTCCCGGTCAACTTTAAGAGTCCATTCCTAACCTAGCCAAAGGTATAGGCACCCCAACACGTCATTTTTTTTGATGCATGAATTTGAAAATGAAAATGAAAATTTCAAAAATATCCATCATTCCTAAAGGGGAAATCTTACTTTATTGAGAGGATAAATACCAAAATGAAACTATACAGACTAAAGATGTTAATGGATCAAAGAATCAAAGTGTAAAGGATGTTGCAACTATAGAGACTAATGATAAAAGGATCAAATCTGGTGAAGTTTCTAAAGGCAACCAGATTTAATAGCACTATAACATGAGTAAAAATGATCTATGTAATTCATAAACTATTATAGTGTAAGATTGCAAGAAATCAATATCTATATAACATGTTATCCATCATAAATCAACCATTATAAAGTGATTATACATTAAAATTTTAAGTTTCAAAATAGGAAACCATGCAGACAACAAACAAAATATGTTGAATATTGATTTTTATATATAAAAGTTTAAAGTAATTGTGTATCTACATATACAAATTTGACATATATGCCAACTCAAAATAATATTTAAAAAATATGGTATATGCCATCTCATGTTGTATATATATAATATATATGTGAAATGGCTATGCCATGTGAAGAAAATCCTAATCTTCTGGTGGATCACCAAAACATAACCTCTTTGTGCTACATAATAGATGAGAAGATGTCTACACAAAAATAAATTCAAACCACAAATTAGATTAATTATTTATCAGTAGTAAATAACTTAAACTACTAAATAAAAAGTTATCTATTATTTTTTATAACTTTCAAAATAATATCTAATCACTATACTAAAATATGAATTAAAGTCAAATTCAATTATTCATTACCTCAAGCATTTTTTCTTTGGTTGACATATGTTCAAAAAATTATGGTCCCTTAGGATGCTCAGGAGTCCTACCATATTGTCTTGGTCTTGAATCCATGGGCAAGTATGGTGGCATACTCTACAAGAATAACAATCAAAATGACAAAATTAATATATGATTGCTAATAAAAAACATAAACCAACATATATCTACAAAATTATATATATCTACTAGATATAAAAAAAACCATATACCCTAAATAGGTGATGCAACTGAGATAATTGATTGAGAAGAACTCATCATGGTAAAAGGTGTCACATCAGTAACATCTAGAATAGACTACAAAAGTAAAATATGATCAAGATATAAATTAGTATGTATTTAACTAATCATGATTTAAATTATATGTGTACAGTAAAAAAGTTCTACATGTACAAGAAATTATACCATTTGTTTAAGACAAAGTCAATGGTTGAAAGAGTGTCATGCTGCAAATCTCTAATATGTTCCTCTATCATCATTTTTTCAATCCAACTTAAATATATATTAGTAACTGAACTATTTGTTATAATAATTTTAAATGAAATGCATTATAAAATAAATTTAATTTTTACATGTACAAAAGATTGATTTTGTTTCTCCTCATTTGCAATGGTGGAGGGAACTACACCTTTTCCTCCTTTGCAGGTCTTCATTGCACCTATATTATGCACTAGTGCTTCATCTCCTTCAAGTGATGTGTCATTCACCTCATACTCAATTGTTTCTAGGGGAGGCTCATCCTTATCTTCCATAGGACCTAGACATGTATGTATGCATGTACTACATTGGTGAGGAACATAAATATTCTTGGATAATGATGTTGCACCAGTATCAACTAAAGCATGAGGAGTGTCACTCTTTGGTAGTTGGGAGAACTATGACAACTATGAAATAAAATGGTCAATCAAAGAGTGTATGGCCAAGAGACTATTCTAGTTCGCATCAATAACAAGGTCCGGATGGGGTGCTGGAGGTGGGGGAGGAAGATGAGGAGGGTGAAATAGGGACCTTGCATTATATGCATTGCCCCAAGTCTATGTTGAGGCATGCCCATATCCACTCCCTAAAAATGCTTGAAATTAAAATAGTTTACATGTATTCCTAAAATAAATTTTGCATATATTTTGTGGAGAAAGTATAGAGGGACATCAATATTATTGTTGGGTTTATCAAACACCATCCACCAACAATCCCAAAAGTTTGCAACTAGTCCTTGATGGGTGCACCATTTTATGGAAAATTTTGGTTTTTGTAAACCAACATTTTGCCCTATTCTTGGGTTCCCAAAATTTTGGGCTAGATTGGTTTTAGATATTTCTAATATTTTAATATCATCATACCCCAAACCATTTTCATATTGCAACCTTTCCACATCTCTCCACTATTGAAATGAAATTTTTTGGCTAGTGATGTCCCTAACATGATTGATTATGGCCTCTATATTCGTTGTGACTGATCGTAAATGTTGATGTTTACAATATCTCTCAACAATTTTTCTCAATTCAATAATATTTATTTCAATTAGGTCAATTGAAGGAGGGTTTGCTAGAGGAAGGTTTGGTGGAGGAGGGTTTGGAAAATCTTGTGCCATTCAAAACCTGTTATAAATTACTAACTTAGAAATTAACATAGTTTTCAACTAATTCCTAAAATTTCAACAAAAAACCTAATATTTTGTTAAAAAACAATTAAAATAATCCTAAAAAACATGTTTTAACATACCTTTTTAATGTTTTTTGTTCAAAATTTTGATGGAAATTGGTAAAAATTGGTTGAAAATGAATATCAATTTTATTTATATCTATTTTTGCCTCCTCTCCTGCAAATAGTCACTATTAAAATGATTGTTCATGGCCCTTTTTATTTATAACACTATGAACACCACTATTAACAAAACAAATATGACATGATAGTAAATATTAATATATTAATAATATATATTAATATTACATTAATAATAATATTAATATATTAATATTAATATGAAATTACTTTTAATATTAATATAATAATATCTTAAAACCTATGAAATTGTAGTTGTTATGTTTTAGGACACACAACCACTAATTTTCTACAATTTTCACTCAAGGACACCCTAAAGATCTGAATCCAAATATGGAATGAGTGAAATATATCTACAATAAAGTGTCCTAGGGTGGCATTAAAGATTAAAGAGGGTCTTAGCACCAAGCTATGGCATGGAAAGATAGTAAATGTAAGAGATATGCAAAACCTAACTATATGGCCTAGATTATGAAACTGAAATGCAGAATAAAAGACTGAGAGAGTACAAAGGTGCACCTGGAAATTGAAGAGGCTCAAATGAAGGTATAAAATCTTGGAAACACTAATTTTTGATGCACATTGGGACTCATATTCCAGTAGGGGTGATTTAGTCCCAGTTTAGGGTTTCGAGCCAAAACCAAAATTTGAAACTGTTGAATCAGGATCTACAAAAAAAGTCTGAAAATAGGTATATTGGGACTCATACGCCACAAGTGGTGATTTAGTCCCAATATTAAGGTTTCTTCAAAAAAATTATATCCTTTGAATAATTCCTATAGCTTCCCTCTTTTCAAATCTCTGGTTCTGAAACATTGAATTCTGCTCTGTAGGTGACTTTTCATGAACTTGCAAGTAAGGTGACAACTTTGACAAATTTTCAACCTTGACAACTTTTCTCCAATATTTCTCTTCAATTAATCTTCAACTTAAATCTACAAATCACACATCAAAGAGAGGGAAAAATGTTTTTTTGTTAGTGGATAGGGGTTTGGATAGGTCAAACCCTGTTTTGGTAATCAAACCTCAAAATGAAATGAAATGAAATGGAGGAATGATGAATGAACAAATATGCAATGTTGCAACTCACCAAAAACTTGAACAAAAATTTCCAATCTTGTAAGTAATGGCTAGAATGAATTCAAATCTTGACTCTTTCGTGTATGATGTGGATCTTGATTTGAATGTTTGCTTAAATCATAAAACCATATATCACAAATGTTAACTCAAATTCAAACATGATGCATGATGAATTTGAAATGATGCTTGATACTTGAATAATTTAGTGCTCCAAAATACTTGATAATTAGTTCTTGAATGCTCTTGAATGCTATAATTCTTGAATCCTTAGATCACACTTGCTCATGAAACTTTCTAGGAGAAAAAATGTGAAAAGACCTTGTATTTATACTTGTTTATGCCAAATTTCCCAAAATTACAACACTACAAGCTGACATCAGATCTAGGAGAATAAAATCCTGCCAATAATTTGAATTTAAATTAGGTATAAGCTAAGCAGGACTTATATACCTACTAGGGTGTATGAGTCCCATTAGGCTAAGCTCGAGACATAGTTTCAAGAAAGCTTTAGTTTTATGTTAAATTCAGATCTAAGCCTTGAAATCTAGGTTGGACTCATATTCCCAAGGTGGCATATGAGTCCTAGATCACTAAATTTGGGCCATATGATCCAAAAATCATTAGTTTTTAATTGGTCATTTGATATATGTCAGGATTATCCTTAGAAAGATACATTAATTAAGGCTTGTGGATGCAAAATAAGGACAAATAAGGCATAATGAAGCCAAATTTTAGCAGGGAGGTCCCAAACAAGTGTGAAAAAGTATAAGGATACATTTTTATTCACTAAATTTAGCCACCACATTAGTGAGAGGAGGAACTTGCTTCAAAATCACACTAAATTAAACAAAACTCGCATCAAGATGGGTCAAAGTGTACCAATGCTATTGAGATAGGATGACAATGAAAAAGAGGGTTTCACAAACTCCCATGATCAAGATGCTATGGGAAACCAGCATAGGCACAAAAGAAAAAACATGAAAATAATATAAGGAGCAAAGACTAGGCACAAGCATACACTACCAAAGACAAAGAGAAGAAAGAAAAATAAAAATAAAAAGGGGTGGATCAAGCTTTGACTGTTTTTCCCACATGTTGTGGATCAAATTTAGGCTTTTTTTCCAAGAAAGTTTATAAGTGGAAAATGATGCCCACTATGCAAACCAAACACATGCTCACAAGGCTAGTGGAACCTCATGCCATCCACTAGATGAGCCCCCAGCAAGAGACATATGCACACGACTGATATGCACTCACATAGATAAGCAAGTGGCTATGGGAAAGTCATGCCTAAGTTCATATCCTATACGCACAACTAGACCAAAGCTATACCTCCTGATAACTTTGGTAAGGTGTTATAGAACAATGAAATTCAAGCTTCATGAGGCAATAAAAGCTTTGTATGAGCTTGAGACTCATGAAAAAAGAAGATGGCTCCATAGGCAAGAAAAGTGTTTTATGCAAGGTGGCCATATAACTAAAATTGTAAATAGTGTAAGGTATGTTCAGAGGAGATTTTATTAATTCATGTAAGGTCTTAACTTAGGGGACATCATGTCTAATGTCTCCAAGAGAGGACCAATCAAAGAATAGAATATTCACAACCTAGGGGATGTAGTGTGTCGCATCAAGCCACTAAGAGGAATATAATATGCTAAGAGAGATTGCTCTCTTGAAGGACATCACACCCCATACCACCACAAAGAAAAAGACACATTGCATGAAGTAAGAAGACTACATAGTGAAACATGAATTGAAAAATAATAATGCCAATGTATGCCCCCACTTTAAATAAATTGCTAAACACCACGCTGTGAGAAATTAGTTTAAATCACATAAGGGATCCATAGATTCAAGGTCAGTATATCTTTGCTACAATGTTGTTAAAGAGCTCAGAAACATCATCATTCCCCAAATACTCATCTAAAAAGAAGAATGAAACAAAGAGTGAAAAAAAAGAAAAAAAATTGGGTCAACATGGAAGAGACCTAAATGTCTTGATGCCTTGCATCATGCCCAAAAGGAAAACACAAGACAAAGAAAAGATAAAGGGAAATTATTTGGGTCAACATGGAAGAAACCTAAATGTCTAATCACCTTGCATCATCGCCAAAAGGAAAAATCAAGACCAAGAAAAGGTAAACTAAAATATTTATGATATAGAGAAGATTTTAGATACAAATAGATGAATGTCATAAAGAGATAAAGAGAAAGTGAACAAAACAGCACAGGGGATATTAAATTATGCACATGAAATCATACACATAACATGAAAAAGAAAATATAAAAAAGTAAAACAATGTAAAATACTAGTAAGGCACATGTGAGTTGACCTAGAACAAGTCGTCTGCATCTCAATCATGTTTATCATATACAAAAGGTGGAAAAATAGCCAAATGAACCATAGTGAGTGTAGCACTAGGATCATCACCAAGTTCAACACTCTTCTTAGGATAAATGCCATTTAAGCTCATAGAAAAGGAAAACAACATTGTATTCAACTCATTATGCACTTCTTCATCAATTTTAGCAACGTCATCATCATCATCCATGTTAATCACAATGGGAGGTAGAATGATAATTTCTAATGAGGGATTTATCTCTTTTTGCAGTTGTGGTATAGGATCTTTTTGTTAGAGTGAAGACAGAGATTCATTGTGTATCACTTTAGTCAATTTTGGATGTTGATTTTCTTTTTTTTCTTCATTTAACCTTTAAGCAAGAGCATGATTTATATGCCTACACTCTCTAGCATTTATGTTTCTCTTAGTATAATTTTCAAGTTGTGTTTATGTAGGAGTAGGTTTATCAACCATAGGATTTTTTTCTCCCCTAAGGGGAGGAATGGAAGGAACCGTGGGGGTTTTTCAACCACTTTCTCTTTAGCTCTGTAAACTTGTTTTATCCTAGGAGGCATGATAGAGTTATTTTCATTATCTCATTGGCTTTAATAGGAGATAGGCAAAGGATCAATCTTGGGTTGGTCTTGGTTATTTGGAATGTCTTTAGGTTCAATCATGGTTTCATCAAGGACAGGAGGCTCAATCATAGGTTGAGGCATGATTCTAAGGGATATTTTTTCTATGCATTTTTCCTTAAACTTTTGATATGATTTGAAAAAGAAGTCCTCATGAGGTTTAATAGGTTCCATAGGCTCAGGCCAATATAAATCCAATGAAAATTTCCCTTGAGAAGACAAAGGATTAAAGCCACTATGGTGCATGTAATGCCCCACCACGTAACCCTAGAGGACGACACAATTACAACGAAATTGTAACAATTTTTTTTTTTTTGAAAGTGCAATTAACAATAAGTAAAGTGAACTACACTTAATGCATACATCCTCTAAGGTACACGACAATGCTTACATTTGAAACCAAAACACACAAAAGTAAACTAATCCATAGCATATAAATTATACTCATGAAATAAAGAACATAGATCCATTAACATTAAACTCATTTCATAATATTACAAAGTACATATTGAAATCATTCATAAATTGTGTTCATTCAATATAGAAGTTACAAGACTCATTTACAAAATGAGGTAGACCATGCAAACAATATTACAATTACAATGATACAAGGATTCTCCTCGAATACAGATGAGGAGTAGTACATAAACATTAACATCCAACTGATCCAATAGAACACAAGAGATGGTACAAAGCAATTGGAACATGCGAGCTCTTTGATCTGGAAGATCCCACCATCATGAACATGAAGTGGGAACGCAACAGTGTAAGGTGCATGTTCCACTCAACCAAGTGGTACTCGAAGGCCCACCCCCCATGCTAGGCGATAGTAAAAGGGCTTCCTAGATATAACCAACAACCTCAAGACACAAGAAACCACAAGACTAAACTATACAAGTGCAATACATAACATGAAGGTTACATTGCTTCCAAAGTAAAAGAATCAAGTTCATCAACTGAACAATACAAACTATTGTCATAGGAGGAGTGTCATCACAAAGTTGCATGGGTTATCCTAGCAGATATTCCTAGGCCCCGACCCCCATCTTGGGTTATCCTGGTAGCTTCTCATGATTCTCGGCCCCACATGCAAACCGATGTGGAATCAAATATCTTTCAAAGGGACAAGATAATGACCTTTCCACTCCAGGCCTTCTCATCTCATCTCAAGTCTAAACGAGCCCTTGAGCCAATGAGCGAGGCATAATTAAAAATTTAAGTATTTTAAGGCTACCCTTTCCCCTAATACTTTTATTTAATTTCTACTAAATTATATAAATCTCACATGAGTTATCCTGTCACCACTTTGTGTGCCAATCCCCATTGAGAGCCACTCCCCTACTAACAACACAAGGATATAATCCAAAAACCAAGGGTAGAAAAAGTGCACAAAAATGGATATTAAATCCCAACCATAATGCAAGAGGCAACACATCTCGTTCATAGTAACCACATATTTAAACTGGATCACAACCAAGTGCACTACCCAAGGAAAACAAAGGGCTAAACAAAATATCACAACAACCCCCACATAATATTACAACATCTGGAAGGCTTACACATTCACAACTAACAGATCTCCCAACTTACGTGGACAAAGGACATCATAATTAATTAAGCAATTCAAGAAGGTAATTAAAACTATCATTACAATTTCTTTAATCTATTTTCCATTCCAAGAAAAACAATAATTTATTGCTCAAAATAATCTAGCTTAGTACAATTTCATTAATAGTCAATAAAGAAATTAAATCTAATTATTTAATTCAATTTCCCAATTTACATCTATATAAATATCAATTTCCCTTTTAAATCATTTCATTTTAAAAAAACATATAATTCATGCATTTACATACACTTAATATAAAATTCATTTAAATATATATATATAATTATATATATGTATATAAATATATTATTTAAATATTTAAAAACTAATTAAAATTTTCCAAACAATATTAAATATATATAAATATATACATATACAAATATATTTATATATATATATATATATTTATGCATATAAATATATTATATTTTATATATATTAAAAACCAAATATAAAATCGAAATAAGAAAGGGTGGATGAATGTTTGGTAGCTAGCATTAAAGTCACAAGTTGTATACACAACAGACTCCCCCATGGGGGGCATGACCTGTGAAGGCAGTGTTGGGTGTTGCCTCCACAACATCACCTCCCCTATGGGGACGACTATGGGTGCAGCCCCATCATCTACATAATTTAAAAATATAAATTTTATTCTATAAAATTTCCTGTGACCTTCATATCCAAAATCGTTATACGGATTTCGATCCGGATTTTACAAAATAAATTTTATAGGAACTTTTATAAAAATATGCATATATATATATATATATATATATATATATATATATATATATATATATATATATATATATATATGTATATATATATGATTGCTCCAGAAGAGCAATTTTTACAAAAAAATATTTATAAATTTTACCAAAGGTTTTTAATTTTCCAAGCCAAATAAATCTAATTGGAAAAAAAACAATAATCTTCTACAGAAAGATCTTTTCCAATGCAATCAGAGGTTTTCTACAAATTTTAAGAGGAAGATTGAAATCAATTCCTATAGAGGTTTTCCAAAATTTCTATATAATCATTCTGGGAATTCTATTGTTTTAAAACAATTCATCTTTTCAAATGAATATAATAATTTAATCTGAGGCTCTAGAGCTTTCACAACAACCTTTCCAATTTTCAAAACATATTAAATCTTAAAAAAAAAAAAAAAATCTTCATTGCATAGGCAATCTTTTCCTAGACAACTACTAATTCTAATAACCTTTTCCAATTTTAATTTAAATAAAAATAATAAAGAACATATTTCAGATGCTTGAAGAATTGAAGTTTGAAGTAGAGCCTCGCTTTAGATTCCAAAATTATCAAAGCCTCTTCCAAAATAATCCTATTTTCCAAAAAGTTGAAAATAAAACCAGAGCCAATATCCTGAGAACTTCTTCCAATTTTCAATAATCCCAAAATACCATTTTCATTCTTGTGAAATAGCCTTTTTCCACTCTTTCAGTTAACACAGTGATTCACTCCTTGAATTATTTCCAAACACCGGTTTTTAATTTTCTAACTCATGTCACAATCCCAAAATATCTTTCCAAATCAAATCCCAAGATATTACCTCTTAGATATTTTGTAAGATATTTGTGTATTTAATAATTTAAAATCAAATATTAATTTTAATTATCCATTCATTTAAATTCATAACTTTATTTAATTAATTTAAATAATTAATTAAATAAAAAAAAATTAATCTAACTATTTTAATATCAAATTTAATCTAATTAATTTTAATCACTATATAAAATATTTATTTAATTTAAATTATTAAATTACATAAAAAAATTAATTAAATCTAATTAATTAAATCAAATTTAAAGCTTCTAACAACATTAATCATGATTAAATAAATAATCAATTTAAAACATTATAAACATTAATTAACATCATTTTCCCATAGAGAATACCTTACAAACTAATTAAACGACAAGGCAAACAGGGACAACAAGACAACAAAGCATGACCAAAACAAGGACTGACGATACACTATGATTAGGATTGTGATTTGACAAGGAAATCTTGTTACTACCTCCCAATCAACTATTTCGTTGGGCAATGGACACACTCAAACTTGTGAATCTAGGTGGAGTCGATGTCTTGTACCTGTAATCCTGCAATCAAAACATATGTCGTACATGTATATAGATCATGAACAATCACATTGTGGAGAGAAAATCATGGAATCGTAGAGTGCTCAGAAGCGAGTGATGCAATCTCATTCCCTTCACCAATACAGTGTCACATCAAAACTGACGAAACTAAAACATCAAATAACTACATATGAACATATATAAATATCAACTCACATAATCAACTATGCTAACCAAAGAGCATGTCATAATCAGTAATCATCAATATAGTGTACCATCACATCTCAATATAAAAACCATCATCGCCATAATGTCAGTGATCCAATAACAACATCATAGTATCATAGTCTATCAAAATAAATGCATTGTCTGAAAACATGAGAAAATTGGAGGGGTGCTACAGTGCACAGTGAAGATTTCATTGTCAAAGGGAAAATTTAAGCATTTATGCACAGCTGACAAGACAACTTTCATGGAGCATAGCCATGGATAACCAAGCTTCACACATAATTGGTCTAACATTGAGATGATGGAGAATGAGACATCTAGTTTTTTTGGTCCTATTTGTAAAGGGTGATTGATCCCATCATAGAGAAAGAAAACCACTATGCAGTTTTATCCATACTTTTAGTTTATCATATGTTTCTTGATAGAGTTCATGCATAAGTAATAATTTTTTGATGATCACATTCTCTCCACATATGGGATCAATTAATATCCCATTAGTGGGCTTGTCATTGAATTAGCCAGCTATGTAAAAGGGACCATCAATTTTATTTCTAATTATATCTTTAGATGAGAAAGAAATGTCAAGAGGATTTTTAGTTTTTCCCTTACGATGTAAAATTCTGATCAATCCAACCATATCATCCATAGGATATTTTTCATCAATATCCATAGGACCTTGCTCAAATGTGTCTATGTTTTCATCATCTGTGTCCACATTCATCACATCATTCTTCTTGGTTTCACTAGCTGTGACAAATGAAATGTTATGATTAGGCATAGGGTTTGTAAATATTTGCAAGTTTTGGTTAGGAGGGGCAACATAATTATTTCCTTGATCATTAACACCTCCAACTGAAAGTCAACCAAAATAAATGAGGTCTTGCACAAGATGTTTAAGATGCTTACAATGTTCTATATCATGTCAATTTTTTTGGTGATAATGGCAATAAGCATTCGATCTAAAATTCAAAGCTAAAGGTTTATTAGGATCAAAAAATTTAATGGGAGGAAAGGTGATCATTTTCTTCTCTAGAAGTTATGACATTGTGTTATGGAGGGTATTGAGTAAGGGAGTAAATTTCCTAGACAAATCCCTAAATGTGAAAGGAGTTGTCTTCTTTATAGAAGCCACTTGGGTATCAATATGTTGAGTTGGTTGTTGAGGAGGATTAAGTTGAAGAAATCCTTTATTTTGTTTCTTAAAAGGTTGATAATTGTTTTGGTTTGTGGATTTAGATTTTTTAGGTTAGCTAGAGGTGGGTTTTATTTCATGACTACTAATTGAGTTTTGATAATAGGGTATGTGTAGGATCATCATGGAAAAAATAAGCCCTTAAGTGGCAATGAAAATTGAAAAAAATCAGAGTTAGGAAACTTGACGAATTTTTTTGAATAAGTTATCTATATTATTTCAAAATTATGTAAGAATAGAATCTGTGGAAAATTGAATGTAGCTTCTAAACTACTAGGTTTATTTTTCTAAAAAAAAAAACCTATTTGGTGAAAAATTGAAATTTCAATGCAGTAGTACTTTTATTTCAAGGAAAAAATAAGAAGTAGGTGTCTATTTGACCACCCTAACCCTAATAAAATGATAATATTTTTTATAAGATTTTAGATATAAGTAGAGGACTCATTTCTAGATGTGATGCATATTTTTTTGTTATTTTTTTCCAATTAAATTATTCATTATGATTTTTTTATTACAAATTTAAAAAAAAATATAGAAACTCGTACATCTGACCACCTTAACTTGGTCAAATTTTCATGAAATTCATTTTTTTTTAATCCTATAGTTTGCGAAGCATAGAATGTGACGCATGTTTTTGATTAAAAAAATGTGATACCATTTGAAAGCTATAGATGTTTTTCAATCAAGCTATCAATCAAGAATTTAGTCGTAATTCTAATAGAAAATGAATAATAATTATTTATTAGATTCAAATTAAAGTATAATTTATATTGGTGGAAATCTGAGAAGCTCCTTTACAAACCCTTTTTGTTTCATCAATTTTGGGTAAAAAAAAAGTTGTCAGCCACATTGGCGAAGTCTGGAAAAGAAAGGTAAGTTGTTAAACACATTTTTGTATTGACTTCTTAGGACTGGAAGGCTTGAACCGAATTCCAAAGCAAGCCTGACGCTAATCCCTAGGAATAAAATTTTGTGTCAGACATATCGGATATTCGATTTAAATCGGATATCCAATTCAAATCAAATATCCGATTTGAATCTGATATCCAATATGTTTTAGATATGAGTTTAAAAAATGTTATACAATTTATAATATATGATTTAAAAAATGCAATAAAGTTTATAATTTAATATATAGTATACAATATAGTTTATAATGTAATATATAATATACAATTTATGATAATCTCTTACCGAATTATATATTTAATATATAATATATTATATTATTATGTATAATATTTAAATATTATTTCAATATTTTAGTTAATGTATAAGTATTTAAATATATATATATATACATATATTACTAATATATAAAATATTTAAATATTATCTCTTTCCCTCTCTCTCTCCATCTCTCTCTCTCTCCCAAGTCTCACACTCAATCACTCCTATCTCTCTCCCCTCTCCCCTCTATCTCTCTCCCACTCCCTCCCTCTTCACTGACTCCCTCTATCTCTCTCCCACTCCCTCCCTCTTCACTAACTCCCTCTATCTCTCTCCCGTCAACCCTTAACCCTAAACCCTAAACCATTAACCCTTTAACCCTCTACCCTCTACTCTATCTCTCAAGACTCTCTCTCCTAACCCCCTCTCCCTCTCTCAGGTCTCTCTCTCGCTCACTCCCTCTATATCTCTCCCTCACCCTGACCCCTAAACCCTAAACCCTTAAACCCTCTACCCTCTACCATTAACCATATATACCCTCTATCTCTCTCCCACTCTCTCTCTCTCTCTCTCTCAAGTCTCTCCCACCTACCCCTTCTCCCTTTGTTAGGTCTCTCTCTCAGAGTCACTCCTTTTATCACTTTCCCCTAGACACTCTTAACCCTTAAACCTTAAGCCCTTAAACCCTCTACCCCCTCTCTCTCTCTCTACCTCCTACTGGCCCTATCCCTCTCTCAAGTCTCTC